>LZPO01044061.1:1342221-1354963 GCA_001675575.1 Neotoma lepida
ATCCATCTATACATCCATCTATCTATCCATTCTTCCATCCATCCATTATCCATCCACCCATCTACACATCCATCCACCCANCCATCCATCCATGTTCCCAATCATTCATCTGTCTCTATATCCATCCTTATATCTGGCTAGAATCATTTACTGAGTGCTTCCATGCTGCAGGCTGTGGCTAGAAGGTGAATAAGCATTTATTTCAAGGAACTGATCATCTAGAAGAGGAGATAACCTGCCCNAGCTATAACTAGGGGAAGATGAGAGAANCTGGTATGCATGAAAACAAAAAAATATACTGATTTAGCAAAAGAAGTTTGAAAGTCTAGCAGAATCTGGATGTGTTGGATCAGGCTGCACCAAATCTTTACTTAGGAAAACCAGACAAGCTGAATCTGGATTTAAAGAATCTCAGAGAGTCACCAAAGCAGCCAGGAATTGAAGATAAATTCTGAAAGGGAGAGTGATGTACTGAGAGTAAACAGTGGTGTGTGGAGCTTTCCTTGAGAGTCAGCTGTTGATGTTGAAGAGCTTGGTGGGCTCAGACTTTCCAGGTAGATATTAGATTATGTGGATCCATGTTAACTAGGACAAGGCTNCGCTTGCTCAAATAGTGCTAAGAGAAAACTCCAACAGCACAGATTCCTGTAAATGACCTGTGCTATGGCATGGTCTTTCTATATGCTGTGAATATATGTTGCTACCATTGGTTAATAAAGAAGCTGCTTTGACCTATGGCAACACAGGAGACAGCCGGGTGGGAAATCCAAGAGAAATACAGGAAGAAGAAAGGCGGGGTGAGGGGAGACATTACAGACCACCGCCTGGGAAGCAAGGTGTAATGGAACTCAGGTAAAGCCACGAGACATGTGGAGATACATAGATTAATAGAAATGAGTTAATTTAGGATGAGTGAGCTAGCCAGCAATAAGCCTGATCCATAGACCAAACAGTTTGTAATTAATATAAGCCTCTGTGTGTTTATTTGGGACTGAGTGGCTTCGGGACACAGGAAAACTTCTGGCTACAGACCTGGGTATGTAAGGTCACTTGGCGTATGACAAATGACAATGGTACAATGTGGAGAATATGATTTCTCTAGAGTTTATGTGTCTCTCTCTAAATCCTCCACACTTGTTTCCAGTGTGGAGACCAGCAAATCTTAATCCCTACCTCACACCACAGTTTCCAATGTACTGTATAATTAGAAAACAGACGTCTACAGTGCCCTCAGAACGTGAGGGAACAGGTTTCAAAGTTGGCAGGCCCTTCTTCAGCAGGACATGAAAATACTAAATATGGAGGGGAAATTATCAGTCAGGTCATGGTGCACTATTAAATATAAAGGGGAGATTATCAACTGGGCAGCAGTATGGTTGAAAGCCATTTACCAAAATAACCGTTGATTGGCTGCAAAAGGTCAGCCTCTGATGGAGATGGGACCCATTTCCCCTACAGAGAACATGTGTCTGGAATAGGCAAGGATATGCTACAGATCACTAACAAGACAAAACTGGAGGACAGGGTGGGCGGGGTGCACAGAAAAGACTTCATCAGAGTCTTTGTGAAAGAAGGCCTTGGCTGAAGACAGGTAGAGATGCAGGAAACACAGACCAAAACTGGTATGTGACACTAGTCATTTACACTAGAATAGCTAATATTGNAAGATGGCAAAAGAAGGTTCCTAGGGCACAGGACACTGATGGCTCTGTGTCACCACTTGGCAAGAACTGACTGGAGCTGCAGTGCTCCTAGGAGCCCTGGTCTACACCCATCACAGAACCACATCATCCTGCAGCAGAGAACATGTACCCAGTAACTCACAGCAGCACTCCTCATAGTAGTGCTCAACTAGGAAGAACCTAAACGCTTACAGATGTTCCAGAAAAACCTGTTTCCCAGGCTAGCTGGCAAAGGAGGAAGAGCCAAAAACCCAAAGAAGAAGCGGAGAGACTGAATGAAGGTCACCCAAGTGCTGACTGAGGATCAGGACAGAGTTGGAGGCCACCACATCAAGACACGATTCCCACACTAGAGACAGGAGGAGAGGTTGTGTTAGGCCAAACAAAGGTAGGCTGTGACCAGCGAGATTGCCCTGGCCTTTGAACAATGAAAGTGTGCAACATGAGTGAGGAGTCCAGCCTCTGTCCTTGTTGAAAGCACTCAGCTGACTATTGGACTGACTTTATCAAAATGAGGTAAGCCACATGGCACGAAGGTGGTGGTGACTCCTGAACCATGAATAACAAAGTTACTACGTACTCACAGTGCGGCATTGCAGGGCAAGCTTCCTTATCACCGGTGGAAGGAGTGCCATCATGTAGGTCCTAAGATGTCTGGCAGTGTGCCCCACCTCTGCATACTAGAGACAAGTAGTGACTGTCCCCCACATGGCCAACCTTGACCCCTGGGAGGAGATGCAGACTTCCTGGGAATGTTACCATGTTACCTAACCCCAACTATAGCATCCGGGATGTGACAAGTTGTTACAATATACAACACTGCTAACCAACCTCACAGACTGAACACAGACACGGAAGGGAGGAAGCCTGGTGCAGGAAGCACACACACCAGGCACTTCCATCTCCATCAGGTTCAAAGCCACGCCTGTCTGCTGTAGGCATCAGAAGTCAGGCCNGAGAGGTTNTCTCTGCTAAGGGAGGAGACAGGGACTTCGATGAGCCAAGAAGATTTGAAGGACACCAGTGTTGCCCGATCCTGACTTAGTTTGCAACAATAGAGCTTTGCTCAATTTTCAAATGTTTTGTCAAGTTGTATCTGCTTGTATATACATTTCAGTAATAAGTTATTTAACAAAACTTGAAGTCAATCAGACTCCAGGAGGAGGTTCTGATCATTAGTTACTAGTGATTTATTCCAATGGTTTTATATAAATTGGAAGTTCATTTAGGTGAGCCTCAGATTTGTGTGTGTGTGTGTGCTCTCTTGTACACACACACACACACACACACACACACACACACACACATACATATGCACACAGACTTGTTCGTTCAGAACAGAGGTTGATATCTGGTATCTTGTTCTATGACTCTCTTACCTTATTTTCTGAAACCAGCTGCCACTGAGGCTGGAGCTAGGCTGTTGGGCTAGGCTTTGGGCTGGTAAGCATCAGGGACCTGACCATCTCTGTCTCCCCAAAGATGGGCTTATAGACCCACACAGCCACCGGCTTACAGACCCACACAGCCACCAACTTTCTGTGTGCAGTAAGCACTTAACCCACTCAGCTGTGTCTCCAGCCCTACATGTCCCATTTTCTGAAAGTGTCATGGGCCTCACCAGCTAGAACCCAGGCTTCCAGACAGGACAGAGCCCTCCTCTGTGTGGGATCCCTTCAGGAGTGGGGTCTTGTGGATGAACACTGTGTCCCCTACAGATTGCCTTGGTCTCTTGTTGGTGCTCTGCCATGGCCTGGGGCCAAGAGGCAGCCTCGGCACCTTCCCCACTGTCCACCCCCAAACTGATGAGTCTGTAAAGAACCTCCATGCCCTTGAAAGACATGGAACCCTCTTCCCGCGAGGCCCAGTCGCTAAGGATGTACAGAGTGTATCAAATCATCCTGTGCTCCAGTTCTAAGAATACAGAGAGGGTAAATACCAAGCTGGAGGAATAGGGTCGGCAGAGAAGACTAAGCCTACGTCAAGAACAAGCTTTTTAAGCTAAGCCCCATCCATTCACATATCTATAATTAATGAGCTAATTACAAATGAGTGTTATCAAATCATGGGAGCAGCCCTCCTGACAGGTCCTTGGCTCTAGTCTGGGGCAGAGTAATTGCATTTCCTTGAATAATACAACTTTACTTAACAAACAATACCCTGTAATTTAGACCTTTTTACTAATTTTAGGCAGACAAAATAAAACCAAGTAGGGTAGGGCAGGGCGACAGTGCTGGAGTCTAACTAGATTATTTTCTTTAAATGAACACGAGATCAAGTCGAGTATGGGCGGAGTGTTTATAGGATGCAACACCCCCCCTCCCCAGGGAAGAAAAGTAGCAATGCCATTTTTCAGCCAGACTAAGGCAATCCATTCAGTAGGTAGAGCAGTAATGAGAAGGGATTATGCAGCAATTAAGAGCTCCGTAGTTGTGTGAGGTAGAATTCTTCATATAGTGACCTCCACCAGCCCTCCACGCTGGGACACGTCCACAGGAGTGAGCCCAGAGGGAACTCCAAATACCTCAGCGCTATGGGCTGACCAACAGGTCCTCAGCAATGACTATGGGATGACTGACAGGTCACCAGCACTGACTATGGGATGACCAACAAGTCACCAGAACCAAGGGAAGAATGAGGTCTGTGAGTGGGGAGACACTTGTGCTCAGGTCTATGAGGTGACCAAATAGGGATTCGAACATTCCATATTTCCCCATCTTGTCTCTTCCTACAAACCACTCTCACCACNGAAATACTGTTTTCTCCTCTAAAGACNATTTTCTGGCTTCAGGTGAAGTAACCATTGTCCTTTGTGGGTGTCCCTGCTCCCCCAGAATCCTCACAGTTCATGGGGACTTACCCAGCCTCCCAGCATCAGGTGAGAACCCTGAAGCCTTAGGCGGGAGAGGCTTCTGTTACTTTTGTCCTTCCTGGCTGTCTCCTAGGCTCAGGACCCTGGCAGAGCTATCCAGAGAGAGAGAGAGAACCCTTAAAGCTGGTCTTAGAATGGTACAGCATGCACTTGGCTGATCTCAGGAGCCAGCAGAGGATGGCACAGCAGAGAGGTCAGCATGGAACCAGGTCCTGGGACTGCTGGGCTCAGGGATCCAGCCTCATCTGAGGCTCTACCTCTCCCCTTAGATCTCTTAGATATCCTAGACAATACATTTTTCCTTTTTGTCTGAATAAGCTGAGATTCCTTTAACATCACCTATTTCCACCAGCAAGCCTTGCCCAGGACTCCATCCAGAGCTATAAGCCTTTCTTAAACCTTCACCTAGCTAGATGTGCCCAAACACACTAAGCCCACTGTAGCTCACCGATACCCCATTTCTCTGCCGAGGGAGATGCTTGTGGGGTGCTGCTATGCGTCTAGCTCTGGCCTCCTGCTCCAGNAACCCCTGGCACAGGCTGGGATGAAGGCCACAGGCTGGGGGCAGTTTTTGTTTGCTGAATGCCAGCATGGTGCCAGGCTTTGCATGGCCAAGCCATGGCTGTTCATACTTTGGTATGCAGACAGTCTGTGAATCCCATCAGTGGTGAGGATGAGGATAAGAAACAGGACAGAGTTGATCAATCAGGCAGTGACTGACAGAGATCGAAGCTGAGATCAATCTGGCTGGGTTGACACCCTGTGGATAAGCATTTGGCTCCCCAGGGTCAAGACTCAAGTGTGGATCCCCAGGACCCACGTAAAGTGTGTGTGTGTGTGTGTGTGTGTGTGTGTGTGTGTGTGTGTGTGTGTAATCCCAGCACACCCACAGCAAGAGGGGAGGTGCAGACAGGACACTTCCCAGAAGCTCAAGGGCTAGATAGCCTGGTGCACATCTGTGTACAGTAAGAGACCTTGTTTTAAGTGGAAGGCAAAAACTGACCCTGGAGGTCATCCACCGACTCCCATATATGCACCACAGTACACATATGCCTACCCACACCCCCACAAAAGAGAAATCAGATCTACCAGCCTTCCCTCCATCCTTCTAAGTATATTCCTTGCCAGCCTCAGTTTACCTATTGTCAGGCTCCCTATCTGCCCTTTGCCCCAGTGTACACTAGGGGCTGAGCCCCAGGCCTTCAAACCCATATCATATTCCAGCTGTTATTTTCCATATTGTTCAGCACTCACTCTGTGATAGGAGTCAGCAGGTCCAGCCTGCCCTTGGATATCAACATCACCCTTTTAACTGACCAGGTGAGGGACCTTTGGATGTCTGCTCCCCAGGCACTTACCTGCTCAGTGGTGATTTTTTTAAGTGCTGATTATGTGCCTGACACCAGGCCCAGAGGACCAAAGACAAGGCTTGTAGCCTTTGAGGGTTCCGAGTCTAGTGACAGAGGACAGCACCATTCAAAACTCATCTACATGGCAGATTGAGTGCTGGAACTCGTTGAGGGACATTTGTGAGGCACAGTGGAGGAGCAGCTGGCTCGCCAGAGCCTCAGAGTGGCTTCCAAGGCAGGAGATATATGAGCTGAGTCATGAGGTGGAGAAAGAGCAGATAGTCAAGAAACATGGGCACTGTGACCACACTAGAGCAAAGAGAGGAACAAAGCAGCAGGCACAAGAAAGGCCCCAAAGTCACAAGGAAGAAAGGGGAACACTGACACCATAGTCAGAGGCAAGGGTTCCCTGAAGGGCACCATCAGCTGGCTTACACATTTGAACTCTACTCCATATGGCATAGGTCAATGCTGATCATAAGCCAACAGTGGGCATGGCTGTGATTTAATAAAACTTTATTGACAAAAACAAGATGAGGGCCAGATTTGGCCTGTGCCCATGGTATAAGGAGCCATGGAAACAAGATTACCATTGTGGAGAGACCACACAGGCTGAAGTACAGAGGATGGGATAGAGGAGGGGGCAGGTTGCAAAGTCTTTGCCAGAGTCCTGGAGAGGAATGATGATCATGATGACAGGTGTTGGGGTAGCAGTGAGTGCAAGGGACCAGCTGAAACAGGGACAAGAGGTGAATTAAGGGCTATAATTGGAGTGACTTGATGACTGACAGAAACCCCAATGGCATGGATGAAACAGGCGGGTGGGGAGGGATGACTGCCATCAGCACATGGACAAAAGGTGCAAGAGACACACTCCTGAGAGGCTGGGGTATGCAAACTGAAGAAGTTCAAAATCTGGGGTAACATGAGCACCACTGTGCTGGACCTGAANACTTTTGTAGCTGGGGAGTCAACAGTCACAAGAGAATGAATTGGTGCCCAAGTAAGGAGAGAGAAACAGCCAAGTGGGTGGCAGTACCTGGACACCCCAGCATTTGGGGAGGGGTAGGAAGGAAGAGACCCAGAAAGGTGTTTGAGGGATCTCTAGGGGGAGAGATGTTGGCACAGTTGTGAACANAGCTCTCTGGTGAGTGGATGTTTCTGACACTGAGGAGTCATAAAGAAAAAAGACAGAGTGAGGAATGNTGGGTCTCTTTGGAAGCTGCTGATACAATAAGAAAGTTCATGGTGAAGCACACCTTCNATTCCAGCACTGGGGAGGCAGAAGCAGGCAGATNTCTGTGAGTTCGAGNCCAGCCTGGTCAACATAGTTTCAGTGAGGTGGTGAGGGCAGGNTTTGAGATNAAGTAAACTGAGACACATACATGGAGAGAGAAAGTGAAGGGGAAGGCATGCAGACCTCCTTTTTGAGAAGCCTGGATGTGAACNGAGGAAGAAAGGAATCAGTCAGACNATGAAGTGATGGGCAAAACAGGAAGGAGAGGACCCTAGAGCAGGGAGGGAGGGAAGAGGAGGGTGCAGGAGAGAGAGGGATGCTGGATGGAGCAGAGTGGTAACTGTCTCACAAGTGAGGGTGGTGCCTGAGAAGTGCTGACACCCATCTGAGCACNNTNTGCAGGTGGGCTGAGGACTGTCAGNGTGTAACAGAACCTGTGACCAAGGCTGAGGCTCTGTTGGGTGTGGAGTGAGGGGCAAGAATAAAGGATCATCCTTCTTGGGAATCCCTGAGTATCCTAGAGACAAAAGTAAGGAGATGAGGGAGCTATGTACTTGAAGAAGTTCTAGAAGGGGACAGTCTCAGAGGGTAGGAAGCANGTGCTGGACATAGTAGGACTCGGGGTGGGGTGGGGCGAGGGAGCATCCCTACCCCTATCCCCCACCCCCACCAAATGTTCTGAGGGGCCTCCAGAACCAAGTCAACTGCTACCACCAAGGCTCACTCTCTGGGGCCATGGAGGTAATTTAGTGTCTGTCTCCAGAAGGGNTCACATTTATCAGTGGCAGCTGCTTGGTTCCAGCTGGCCATAAGTCACAAAGCTTTGGGTGTATTTCTCTGGAGTTGACATCCTCTTGTAAATAACATGGGAATGCTCTCAGCTCCTGACAGAAGTCTGCCCTCTCTCTTTTCTGTTTTTAGAGTGACCTTCTTTTTCAGCAAAACTGGAAGTGCCCAAGAAGCTCCTTCATGGAGTCCTGCCAAGCACCAGGTAAGACAGGGCCAGGTGTGCAGGAACCCTCCCCCTTCTAGGGTGGGACACAGTGCCGATTTTGTGATAGACAGCTATTTAAGTTCAAAGCGCAAGTGCCCTTTGACCTGGGGAATCAACACAGAAGGACACGGGTTTGTGGACACCTGACAAGTTTGTGCCCAATGTCTAACAAACACCAAAAAGTAAAATATAACAATCACAGTTAAATAAAGCAACTTTTCACTTGCGAAGCCCCTTCCATGGGGATTCAAGAAGACAGAGTCAATGGCTCAGAAGGAAAGAGCCCCAGACACAGGCAGATACAAAGTAGAAAGGCACCATAAGAATGTGTGAGGAGTACACGCACACTGTGCAGGAGCTATGCCTTCTAGAAGCTCACAAAAGTGCATTTCTATGAGTGTGAGAGATGTTTGTAAGTGTGTAGAGAGAGGTGTGGAAGGGTGCACGCCAAACCAAAGAGGGGCGAAACTTTCTGGAGATAGCTAAGGTTAGGAGTGGTAGGGGGTGTTCCTCTGATGTACTCTTAGCTTCTTATTTTCTTTTAAACTATTGAGTGATTTAGGAAGAATGCACACACCCATGTATAAAATGGTCCTAAGATGATTCATTTTGTTGCATTCACAGCAATGGAGAAATTAACTCCTTATCTTGTACAGATACAGTCAACTCTTCTTTCTCTTCCAATTTTTTCAGACAAAATCTAATACTGCCCTTATTATCATAATAATGATATTTATTCTGTTATTTGATTTTTTTTTCTAGTGGAGATTTCTTTTTAAAACTCTCACTTAGCTTGGACACTTTAAATCCAGTCACAAATATTTATCTGAAACTAGACATAGGTTTAAATTCTAGTCCCTTGTAGGGGAGGAGAGAAGTTTAAAATTCTGTGCAATTACACTGTGATAAAGAAGCAAGAATTTTCCAGGAACCCATGTGAAGAAAGTCTCTGTAGCTTTGGTAAGAGGGGACAGAGAAATAGCTACTATGATTAGCATATTTTATTCACCATGAGATTAACATATTCACCATGAGATTAGCATATTCACCAAGGATTAGCATATTCACCAGGAGATTAGCATATTCACCAGGTAATTACCATATTCATTATTCATAGGTTTTGAAAGCAGGAGTGGTGGTTAGTCAAGGCCAACTTGACAGGATCCAGAATTATCTGGTACGAGTGTCTGGACATGCCTGTGTGAGACTATCTTAACTGATGTGGGAAGAAGGATGAATCTCAGCTGTGGGACCACTCACTCCTCAACTGAGATCCTGAACTGTAAATGGAGAAAGGATCTGAGCCGTAAGATGCATTCATCCAAAGGCTGATTGTCCAGTAGCCAAGCAGGAAGTATAGGCAGGACAACCAAACTAAGGATGATGGGAAGAGGAAGGGTGGAGTCAGGAGTCTCCAGCCAGTCACAGAGGGAGCAGGAGATCAATGTGCCATGCTAATAAAGGTACTGCCACATGGCAGAGGTTAAATAAAGAATATGGGTTAACTTAAAATGAAAGAGCTAGTTAGGAATAAGCCTGAGCTATTGGCCGAGCATTTTGTAATTAATATAAGCTTTTTAATATAATATTTGGGACCAGGCAATTGGGCCAGAAAACTCCACCTCTGTTTACAATGGGCATACAGATTATACTAATCCCCTTCTCCACTATGGACAGTGGACTCAGTGGAAGAGAAGATGTCCTCATCTACACAGTGGACCAGAATTTTTCTCCATACTGATGGTTGTGTTATCAGATAACCTGGTTCTTGTGAGTGGCCCAAGTGCTCCTATTCTTAGAGCCTCGATTTGATGTTTCATGTATCAGATATTTCAACCTGAGATATTCTTCAGACAGCTGCCATTGGCTAAGCATGTCCCAGAGGTCTTCAAGGCTCCACTCAGTCATCTTCCTACTGAGACACCCCACATCCTGGCACATGCCGTCAGAGCAGACTGGGCTTGCCTGGCTCTGTTCCATATGGTGATGGCTTTCCTATCTGTCACTCTGGTCCCTCTGTCACCACAGCAGNAGTGAGCGGTTCATCTTAATTTCATATCNGTTGGANCCATTGTTCCTGACTCACAGACATTAGGTTCTGATTACACCAGGGTCTCCCTTGCAAGGGAAAATAANTGAGCACAGAGAAACGGAGCTGAAGTTCAGAGAGCAAAGGACAGAGGTCATGCCCCTGGTGAAGGACTGTGACNGCCAGTGGGGGATTCTGCTACTGGCAATCTCATGGATTTGTGGGTGTCCTATTTTGAGNTATCACCAAACTGTTGATGGGATNGCAAACTGGTGAAGCCACTATGGAAATCAGGTTGGAGAACCCTAAAAAAAAANCTTAAAATAAATCTANTATATGACCCAGCTATACCATGCCTTGGCATATGCCCAAAGGACTTTGCATCCCACTCCACAGATCTTTGCTCAGCCATAGCCATGCTCTTTGCTGCTCTACTCACAATAGCCAGGAAATGGACACTACATAATTGTCCTTCAACTGACAGTGAGTAATGAAAACGTGGTACAGATATACACTGTGGAATGTAAAGAAAAATGCACTTTNCAGGCAGAAAAAATAGTGTTAAGTGAGGTAACCAGAACAGAAAGACAAATGTCTCATGTTCTGTTTCTCTAGAGGCTCCCAGTTCTAGATCTTCAGATGTCAATAAAGATGCTGGAGTCACAGCAGAAGCCAGGAAAATAAAATGGGATCATTGTAGGGGTGGGTGGGAGACTGGCAGAATACAAATGATCTGATAGGGGAAATGAGAAGAGGGGGACTCTAATTAGGGGTGTGGGGAGTGATACATACAGAAGGAGGAGGGAAGAGGATAAAATAACAGTAGGGATGTCTGAAAAAGTCATTAGGAATCATACTATTAACTATCTGAAAACACCTATAATGCACATAAGTAAATGACTAAATAAACATATACAGTTTAAATAAAAAAAATTTCATCTGAGCTAACAGTGTTCTTCAAAAGCCAAAGACCATCTAATACAAACCCCAACAGCAGGCACAAGAAGCCCCCTTTTGAGCTGTTGCTCAGGGTTATCCAAGAGATTCCCAAAGCCCTATAGACTATTGCTGTTGCCCTTGGCTGCCTCCCAGGGATAAATCCCTATTGCTGGACACCGTGCACTTTGGACAGAACACAGAGAACCTAAGTGGGAACTGACCTGGATGCCTCCTTCCTAAGGACTAGCTTTCATNGTACCAGAAGGTGTCAGGTGCCAAGCTTACGAAGGAGGGAAGCAACCAACAGTCCTACCCCACTATGATGCCTATGAGATATAACAATGATCAGCATGGCATGATAACACTAAGGGTGTAGTAGTGGCATGCATATCTTGGCTGTAACCAACAGCTCTACAACTGGTCTTGAGGCTTGCTGAACAAGAGGGAAATTGTGCCTGGTACTGGAAACCTAGCCAACTACCCAGGGCCAGTGAAGTCACGGATCTTGGAGAAGAACCTATAATTGTCACTTTACTAAACCAGTATAATCTCTAACTACCCTCTAAATATTTGTCCTTACACCCACTGCTAAGTGTGGTTCTTACCCTTCATCAGGAAAACCTCTCTTTGCAACATATGGACACCATTACAGAAAACTACAACCAATCAAAATACAGAATTGTGGAGCCTAATCTCCATGGTTACAGCTACAATACAACTCCTGAACCTAAGATTTGGGGACCATTGAGAAGAAGGAGCAGAAAGATTATAAGAACAGAGGATTGAGAAGTTTGTTGTGAGACGATGTGCCCTAGTAATGTCAGAAGCTATATCCATGAAGTGCCACCAACATGACTGCCCAAGCATGACCTGAACAAGAATGACACCAATAGACATTCTAAAGTAGATGGTTGTGTGAGGGTGGGGGGATCCATGAGGCCTCACCCCTACACAAAGAACTGTAGGCAACTAAGGAATGCTGAGAGCATGATAGTATTCTACAGGGAGGAACATACCAGCTGGGCAGCCAATACCAAATGGTCAACCCTGAAAATATATCCACATGACTAACATTATACAGACTGAGCAGGTTGTATTTATGTATTTAGGAATACACACAGACACACTCACATACACACACACATATGACTATAACAACAATTAATGAGAAAGAAGCTATAAGTTTGAAAGAGAACACGGAGGGGTATATAGGAGGGTTTGGAGGGAGAAAGGGGAAGAGGGGAAATGATATAATCATANTATAATCACAAAAATAAAATCAATAATTTAAAAGCTTTACTTCTAATTATTTATAGACTTGCATGTCTAAACATGTGTATGTACACTTGAGTGCAGTTGCTCTAGGAGTCCAGAAAAAGGCATTCAATGCCCTGGAGCTAAAGTTACAGGTGTCTGTGATCTGCCCAATGTGGGTGCCGGGAACTGAGGGAACTGAGCTCAGGCGCTAGGCAAGGGCCGGCCAAGTTCTGCTGAGTCCTCTCTCCAGCCCTGAGATTATAAAATCTGACATTAAAGATTTAAAATAAAATTTCTCCATGAGAAACACAGCACAATGGATTTTTCTCTTTTCTCTTGTAAAGTCTGTAGCTCACCATATTACAAGGCTGGCTTCCAATGTC
>LZPO01044061.1:1401036-1437836 GCA_001675575.1 Neotoma lepida
TAAAAATGGCCAGTTTAGTACTGAGGTTTAGAGGGATTGGGGCTCCAATGGAAGAGCTCCCAAAGGGGTGTGGGCCTGACTCACAGGCATCCTCTCTTCTTCTGGGGAGGGATTTCTCAGAGTAGGAGACAGGAGTAAGAGAGAAGCGTGCCCTGAATGGAGAGCATGGGCCACCTGTGTNTGGGGCAGGAACAGGTAACTGTGAGGAACAGGTAACTGGATCTGTTTGTCTGTCCACTAGGACTTTCTTGATTCACTCGTCACATGAGCAAATGACTGAGTGGTGATCCTGAGGGCTCAGGGGGAGCCTTCCCTCTTCCACAGCATGGCTGCTCTGAGCACATACCTGCTCCCACAGCTTCTGCTTCTCCTTCTTGGTTTCTTCCAGCTGCAGCTGCAGCTCCTGAATCTGCCCGATGTCAGCAGCAGACTGGTGAGGCAGGAAACAAGATGAAGAGGCCCTCTCAAGAATCACCTCTTCCCCGACCCACAGGTCCTCCTATCAGAACTTCAGTGACAATGATTGGGCCTNAAAGGTTGCCTCTTACCCCTTCCCCACACCCTATCACCTCTGTTTGCTGAGTCACAACTTCCCAGCACCCTATTATCTCTGTTTGCTGAGTCATGATTTCCNAACACCCCACCTCTGTTTGCTAAGTCACAGCTTTCCAATACCCCATCTCTGTTTGCTGAGTCATAGCTTCCCAACACCCCATCTCTGTTTGCTGAGTCATGGCTTCTCAACACCCTATCATCTCTGTTTGCTGAGTCACAACTTCCCAACACCCTATCATCTCTGTTTGCTGAGTCACAGCTTCCCAACATCCCATCTCTGTTTGTTGGGTCACGACTTCCCAACACCCCATCATCTCTGTTTGCTGAGTCATGACTTCCCAACACCCTATCATCTCTGTTTGCTGAGTCACAACTTCCCAACACCCCATCTCTGTTTGCTAAGTCACAGCTTTCCAACACCCTTTTATCTCTGTTTGCTGAGTCATAGCTTCCGAACACCCCATCTCTGTTGAGTCATGGCTTCCCAACAAACCCATCCCTGTTTGCTGAGTCATGGTTTCCCAACACCCCATCTCTGTTTATTGAGTCATAGCTTCCCAATATTCCATCTCTGTTTGCTGAGTCACTCCATGGCATCAGCCCAGGGATTCAGTGATGGTTGTGTTCTTTATGACACATGCTGCCTGCAGTGCCAGTACANCATCCCAAGAGTGGCATTGTGGTTTGAATGTGAAGTGTCTCCCAGAGTCTGGGCAGAGGCAGGTTTTTAGAAGGTGAGAGTCAGGACTCTGCCTTCAAGGATAGTTTAATCCACCCACAGATCTCAAATTTGAATAGACAGTTGGTGCAACTGTAGACGGTGCAGCTTAGATGGAGAAAGTAGGTCTCTTGGGGGTCACAGGTCATAGGGGTATGTCTTGTCNAGGCTCCTTCATGCCAAAGCTCTGTTGCTTCCTGACAGCCACGAGCCACACACTCCTGCTACAGTGATGTCCTTCCCAAGCACCTGGGGCCAAACAACCAGGCACCAAACTCCTGAGATCATGAACCCAAGGAATCCTGTCCTTCAGTGGCTTCTATCCCATCAGGGCGATGATAAAACCAGCTTGAGGAAAGCACTGTGAGTGCCAGGGAACTGGGAACCTGCTCTCTGACACCAGCCATAGTGAGCCGAGGGAATATCTGCTCCTTGGCATCCTCATCTAACAATGGGCTGAGTGTCTGCTCGGCCCCCTTCATTGGTTAGTTCCAAGGTCAGAGAGAGAGAGGGGGGAGTCAAGACCCCCATAGGATGTNGAGGCAACAACAAGGAGTGAGGTTCCTAAGGCTGTGGAGGCCTCTTGGCTCCTGCTCTGCCATGTGACTGGTTTTGCTCACTTGTCACAGTGTATGTTTCTACACTTTTGTGACCAAACAGAATGATTTCCACATCAGACAAAATTAACCACAACTCAGGCACAGGCACTCTATGGTGGTGGCTGTGACCCTGGTGATTCCATTCCTTATTTGGGTTACATCTCCGTGTATTGCAGACATGCCTGGTATTGGCCTTTGGAGGCAATAGGACATGCCTCCTGGATCACCTCTGGGGATGAGTGTGAAGATGTTAGATGCTCCTAGACTGAGTCTGTGGCCAGCTATGATCAGAAACCCACTGGGAGCCTCNGCCCATCCCCAAATCCAGCCAAAGCTCCAATTCTTCCTAGCACCTTGTCTCCTCACTGCCCAGGTCCACATCACATCCCTCACGTTCCCTCGTCTTTGCCTGACCCTGTGGCTCTGAGTGCCCATCCTCACGCCTCAGCTCCAGACTCCTGTAGGACAATAGCAGAGTTGACAGGGTGGGGCAGCATGCCAGCTACACCTCTCCCGCTCTGCTCCCGCAAAGCTTGACAGTGCTTCCCGCCACCCCTCAAACAAAGCCCTCTGGGAGCCTGGTCTGTCCTTCCTCTCCTGGCCTCCCTGAGCACACGCTTGCTGCTTTCCCCTCATCAGCCTCCTTTNAGCCTCTCCAATGCTCCATGNACACTTTGCATGTGCCTCCTTCCTACACACACCTGTTGCCCTCCTTCCAAATCCCATGGTTCCACTGCAAACTCATTAACTCCTGATCCTCATTCAGGTTTCCACCTGGTACCTCCTCCTCCTCAGGGAAGCATTNCCCAATTTCAGTCCTTTTCTGGACGCTCAGTTCAGTTTGCTAGCCCGCCTCCCACCACATGCTGCTCCGGGTAGCTTCGAGGCAACATCTGTTCAACTCACAAAGCCACAAACATGAGGGGGAATGGGATGTCCCTTTGCTTGCTCAAGTGTCCTTGACATTGTTTGCAGTGCCTAATACAGAGCAAGTCCTCAGTAAACAACAGATAGATTGGATGGCTGAGTATATGGGTGGTGGCTAGACTGATGGGCATAGTGAGTAGGTAGTGGATAGGTGTGTGGATGGGTGGGTGGGCACATGGGAAGGCAGACTGTGGTCATTTGAATAAGAATGGGCTCCATAGGCTCACATATTTGAATGCTTAGTCATAGGGAGTGGCACTATTTGAGGAGGATTACAATCCCCTCTTCCTCCCCCACCCCCTCTCTCTGTCTCTGTCTCTGTCTGTCTGTCTGTCTCTGTGTGTGTGTGTGTGTGTGTCTGCAGATTAGGATGCTGTTCTCAGCTCCAGCTTCAGCTCCACATGTGCTGCCACACTCCCTGCCATGATGATGATGGACTGAGCCTCTGAAACTGTAAGCCAGCCCTGGTTAAATGTCTCCTTTGTAAGAGTTGCTGTGGTCATGGTGTCTCTTCACAGTGATGGGCCAGTGGCTAAGACACAGCTGAATGGATGGATTGGTGGGCAGATGCATATATGGTTGGACATGTGTGTGGATAGGGAGGTAGTCATATGAGTAAGTCAATGTTTGCCTGGTGGAGTTGCCCTCCAGAGGACACACCATCTTTCCCCAGGGCTGCATGGAACTGACAGTTCCTACCTACCTCTGGGCTGTTCCATCTACCNAATTCACAAGCTGGGAGAGGGTCCTGACCTGTGCAATGAGGTCTTTGTGCTTCTGCATGAGGCCATTCAGGTCATCCTGGTCCTCGTCGATACGTTTCAGGAGGTCTGCCCTCTCAAACTGCAGCCTGTACAGCTGCTCGTCCACCTGCAGGGAGGCAGAGGGCAACTCAGTGAGGGTGCGCACATGAGTGCATACTCAATGTTCAGGTAGGTGTGGATGCAGGGCATGTGAAGATTTCTGTGCCTGTGTGAACCTCCAGGAATCCATGCATACACATGGCATAGGCATGTAAGCACAAACCTGCATTGTCCCTGAGAACAGGGATTTGGTCCTACACACAGGCATATCCCCAGCACTGAGCACCAGGCTTGGCATCCAACAGGTGACAAATAAATAAATGTCTATTGTGTGGATTTGATAGGGGGTTTTCCCGTCCAAGGGCATTTCTTTTGCATGTGTTTTTGATGGTTTTATATGTATGTAGGCCCATTTGTGGATGCGTGTGCTTGTACATGTATAGGTGTGTCCTGGTTAGTTTTGTTTTTTGTTGTTGTTGTTGTTGTTTGTTTTTGTTTTTTAATCAACTGGACACAACTTAGAGTCATTTGTGAAGAGGGAACCTCAGTTGAGAAAATGGCCTTTTCTTGATTAATGATTAGTGTAGGAGACCCTAACGCACTGTGAGTGGTACTACCACCTAGATGAGTAGTCCTGGGGTATATAAGAAAGCAGATGAAGCAATCCATGGATAGCAAGCTAGAGGCAGCACTCCTTTATGGCCTCTTCATCAGCTCCTATCTTTAGGTTCCTGCTCTGACTTCCTTCAGTGATGAACTTCAAGCAGTAAGAAAAAAAATAAACTCTTTCCTCCCCAAGTTTCTTTTGGCCATGGCGTTTTACCACAGCAACAGAAACTCTAAGNAATAGGAACCACATTGTGGGGGTATTGCTGTGATAGAGCTGACCATGTGTTTGGAGAAGGACTGTGGTGGTATTTGAAGTTTGGGCTGCAAAAGCCATTGAGGGCTTAGAGCTCAGTGGNTNGTTGTATGAGATCCTGGGAGATAAGAGTGTTGAGAGAAGTGCAGAGAGTGATGACCTGACTTATGAAGGACAGCAGCAGCTGTGGAGCGGAGCTTGCCTGAGTCTACAGATAAGCTGTGTGTGCCNCAAACTGCAGAGCTGGAAAAATGGAGTCTCCTGGAGCTCAGAGGATCATAATGGGGTCTAAGACATCAACGCTGGATTTGTTATGCTGCTGGAGTTTGGTTTTGCTTTGATTTGATTGTCACTATGCCCTGGATCTTCCTTTTTTGAAATTAGAAGATATGTAACTTTTTTTTTATAGGAGCCCACAACTAAGAGACTTTGGAATTTTAGAGAAATCTTGGAATTTTAGAGAAATTTTGGACTTTGAAAAGGACTTTGGGTGTTTTAAAGAGACTGAAATTTAAAGCGTTTGAAATTTTTTAAAGACTGGGAGATTTTTACAATTTGAATGTTTTAATACTGTGATATTAATATTAGCATGTAATCTTGGGGGCAAATGAGAAAGGAAAGGTTATAGTTGGATAGTGATGTATTTGTGTGTAAAGCTGACAAAGGGTCAATTGTTTTGGCTAGTTTTTTGTTTATCAATTTGATACAATGTAGAGACATTTGAGAAGAGGGACTTTCAACTGAGAAAGTGCCCCCTAAGTTGTCCTGTGGGGCATTCTTGAGTAAATATGGATGTGAAGGACCCAGCCCATTGTGGGTGGTACTACCCACTAGACAGGTTTTCCTGGGTTGTATAAGAAAGCAGACAGAGCAAGCAGTGAGCAGCAAGCTAGCTAGTAAGCAGCATTCCTCTATGGCTTCTGCTTCAGTTCCTGCCTCCAGGTTCCTGCCTGAGTTCTTGCCCTGTCTTTCCCCAGTAATGGAGTGTGATGTGAGTGTGTNTAGGATGAAGTAAACCCTTTCCTCCCCGAGTTGCTTTTGGTCATGGTGTTCATCACAGCAATAGAAACTCTAAGACAGTGTGTACGCATGTGTATGTGTTTCTGGATGTGTTCCCCTTAATTTAGAAAAAAATAAAATACAGGATAATAGGGCTTGTTAGGATCCTTCCCAAGCCTGAGTTGGTTTCTCTCTGTCTCTATGCAAACTATAGAATTCTGTCTGTCAAGTACAAACTTAAGCCAAGTCTGATCATCCAGACTCCAGACATTGTCACTAATATCATTTGTCCCCATTCAGTGGTGACCATACAATAACATTATAATGAATAGTTGGGTCTTCTGGTTGTGGGGAGTTGAAGTGAGCCTGTGAGAGATATGGTTTTCCTCTTAGAGAAGGTGGCATGCATCTGGTGACATATGCCAAGAGTTCCTATGGCGGTAAGGACACAGTAGGGCTGTGAGAGGGCCCTGAGAACCATCTACAGCTGGGAGTGCTTAAATGGTCACATGATTAGCTGCATTCATCATTGTGGGTGCAACTTCATGCTGCTGGGCACACAGTAGGTCTATAACAGGTTTCCTAGCTTGCCTTTATAAATGGGGTCTCGCCATATGCGTGTGTGTGTACGTACCTGTATATCTGAATGTGTGTGTGTGTATTCTGTTGAACTCAGTATCAAGCACCCAGTAGGCCCATAATAAATTCCCTTTGCTTCTTAGGGAGCTGAGCATTCAGTAGGTCCACAATAAGTTCCCTTACCCTTCTTATAGAGCTGAGTACACAGAAGGTCTACAACAGAAGCCTGTACCCCCCTCCCCGCAGGGGACTCTGTGGCCTCAAGGGGATGCCCCATACATCCACTCTAAGCATCTTAGTCCTATATGAGGCTATGTCCCCAGCAGGCCAATGCCAGACCCTGAGCCTGCATTTCTGGGGCTGTGGGAGGTTCAGTACCAGGCTCTTGCTCCGGGTCACATTCTCCAGCTCACTGTGCATATTCTCCAAGTCTGCAGTCAGCACCTTCTGGGTCTTCAAGGCATCCTCACATTTGGCCTCACTCTGCTCCAGCTGGACAGGAACAGGAGCAGAAGGAAGTCACTTCTCTATCATCCCCCCTCCCTACCAGCCCAGCCCAGCCCTAGCCGGCTACCCCCACACCTTCAGGGAGTATCGGTGCTTAAGGTAGCCTGGGTCTGAGCGTAGCACTGTCCTGTGACAGGGCTCTGAACCCTGCTGCAGGAGTGGGGGGCTCCTTAGTCTCACTGGGCAAACACCGAAGGATGCCTACTTCCCACTCAGCACCAAGACACACAAGGAGCAGTCAAGGGTCCTGCATTCCCAGAGGAGACAGGCAAGGACAGGTAGTGACAACCTCTCTGGGGAGCACAAGGAGTGAGGCGAAAGGATAGAGGGATGAAAAGAAGAACCATCATTCAAGGCTTGTGCCTCAAAAGATAGCAGGAGCCTACCAGCCCTGACCNGGTGCATGGGTTAAGCTTGTCTGCAAACCTTTTAAATGAAAAACATTCTGCATGGAAGGGTCTTCCTGTGCTTGCCTTTGACCAGATCTCAGTAACTGAAACTGCTTTCTCATCCTCTGTCTTCTCATCTGTTGGTAGCCTACAATCACTAAGGCACATGCCACCCCCTCAAGAGTGACCAGTCCCATGGAGAAACCCATATCAGCACACAAACTCTATGACCAGTATGCAATTGGCAGTTTCCCATGATTCCTAGAATTAGACTCTCTAGACAGAAAAAACACACAAGAAAAACGCTGCGGACTCAGAGTGGGGCAGCGCCTCGCGCAGAGCTACACAGTTGAGAGAAACAGAGGCAATCCCAGGATTCCCCAGGCACCCATACTTTTCACTTCAGAAACCACTGTCTCCTGAAGGGTTAAGGATCTGTTCAAGGAGCCACACATCTGTAATCCAGCATATGAGAGGCTGAGGCAGGAGGTGTAGTGGATGGCTATTTTGGCTTTAGCCAGGTAGCTAGCACCTCCTTTTTTAAGGGCATGGCCAAAAACCTGAGCCCCTTAAAAAAGGAGGTGCTAGCTACTTGGCTAAAGCCAAAATAGCCATCCACTACATCTCCCCCTTTTAGCCATCCACTACAAGGAAAATCGCGAGTTTCAGGCCTACTGTCTCAAAACACAAGAAAGTGAAACAGAAGAGCTTGGTGGAGGAGGAAAGGTGACCAGGCCTGCTGAAGAGGCCACTGAACGAGCAAGCGGCAAGCTGACCGTGTCTCCTTCCAGTCCAGGCAGAGGCTGTGCACGGCCCACTTGGGAACAATCTCACCTCCCCAAACAGACAAAGCACAGCTCTAATGTCAAGGTGCTCTGCTCATATGTCACTGTGACCATGACAATAACCCAAATGTGGGGGTCAGTGGCCTTGGCTAGGCACCATCTACAAAAGAGATGAAACTTCAGGCTGACCTTGATCTGCCAATCTGGAAGCCCCAGGCCTCTGGTGAGGCAGGGAGGCTAGAAGAAGGGCTCTCCACAGAAGCAGGAAGCCAAGCTTGAGTCGGGGCCTCACAAAGGATAAATCTGTCCTAACACAACCAGGGAAGAGGTCATAGTAAGTAGAACAGCCCTGGAGCAGAGCAAGGGGCCAAAGGCGTGTAGCCAGATAGCTGCCCCTCCTGGGACAAGAGGGGACAAGGCCGAGGATGTGCTCAGGGGGTCACAGCAGTGGTGGCGGGGTGGTGGTGGTCACAGGCTAGGATTCTATTCCAGGCTGTTTCTCAGGATTGAGTGGTGTGAATACTCCCTGGCTGTCACGGGGAAGACTGGACAATGTGGGGACCATGATGGGTGGTGAGGACACAATGTAGTCCCCCTGGAAGGGGACATGGAGGTGCTCCAGCAGGTGGGGAGGGTTCGACTTGGGAGAGAAATGGAAGGATCCATGACTGTTCCATTTGTGCAGTGCTAGGGAAGGACCCCAGGGCCCTATACGGACCAGGCAAGGGCTCACCACCAAGCTGCATTCCCAGCCCCTGATGTGGGGATTCTAAATACCATTTTGAAGTTGAAGAACATGAATAGGAACCCCACACACACAGACAGACACACACACACCAGACAGGACAAACACAACTTATTTTAAAGAGACATTTGATGTTCAGTATGAACTGTGATGGGTGGAGGGCAGTCGCTGATCCCAGAGGTGTGCAGGGAGGTGGGTCTAGATTCTACCCTACTCTGCATCGACTGAGCATGCCCAGGGCCCCTGCCAGGCAGCTACAGTTGTAGCCACGTCTCATTTCTGAATCTTAAAGGTTCCAATTATTATACTTCAGGGAACAGGAAGAAATTCAGGCCACAGGTCCACTTCCTACTATGGATGACCCATAGCAAGAATCATCCTGAGTGTCATTTCCACATCTAGTGTGAAGTCACCTGTAGGTTACAGAAGGGATGAAGTCAGATCATCCCATCCTGGTGATGCAGGCTGGAGTCAGCTCAGCAAACACCTTTCCCCGGCATTGCCACCACAGCAGTCAGAGAGCAGAGGCTGCAGAGGTGGCCAGTGGGCAAGTGAAGATTCTTATAGGGTCACTAACAGGCTGTTCTCTGTCCCTGAAGGCCAGCTTGGCATGCGGGGTACATACTGAGGGCTGCTGCTGTGTCTTTGGCTGAGAGTCACTGTCCCCCCAACCCCCACAGACAAGGCCTCTTGTGTTTATATATTCACAGCGGGGCCAAGGTCAGATCAAGTCCAGGCCTCTACCTCCCTCAACCTCCTGTGGGCTGGACCACAGCTGACCTTGGCAACACAGTGCATTTGGTATTTGCCCAAGGCCATCAAGTTTCAGAGAATCTTCTTCATTGTGATTTTTTTTTGTCAAACGGTGTACATATGACTCTTGTACCTGGAGAACAACAAAATATCCTCCATAGTTAGAACATTCTTCATCCNGGGCACGTTCAGTCAGCCCATGGTTTGCTAAGGAAAACAGCCCAGATCTTTAGAGATCTGCTCCAGTCCTGGAGGCTGGACACAGTGAGGACCCTGCTGCTGTCCTTCCATTCAGTGGAGGTGTGTCCATCCCCAGCTCATCCCTGACTCTCCAGAACCTCAGGATATGACCACCACTGGACACCATAGGGTAAAACTTTTCTTCAATATGGCCGCCCCATCTACCCTGAGGGGAGCTTGAACATCACACAGTGGCTACGTACAAGGTAGAGAGCAGGCAGAATGGGGTTCCAGTGTGCCTGTGGCCTTGAGCAGACTATCCAATCTTTGAGCTTTGTCTTTTTCCCAACCACAAAACATGGGGTGGGGTGGTTCTGGGTATTGAGCAGGCCTTCAGGGTACAGCCAATGAGTTGTGCACTACATAAACTAGGGATGGCACACACACAGGCCTTGAGGAAGAACNCTTACTCTGAGCTCTGCCCTGCTCTAAATAAACACTTTCAAGTGTAGCCCATCTAACCTCTATAGCAGCCATTCCCATCCTATCTGGTTGAACGTGGAGGACTTGGCGACTTGTACAGCCATAGACACAGTAAGTGGTAGGATCTGAACTCAAGCCTGGGCAGCCACTCAGTCTCCACCCTTCTCTACAGACCGTGAGAAATGTCTATCTCCCAAACATCCGTGCATTTGTGATCAACCTGACCTCATGCCCAGCTGGAGATAAGCCTATGACCCTCCTAATACGAGCTGGCACTGAGGACATTGAGGTAAAAGATGGCAAGAGACCTTCCTTCTGGTGGCACAAATGATTGAAGTCAGGGTCCCCACATGCCAGGCAAGCCCAGCCCAAAAGACACATAATGATATAGTGGGGGTATCTAGATGCAGCCAAGCCTGAAGACATCCGAGCTACAGACCTTTCCATTCTCTCACCAACTTCTTTCCTACGTAAGCTGAGCTAAGTGAGCTAAGCTCACAACCCCAAGGCTGGCAAGTAAACAAATTAAAGGCACACACACACAGCATGGACTGGGAGAAAGCTCAAAAAAATGATATGTGTGTGTGAGAGAGAAAGNGTGTGTGAGTTATGTGTGAATGTGTGTGTAAGAGCGTGTATGTGAACGTGTGTGAGAGTGTGTATGTGAGTGTATGTGTATAGGCGCACATGTGCATGCACGTGCTTGCTGTTCCTGTGCACAAAGAATGGATCAGACTCCCGTGGTGGGGTGACAGACCTCCAGGCTCCTCATACAGGAGGGAAAACATTTTCTTTCCCGTGGGGGTGGAGAGATGGGAATTTCCACACTCCCTCTGGTCCTTTGTGGCCACTGGATAGTGCTGGTGACCGCAGCCCATGAAACAGCCCATCCTTTCACAGATAAAGAATTCCATTGCAGTGGCAAGGGAGGAGGGTGACACATGACTTGCCAAGGTCAGATTCAAGTCTTCAAGGCTCCAGACCCAAGTGTTCCTGGATCCCCCATACCTATCTGTACACAATTCTTGCTTACAGACCACTTCTCCATTATCTCAGCCCTCACCAGAAACCTTCTACTGTCTCTCTACAACTGTCTCCCTGCCCCCCACTGCCTCCACACCCTCTGCTGCCCCATCCCACTACTGTCTCTCTGCATTCTCGCTGTCTCTTCCCACTTCCCATTGTCTCTCCCCATCTCTCACTGTCTCTCCCTTGCTCCCTCTCCCCATCTCTGGTCTTCCTCCACCATCCCTACTCTGTCTCCATCCTCCACTGTGTCCCCAACACCCGCCACCAGCATTCAGGGAGTGATTGAGATCCCCATCACATACACATCAACTATAAGCCCAGGAATGGCTTTGCTTTCCTATGAGAAGCCATCTGCTTGCTTTAAATACTTGGGGAAATGTTTTCTTTGGACTTAGAGGGCTTCTAGACAAAGTCAGCTAGACATATGGAGAGAGGTGGAACAGGAATGCTATATTTCTGTAGAGAGCTTAGATCCTAGGTTTCTGGGTTTGCTTGAACAACTTGAGGGATTTAAAAATACAGAATTGTAAATGCCACAGGGGGAACATTCCACCTGAGTTTACAGGGCTAGACTGGACATTTTCCCGGCTGGACATGCTGCCTCGGCATGTGGAAGACTCTACCTTTAGCGTGGGATTTTTCTCCAGAAAGGGTCACTCACAGTCTGCACTGCAGACAGCCCCAAACACACACACACACAGCAAAAGCTGTCACTGCAGACTTATTAAAAATGTTCACTGAGGGCTGGAGAGGTGGCTCAGTGGTTAGGAGCACTTGCTGCTCTTCCCGAGAATCCAAGTTTGCTTCCCAGAATTCATGTTAGGTGGCTCACAACTACCTATAACTCCACCTCCAGGGTCTCCAATGCCTCATCTGGCCTTCATGGGCACCTACACTCATGCTCACATACCCCTACACAGACACACATACATATACATAATTAGAAATAAACTTTGAAAAATGTCAGCAGGCTCAAGCCATGTCTATGCAACACAGCTCTGGACAGTAGACACAATAGACAAGTTCCAAGACTACATGGTGACAATCTTTGTTATTTGGGCATTTACTAAATGTTCCAGAATTGTCCTGTTCCACACGGAGACTACCATTCGCTGTTGTGCCTAGAGTAGCATTTTCAGAACTGAGTATTGAGCCCAAGGGCTTGCACATGCTTGGCAAGCATCTGTTCACCCAGCTACAACCCCAGACCTCNTTTCTTCTGTTTGTTTGTTTGTTTGATTGCTTGATTTTAAGACAGAGTTTCACTCACTTGACCAGGCTGGTCTTGAACTAACTCTGTATTGTAAAGAATGGCTGCCAAGGATGGAAGTGTGGGCAAGCCCTAAAGATTCAGTTTGTGGGTGCCATGAGGTGTCTTCCACTTTTGTTTCAGGAACAGATGGGAAAATTTTTGCCCCTGTGACAGGCCAAGGGCCCAGGCTGAGGGTGCATGCAGAGATTTATAGGGCAAAGTTAGGTGTGAACAGTTAACAGTAGACATCAGCTTCCACCTGTGGGCTGCAGGGGGGCAAAAAAATGGGGGGGGCTTTAGACCTAGTCTGTCCTGGTTTAGAAAACAGAAACTTGGGGTGTGTATGTGGTAGGGGGTGAGACAGGCTTTCACTACATGCACAGGCTGTCCTTGAACTTGTGGGGATCCTCCTGCCTCAGCCTCCCAAGGGCTGGGACTTCAGGCATGAACTGCCATGTCCAACTAGCCCTTGTATCAGTGTTAAAACTTAGATTTTGATGAGGATAAAGGGCACAATGTCTCTCATGTTCTCATAGATGCTTCGGGAGCTGTAGGTCTATGATGATAATGATGAAACAGATTTGGCCAATCTGAATCTCGTGAATCTAGGAGCTGGAGATCTCAATGGTAGAGAACTTGTATATCATGTATCCAGTCCGGGGCCCACCCCAGTGCCACAAACAAACAGACAGATTGCTACATATGGATGAAGAGCCCTAGGGGCTGTTCTCAGCTTCCTTGTAAATTTCCTTGTAGAGTGTTTGTCTAGAGTGCAGGACCTGGACCATCAGTGTGGTGGCTCACACCTGGAATGCCAGCACTCTGAGGTAGAGGGGGGTAGATCACAAGTCAAGGTCATTCTTGGTTATATAGCAACATTTGAGGCCAGTCTGGGCTATTTGAAACTCAGTCTCAAAGAAATAATTCTTTCAAAACAGACAAATGAGAGGGGTGTGTGTGTGTGTGTGTGTGTGTGTGTGTGTGTGTGTTGTGCATGTTGTGTATATTATATGTACATGAGTGTGCACACACCCATGCACATGCATACAGAGACCAGAGCAGGACACAGGGCATCCTCCTTATCACCCTTTACCTTGTTGTCTTGAGACAGAGTCTCTCTAAACTAGAAGCTCACTGCCTCCATTAGGCCAGCCAGTGAGCTCTAAGGATTTGCCTGTCTCTGTCCCCGATGCTGGAGGTACAGGTACCTGAAGCCATGCCCCAAATTTTACATGATGCTGAGGAAGTAAACTCGGGTCTTCTTCCCTAAGCCATCCTCCTGGTTCCTACCCATCGAGTCTCACCCAATTCTTGTTTCACCGTTTCACTGTTCCCCACAGGCTAAGTGTCCTCTTCATTTGGGTCTCAGTGCTCCAGCCTTCAGTGAAGATGGCCGGCAGCTTATGTGGTCACTGGGGATCTGCTCCATGTAGACACATCCAAGCACCAGCTCTGGCTTCCTCGAAGCCACTGGGTGCATTTTATATTCTAGGGGTACAGGGTTAGGTCACGGCACAGAGGCACTGCGGGGTGCCTGGTGGTATACAAACCACTGATTCTCTTCCTAGTGTCACCTTAGGGGCTCAGAGCTCTGCTGCTTGCCTGGCCCTCCCCGGATAAGCANTGTCCTTTAGACAGAAAACTAGATTTTCCTGCCTGTAATGTACAAGCAAGCACTTCTTCACGCTTCGTTCATCACCGCCTTGGAAGTGTCAATATTTGTGGGTGAACAAATGTGTGACCACCATGTTTCCAACCAATTACAACATGGTCTTTATCTCCCCTGACAGGAGGTTAGGTTAATATTGAATCAATTCCCTCCAACATCATCCTTAGAGAGAAAAACCAAATAAAACACCTAGTGAGGCCACTGTTCTGGGGCTGCGGGCTGGGGAGACGTGTCCCCAAGGTGCCTGGTCACACAAAGACTCCCATCAGGGCATCTTCCCAGGGCTTGTTAATTACCTCTGCTGTCTCACGGAAGCATAGGTGACACATGGTGACAAATGCCCCAATTAAGGTCACTGGGGATAGATCCGGGGTCATCAGTCTTCTCTGATGGGAGCCCCGGGCTGGTAGTTAATCACAGCTGGGAATTCATGGTGAAGATGGGCGAGGTCTAATGGCCCAGTCACAGTCCCTGGGAGAAAGGCCCACCAGAGCACCAGAGGTTCTGGAAGGGTGTGATGCCCCAGGGATGTGGCAGGGCCAACCTCTGAATCTCTGGATCCCTGGGTTCAAATCCCAGTTCTTCTTATAGTCTCTGGGATTCCTGATAAGGAAGAAAATCCTGTAGCTAGTGACACAGGAAGGAGGGCAGAATATGCTGACCTTTCACCCCAGCCATGGGAGGCATAGATGGTGCCCAGAGAGGATGCTGAAGTCAAGATCAGATGACAGATACCCATTGGGCAAAGAGGGGTCTGAAGGGAGAAATAGAGCCCCCCAGAGGCATAGTCCATGAAAAGTTGACAAGGTGGAAATACACATGAGGAACAGCAGTGGGGGACATTGCTGGTGATGATGGTGAGACTGGAAGGGAGGAGCTGGGCTGGGCTCCCCACGGATCAGAGTAAAGAACCTAGACTTGGTGCAAAGGATGGTGGGAAGTTGCTTGTAGATCATGCATGCAAGCAACCAAGAGTGCATTGAGGTTTTGAAAATCTTCCTCCAAAGGTCAGATGGTGGGCTGCGGCTGGGGCTGATGGCAGCACCCAACTGGTATACACAGAGCCCTGGGTTTCATCCCCAGCATAAGGGACCCCCAACGAGGTGACAGCAAAACTCTCTGGACGAGACACAAAGCCAGAGACTTGAGAGAATTCCTGGCAGGAGATGCTCTGGTGACTTTTAACAAGGGCAGGCAGAGCACAGGGAAATGATTGGGGAGCACTGTTGAGGGCAGTGCCAGAGACCCATGATGGCAGCTTTGTTCTTAGCAGGCAGGAGAGAGCAGGGCCCTGAGTGTGAATTAAGTAAACAATAAAGAGTTCTGTGTAAAACCCACCCCCAGTTAACAGAAACCAATCACGTGCCTTCTCTGGGAAGGGAGGTCGTAGACACGGATCCAATTCGGACTAAATGAATAAACACACAGATAACTAACCAGCGCCCTGGAGCTGCCACTGGCTTCATCTCTCTCCTTGGAGCCGGTGTCAGCTCCCGCCAACCCTGGTCTCACAGATGTCACTGGCACAGTGATTATCTCAATTATCCATCTTGGTTGTTGGGATGGCTTGTTTCCAGGTTAGTTTCAGTGAAAACATCCCACAGGAATTAATTAGCACCTTACAAAACACTTCACTCAGAAGTCAAAAACACTCCCCCCCACCCTCCACCCCGAGCAGCCAACACAGGTGAGTGGAGGAGGGAGGTGCCGGCCAGGGCATTCTTTCTGACCTGCTGTCCTAGAGGGGTTCTTGTGATACAAGGTCCTGTGTAGCCCAGGCTGGCCTCAAACTTGCTATGTAGCTAAGGATGACCTTGAACTTCTGATCCTTCTGCCNTTCACACCTCAAGACCTGAGGTGTGTATGTGGTGCTGGGTTGGAAGCTGCCCCGTCCAGGTTTTCATACACACTGGGCAAGCACTCTGCCAGCTCCATCCCTAACTCCAATCCTGGAGGTCTTACAAAGGGAATTCTACAGATCCTGTGGTCTGGTGTTCTTTGGGGGGTGTGGCGCCTCCTATTAGATATGACACAGATGCCCCTGAAAGGTAGGGGCTGGCTCAAGGTCACCCAGGCAGGAGATGAACCCATTGTACACCTCTGTNCATGCCCCTTACAAGATAAGTGATTTTCTCCCTTGACGTCCACTCTTCCATGAGCAACCTGTACAAGCCCAGGGTCCATCCCAGTGTCTGAAGCCCTTATTCGATACCTGGAGCCACAAGTGATGACCACACTCCACTTTAGGACGAGCTGGATGTGAGACCCCTCCCAACATGAAATCAGCAACACCAGACAAAGCGCTCTGGACTCAAAATTCAGGTCTTTTCAAAGTAGCAGAGCTGAGGTAGACNACATGAACATCACCTCATGGTCAGCATCCTCACCTNCAAGCTAGCTGAATTGCAAAGGTCAAGGGAATTTTGTAGGCAAGCGGCTTCTGGCTCCTAAAGNCAGCATCAGGTACCCTGGTGTGGTTGTTTAACATTCTGATCTGAAGCTGGTCNTGGTTGTTCACATGGTAATTCCAGTACTTGGAAGGCCTAGGGTGGAAAGTTCAAGGCCAGCCTGGGCTGCATAGCCAGATCCTGCCTCCAAAGATCAAACAAAGCAACCAATAGAAAGCAGGTTCTTTCTAACCCAGACTTGACAACAAAAGAGAATGAAGAGAGAAAGGACTAGAAATATGCTGTTCTAGAACAACACTCAGCTGGCTGTGGTATAGCTGTATTCAAGGCTCTGAGGTCAAGCCTGGTCCACACTGGGTGGGCTCTGAACACAGGTTAAGAGGATCACATCAGGTGAGCCGAGGTTCAAGAGCTCAGGATGGCCAGCACCCACAGCTCCAGGCCTGTCTTGTTATGTGCCTTTGGGTAAAGTGCTCAGTCAGCCCCTCAGACTCTGGCTTCTCATGAGCACAGTGGGCTAAACACAGGAATATCTAACTGCTTAGGCAGCAGCAAGGATCNTCTGACATAACACATGCCTGGTCAGCCAAATCTCACCTGCAAGTCCCATCAATTCAAAATCGAAGTCAGGCTCTGATGGAAGTTGCCAGTGGCTTCTTTCTGATTGGGGTGAAACCCAAGCCTTCCTTCCTTGGGTTCTTCCTTCCTCCAGCTGTAAGGAACTGACTCCAGGTGCCAGAGACCTCTGTGTTTCCCTACCCAGGACCTTGCTTCTTCCTCCCTCCCTCAAAGTCAGGCCACTGCACGCACCTGTGCCATTGTTTGGCTTTTCCTTCAGGTGTGGATTTCGTAAGGTGGGTACCACACCTGTCTTACTGACAATCCTTCCCGTATCTCTACCCATCATGGGGCACCCAGTAGGCGCTGCATAAATACCCAATGAGCAAGCACACGGACAAATAGAGGAAACTGTTCAGTGCTATACACAGCAGCTACATGCCAACTTGGCTCACTCTCCCTCCCACTTTGCCTCTGTCCCTGGGGCCTTCAGGCACAGGACAAACACCAGACACCAGACAGGAGCTGCAGTGGTACCAGGAACCATCGTTGCTTTATCTAATTAGCTCTGACTCCTGCATCCGGGGACACGTGTGCCAGGAACCAAAGCGACTGTACCCTGACCTCTGGTCCAGGAGCTCTGTCCTTACAGTCATTTCCATGACGACGGTGGCAGAGGGCCAAGGCTGTGGATCCCTTTGATGGGAGCCGGATACAGAGAGCAGGAAAGAGAAATTTCAGAAGAATGAGGCTCTTTGATTCTGCCCAAGCTGCCCTCATTAAACACCACTGCTTCCTGGGAAAGCACATCTTAACCCTGCAGAGGGACTGTCAGGAAATACCTTTAAAGGGGGGGAAAGGGAAAGGAGAGAAAACTACCCAAGGTTCCTTTGTCAGAATGCTCGCTTGAGGCTAGGGGCTACTCAGAGGCTGGGAAGCAGGAACAAGAGATGTGAGGCCCTCACCCTGTGAGGTGCTCAGTCCCCAGCTGAGCCAAGATGTCCAGGCCTCCCCACTCTCCTCCTACAACAAATAGGAAGATGCATTGTGACACAGAGAGACCCTGGTTCTGCACTCAAAGTCAAAAGCTTCAGATCCCAGCCCTATCACTTACTGCTGTGTTACTTAACGGCACACGTCACCACCACTGGGCAAAATGTCCCAATCTATAAAACGGTCATGGGGTGCCCCTCTGCTCCCCTGAAGCTCTCATGATGACTAAGTGTATCTGGCTGCAATATGATCACAAAGGGCACACAGAGTGAGTGAGTGCCTTGCCCGGGATACAAGACTTTTAGTGCTCAGACAAAGAAGGTCTGGAGTAAGCCAGAATGGTGTTCACCAGGATGAAAACGACCCACTAAGGGAAGAGAGAAGATCACAGAGTGTGGGATGGTGGCCCAGAGTCTCCTAGGTTGGTGGAACTTAGTTTGTTTAGTATTCCTTCCCCTCACCCTCCCTCTCTCTCCCTGCTTCCCTCCCTCCCTCTCTCCTTCTTGGCCATGAGGTGAGCATCTCTGCTCTACTATGCCCTGTCTCCCATGATGTTCTGCCTCAGCACAGGCCCACAGGGATGGGGCCAAGTGATCGTAGACTGAACCATCGAAATCCACAAGTAAGCCTCTGTTCATTGGCTAACAGGAGGTACTAAGCTGTCTGGAGATGCCAGGTGATAACATGCACAGAGGATTCAGTACATGGGGGAGGCAGGGAGAGGATTCTAGCCAGTGGTAGCTGGTAACCCTCATGAAGCCTTGACCAGCATAATTAGCATCCAAGTAGACAGTCAAACGGCACAGCTGTTCTCCTTGGTTCTTTGAGGAGGTGACTTTGCAATATTAGCCCTGCAACTGTGTCTTCTATACCCAGCCCTGGTGGCCACCAAAAGCATTCATACACTCGCACACACTAGCTTCAGCCAGTTGGCTCAGCTCTAACCTGCTCATGCCCTCCAAACGAATACAATTGGCTCCACCCAACAGAAGGGAACAGGTCCTACCCCTCACCTCCTATTGCCTTGTGGCTTCCTGGCCCACACCTCCACCTTCCTGCAGGCAGAAGCCTCTGGCTGTGTTTCCCAGAAGAGCCCCTCTTCCTACAAGGGCACTCCTCACCTGGTTGTGCACTTTTTCCAGATCTTCCTTGCTGACTGATGTCTTGCTATCCTCCATGGTGGCCAGAAGGAGTTGAACATCAGACAACAAAGCGTGTGTCCTCCTGAGGTCCCGGCGGAGACGCTTCTCTACATCAAAGTCACGATGGCCAATCTGGAAGCCAAAGAAGGGTTAGTTTAGGTGGAAAGCAGTGGCCAGGACCAAGGTTCTTAGAACTAAGTACCATGGGCTCAACCTTGCCTCTTACCTCTNGAGTGGCATGGTGACCCATATATTTAAACCTAGCTCTGAAGAGGCTGAGGTGAGAGGACTGCTATGACCTGGAGGCCAGCCTGGGCTACAGGGTGAGACTCTGTCTCAAAACCACAAAACAAAACAACAGAAAGATTGTTTTCCACTCTTATATGCCAAATGAGACTGTACCAACCACCAGGATGCTATGAGACCAGGCATCAGCTCAGCCTCATGAGTGCTCAGCCCCAGGGTTGTCACAGGACCATGCACTAGACTTTATCGATATCCCCATAATCTGGGAGGCCCAGCTCCTTCTGTTCTGTCCTCTACTGCAAGCTAAGAGCTTCCAGAGTCTTTGGAGAAGTTAGGACAGCCCAGGTTGCAGTAGGCATGAGAAGCCTCCTGGAGGGCTTGCTGACAGTCTTGCTTCAGTGATTCTGTGTGTGTGTGTGTGTGTGTGTGTGTGTGTGTGTGTGTGTTATAAAGGCCATGTGGGATCCACACACAGAGACCCTCTCTACTTCAACCCCCGCTACACTGCAGGTTGCTGTGGGGTCCATCATAGCTCTCAGCAGACAGCAGCTGTGTTCCTCCCAAAGCCCTAAATGAAGCTTTTGACATTGAAGCAGGTTGCCTTTGCTGGTTTAAAGGAAGGCACAGGAGCTGTTTTCTGTGGATAGAACTTTACCCAGAAGTACAGAGATTCCTCCCCACCCCAGAACTCTGAATTTGTCAGGGAATAGGGGACAAGAAGGTCACAAAGATGACACATCCTGTCATGAGGACCAGGGCAGTGACTTAGATGTCTTGATTCCCAGAGGCCAATGAGACAGATGTAGCCAAAGCATGGAATAGACAGAATCACACTGGGACCTCATGTGAACTTGGTTAGTGTCCTTTAAAGACACTAGCAGCTTCGTTGTTCCAGGAACATCCAGGGACAAGACCAAAAAACAAGAGGACAGCCAACAGATGCATACTGAAGAGAATAAGATGGGTGTCTCGTCATAGGGCAGTAGTTCTCAGTCTATAGGTCTCAACCCCTTTGGAGATCAAAAGACCCTTTCACAGGGGTCTCCTAAGATCATTGGAAAATACAGATACTTACATTACAATTCATAACAGTAGCAAAATTACAGTTATGAAGTAGCAATAAAAATAATTTTATGGTTGGGGTCACCATAACATGAGGAACTGCAGTAAAGGGTCACAGCTTAGGAAGGTTGAGAACCACTGTCAGAAGGACTTGCTTTTTCATGTTGGGGATCTCTGCCTGCCTGCCAGATGCCTCTCCTGGGATGCTAAGGATGCCCAAGAATATTCCAGAAGGAATATAGATTAAGAATGAGGTGGCTCAGGCTCTACACCCCAACACACCATTTGCTGGTGGCAGGAACCCTGATGGAGTCTGCTGCCATGGGAATCAGGGCTTCCAGTCTCTAAGAGGGTTTTGAGAAATCCACGTTCTCTGTGTTGAGATAAGAGGGGGATCAGGTGTGATAATGGGCGGCCAAGCACTCTGCGTGTCAAGTACTTTACAAACACAGGATTACAGTGACTGCTTGATGACCTGGTGTGTGCACTGACAGATTCCATGTCACGATTTCTCCACGGCCAGCTTGGAATTCTTAGAATATAGCCTCCTCCCTCCGGTGGATTACTGTGGTAAATTTAAAATGCTGTTCTATGGTATAAATACACAGCCAGAGGGATGGAACTCAGGAGCTCAGCTGAGCTGCGCTGCAGGCTGGGCACCCTGCCGCACTCTGTCACATGTGGTCACACTCAACTCCTGCGACAATGCCTTAAAATACACATTGTTATTATTATTGCCTTTATGAATGCAATGCCAGCTCACGTGTATGGGAAATATCCTAAGCAGCAGGAAGGATTCTAAATACTTTGTGGGGTGGATGACATTAATCCCTGTGATGAGCACATGGTCTTCATTGTACAGGGAGGAGTCTGAGGTTGATNAGGGTGATTTGCTGGGAAGACACAGAGTTGGGGTGTAAACCCAGCTGTTGTGGCAAGAAAGAGGCAGTTTTAGCAAGTTATATCACCAGGGAGGTGTGTTTGTTGCTGACACCCATCACCATCATCATCATCACATCATCATCACATCATCATCATCCATCATCACCATCTTTATCATCACCATCATCATCATCACCATCATCACCATCNTCACCATCATCATGACCATCATCATCATGACCATCATCATCATCATCATCACCATCATCATCACTACCATCATCATCACCATCATCACCATCATCATCATCACATCATCATCATCATCATCACCATCATCATTATCACATCATCATNTCATCATCACTACCATCATCATCACCATCATCACCATCATCATCATCACATCATCATCATCATCATCACCATCATCATTATCACATCATCATCATCACCATCACCATCACCACCATCATCACCATCATTACCATCATTACATCATCATCATCATCATCACCATCATCATTATCACATCATCATCATCACCATCACCGTCATCACCATCATCACCATCATTACCATCACCATCATTATCATCACCATCATTATCATCACCATCACCATCATCACATCATCATCATCACCATCATCATCATCACCATCATCATCATCATCATCATCATCATATTTCATTATATGGATATTTTGCCTGCACCTATGTCTGTGTATGGTGCATGTGCCTGGTGCCTGTGGAGGCCAGAAGAGAGCTTCAAATCCTCTGGAACTGGAGTTACAGGTGGTTGTAGATTAAAATGTCTGTGCTAGGAATTGAGCCAAAGTCCTCTGCAAGGGCAGCCATTGCTCTCAACCATGGAGCCGTCTCTCCAGCTCCACTCTTTAATTCATACAAGAAGTTGCACTGAGACACAGAGGAACCAGGCACTGGAAGTTGGAATTAGCTGCTCCTAGCTAGTGGCACAGGGAAAGTGCCCCAGATAGAAGGCACTTCAGGAGTCAAGAGAGAGGATAGGTGGTCTGGCATGTCTGGCATTTGGACTGCTGTAAGATTGACATGGTGGCATAAAAACTTTGGGAGGTGTGGGTAGGTCACATAGTAANTCTGGGGCTCTCAGCACACAGGGACACAGAGGCATGCACCAGGCAAGTGATCTACCTGGACCACAGTGCTACCAAGTGGAAATGCAGAACCCAAGGACGTCAGCTTAGCATATGGGTCTCTAACTTCTGGTCCACTGTGTCTAATGAGACTGTTTCCTGAATCCCAGAGTCTCCCACTCCACAGTCAGATTTACCATGATGTGCATGGGTCCTGTGTGGTGATATTTTGTTTGTGATCTAACAAACAAATATCTGGCTCTGGGTTTTTATTATTAAGACCAATTAGAATTCATGCTACAATCCTGTACTTTTGTTGTTCTTCTGTCTGTTCTCCCTCTGGCTACAGCACGTAGCTTTCCTAAGAAACAAGTCAGCATCATTGCCTCCTCTGGTGATGGCACGGGCCACGTGGTTGGAACAGCTATTGGTTGGAACAGGGGTCTCCACTGCAGCCCCCTGAAACATTGGCATTGATGGCCTTTTCCAGCAAGCTATGCAAACGGAATCCACAACAAAACCTCAGTTCAAGCTGTCCTTTCCATCTGAAGGATGACAGGGAGGAGGGAGAAGAGAGAGCCTCCTTAGGTTAATGAGAACTAAATGTCATCCTGAGAACTCAGTGATTCAAATTTGGATAAACGAGGTGAATGATTAACCTGAGTCTACATGGCTCAGGCTGTTGTGGAAGTTGCATTCAACCCTATTTGTTTCCCCTTTTTCATAAAGGCAAGTTGTTGGGGGCAGTTGTGAAAACAAACGCACGAGCATTATTAAATAGGATCCTGAAATACAGTTAGGGACAGAACCACTTTATGGGTAGGGAAACTGAGATTTAGGGGAAAATGTGTTGGGTAAGGTTGCAGAGCAGAAGAATTATAGAGAGAGCCCACCTGAAAGCACAGTCTAAGAAGATGGTCCACAAGCATGGGTCTCTAGTTAATGGGACCTAGAACTTTTCACTTTAAAAAATATGGTCTCAAGTAGCCAAGGCTGGCCTTGAACTCTTGATCCTCCTTCTTCCACTGTCCAAGTGCTGGAATAACAGGTGTGTGCCACCAGACCAAACTCTGGTACTAGAAATTTTAGGCAATGGCATGTTACTAGATATGAAAATTACAGACTTCCAAATAGCACAGGCTGAGCTCATTTCAAATCCACTCATGCCATGAGCCAACTACCCAACCCTGGACAAGTCACCTCATTTTTCTCAGAGTCTTACATCTTCTACTTATATGAAGCAAACACCATTGACATAAAAAAACTAAAGTATATTAGAAAAATTATAACCAAATCCTCATGACTAGCCACTAAAAGAATAGTTGATAGTTTCTGATCTAGCAGTAGAACAAAAGGAAAGATAAAAATATCATTTTATCAAAAAACAGAAATAGCATGAAGTCAGGGCAAAGACAGGGACCTAAAATTAACAAAACTAAACCCAAAATGAGAGAATACAAATAAGTTCAAATAGACTAGCCATTCCAATAAATGTAAACGAGCTAAATTCTCCTCTGAGAAGTTCGAGACTAAAATATTGGATTAAAATGATCCATCTGTTTAATGGTAACATGAGCTAGTCATGTACACACTTTTGCACAATTGTAGAGGTTGGAAATAAAGGGAGANAGGGGATCCTGATGGCAGAGTGATTGAAAGAATCAAGTAGAACAAAATAAGGTAACAATCACTCATGGAAAAAGGAGCTCTATCATGTAGTCTCCAAGCGAATACTCTTCCAAGGAAACAAAACCATATCAAACTCAGGTGCATCTAAGTACACAACCACAAAATAGGTAAAGAGAAATTATAACTCAATCACTAGCAAATCCACACTCACACTGGGGTGTGAAACCCTGAGCTACAGAGCAAGCAGACAAAACCAAAAGTCAGCAGTAACAGACACTTAAGAAGTACATACATGTGTTTTCATACTTTTCTTTAATGACTTACTGTTTTCTATTTTTGTGTGCTCTTTAAATCACAGAATTAACAACTTTGATCAATTATCCATATGCAGAGCCCCTGCCACATAAAGCAATTATTCAGTGTCTTATTAAACTTGACTGTGACTTAAAGTGACCTGACGATCTCAGCAATCTCAATGGAAACTGTCAGCTGTCCCATCCTGCTACTGTCCGAAATGCCATTATGTTGAAAATCCAGTCAAATGTTCCTCTAAATCACCCCAATGAGTTAACACCTCATTCATAAATGATGTGTGAGGTAAAAAAGGAAAACTCAAGGTAGGTGACCAAATTCAAAGATGTCATGACACCAGAGAGATAGCAACAGGATTCAGTGNATTACCTCAGTCAGACTAATACTTTAATTTTAATTTTTAGTTATTTATTTTTTTGCAGTGCTGGGGATTGAACTTAGGGCCTCTTGCTAGGCAAGTTCTCTACTAGAGAGCTATACTCCCAGCTCTTTAATTTTTAAAAGACTTATACAGCTCTAAAACAGTCGATGGAATAAGAAACATTGAATATGAGTTAAAATCTTTCAACACAAGCTAAAAATAGAACAAAGCCTAAACTAATNGAAAAGAGAAAGAAAAATGAAGCAATGTTAAGAGTGAGTATTTATAAATACACAAGAGAGAGGGGTCTTTGACAAGGATAAGAGACAGTTTTCTCAAAGTTCTGGCAGCAATAAAAGAATCCCGAGGGTAATCGCTGTTATGATCGAGAAAGCAGGTCATGTGATGTGACAGATTCCCTTGAGTCNTAAGAAAATGTTGCAGAAAAAGCTCTAGATCATCATNTATGCAAAGTTTGATGCAAGGCCAGAGATTTANTAAGACNTTGTTCCCNAAATCATTCAATAANGAGAGGAGAGGTCAGACTTCATGCTTNATGGCAATAACAGAACCTAGGTAGCGTCAAGCATCTATCCTGCACTCCAAAGGGTTAAAAAGCAAACTATTTCAAAATTTCAAGAATTACATATCCAAACTTTAAAAAAAGTCTTGAAAAAAAAGATGCATACTGATTTTACAAGGTTAGTTTAATCATGAACTAACCCTACACAGAATGAAAATTATAAATCAATATCACNATTTCAGTTTTTGAAAATCCCTGAAGTGTCACTATCCAAAAGGGCAAATGCTAACAATCTGGTGACTGGGGGAGAGATGGGGCATCAGTTAAGAGTATGCTCTGCTTTTCCAGGTGACCCAGCTTCAGTTCCCAGCACCCACATGGTAGCTCACAACCACTTGTAATTCAGCTTTGGGGTATCTGATGCCCTCTTCTGGCTCCTTTGGGCACTGCACTTACATGCACATTCCAACCACAGACTCACATATACACACACATTATTATCATCATCATCATCATCATAATATCATCATCATCATAAAAATAAATCATAAATAAAAATAAAATAAATCATAAATTAAAAATCAGATGGCTAAGTAAATCGATTTGGGAGNTGGATCAGGCTTCACCTACATGGGTGAAGCCAATATGGGGGAGCTCTCCACTGAACAGCAGCCTGTGGTGAGAGTCAGCATTTTTTTCTTTCAGTACTAGAAAACTCCCAGTGGGCGAAGATGCATTTAACCAGACAAGAGATACTGATAACACACACACTGGAAATAGTCACATGACTAAGCCTTAGCCGCTTTCACATTAAAACAAGGGGATAAGAAAAGTGTGTTTCCTAGTATGTTCTTATGCAGTCATGACCAGAGACCAGTGAGGAGAACCAACTCCAGAAGTGTACTCATTCCCAAACTGTAAGATCATCAGTGTAGAAAAACCTAAAATAATGGGCAGAGGAAATATTATGAAAGCACCCGGTTCAGCAAGTTTGCTAGCTATCAGGCTAATGTTGTGGAAGTGTCTCACAGGCCACAGAGGATAAGTTAATAAAAATCAAAACACAGAAACAAGGTCATAAAGCCATGGAAACCAAGAGTTTCCTAGAAATTAATCTAATTAAAATGCTTAACCTGTGTGGTTAAGAAAGAAACACTGTAATAAATGAGACAGGATGGGGACTAAGGACAATGACACAGTGTTTTAATATGTCAGCTGTCTTCAGTCTAACTCGCCAACCAGTCATTCCAATGAATCAAGTTTCCTCATGGAATCCTTTTTCTTTTTTGTTTACTTATTGTTATTCTATGTGTATGGGTGTTTTGGCTACATGTATGTTTGTATATGATGTGCATGCCTGGTGCCCACAGAGGCTAGAAGGGGCCTTTGGATACCCTGGAAGTAGAATGACAGACAGTTATGAGCCACCGTGTAGGTTATGGGACTAGAACTTGGGTCCTCTGCAAAAGCAGCAAGNGTTCTTCAGCCCTTGAAATCTTTTTCTGTTGAGTTTTCTGTGTATGGTACGTGGAGTCCTGTGCAGGCTAGGTGAGCCCTCTTTCACCCATCTATACCCCAACTTGCATCTTATGGTTCTTGAAGACTCAGGAAGACAAGATTATCTTCAAAGACAAGCAAGATAAGCTGCTCCATGGTCTACTTTCTCTCCTGCTATAGTGATAAAAACCATGACCGTGAACAACTTGGTGGAGGAAGTGTATATATTGCTTACACTTGCAGGTTACAGTTCACCGTTAAGGGGAGTCAGAGGAGGAATTTAAGAATTTGGAACAGAAACTATGGAGAAATGCTGTTTACTGACTCACTCAGGTCCATGTTATGCTAGCTTCTTTATATGGCCCAAGACCACCTGCCTAGGGAATGGTGCCGCCCCCAGTGGGCTGACACCCCTACATCAATTGACTGTCGAGAAAATTCTCCACATGTACACCCACAGGCCAACCTGATCTGGGTAATCCCTCAGGTATGACTCCTTCCTAAGGTGACTTGAGGCTGTGTGAAATTGATGGTTAAAGTTCTCTAGGACATTGTAGTTTATCGAAAGCTGGTCAGTAGGACCAGATTGTGCAGGGACAGGATGGAGAATGGGGACCTGTACACACCCACGGCACCAGGGATGGTGAAATCGAAGGTTAGCCACAGTAGAAAAACATAGGCATCGACTTCATATCACACACCCACGTAAGATAGATTAAAACCTAATCATATACATAAAAAGAAGCTTAGAGCTTTAAGACATATGGTAAAATATGAACTGAAATTAAGGAAAGCGGCTTTCCAGTAGAAAAGCTGAGCCATAAATGTGGTTAATATGACTGCATTAAAGACTTTATTAACTGAGGGGTGTTATAAACAAGGTGGGGATTACCCACAGGGCAGAGCTATTGAAACGTGTATTAGCAGAAACTGATTAGCATTTATACGCAGATCATGAACGATTCCCAGAAAATACAGAAGCCAATTGTCATGACCGGATGAGTCATGGAGAGGAAACCGCACAGCTTCCCCAGGGATAAGGGACCTGCAATGCCAGCTCTGGGAAATTACAGTGCATACTCTGGTTGTGCCACGGCTGTGGGGTGTGGAAAGGCAGAGCCTCAGACAGCACTGGGGACAGCAAAAGCTGCTGTGATGGCTTGGGGGGGGGACAGTTTGGGTGATAGTGATTCTACATTTGTGCCTCTTCAGGAGCCATTTTCTCTCAACCACACACACCCTGGAGATGATGTGACCCCCATGTGTGGTAAGACATGAGTGAGGATCAGGCTGTGGTTTTGTTTCTGGAGGGGCAAAGACCACAGGGGCACACATGGACAGAAAGTAAGGTTTACTGAGGTCAGAACAGCAGCGAGGCAGTTGGATTCCGGCTATAGGAAGCCTTGCGGACTGAACTCAAAACCAGCATGGGAAGCACAAGGGACAGTGCATTAAAGACCTAATGTACCTATGTGGGCCCAGTGTCAGGGTTTTTTCTGTGGGGCGGTTAGGGAAGAGGCCACCAAGAAGCCTCTAGATGGCTGGGAACCGTTTTGTCCTAAATCAGGTGGTAATCCAACAAGGCCGTGTGTTTGTCTGTGTGATCATAGTTAGGATGCAAAGTGGTTCTCAAGGCTCAGGTGCAGAAGGCTCATGCCCTGCTGCTGGTACAATTCAGATGTGGTCTGGTCCTGGGGATACTAGCCTCCATCACTGGGCTCTTCCTAAATGGGCACCTAGGAGGTAGCGTCTGGTTGGAGGAAGTGGTGTACTGGGGGGGAGGGGTGTCCTGGAGGTCTTGTCTGCACCCCTTTCTTTCTCTCATGGTCCTGGCTGCTCTGTTTGGAGCTCCGTTGCTGCACTTCACGTTCCCTTCAAAATAGTGTCCCTCAGCGCATGTGGCCCTGAAACACAGTGGCAAGGGACCTGACAAGCAGTTGTGGATGGCAGCTTGGTGTTAGGACATAGTCTTCCTCCCTGCTGCCCAGCACAGATTGCCACAGTAGCTGGAGGGGCTCCCAGCTCTGAATCAGAGTGGCTCTGAGCTCTTCTGGCTGCTGTGGACAGCTGTGGCTCTCTGGAGGGAGGGAGGGGAAAGTGATGCATCCAGGGACACTCAGAAAGGTCTGTAGACTTTTCTGCTTGGCACACTGGGGAGGGTGATAAAGGCGGTTTCTGGTGGCCAGCGTGCTCAGCATCCCACAACATAAGACTGTTCCCACCACAAGAAGCATCATTTTCAGAATGCCACAGAGATATGCCAAGGACCCCCAGAAAAGTGATGGGGTCAGGCCTGAGGAGCTCTGCTGCTCCCCATGCTTAGATCCATTAACAAGCTCACCTAAATGCAGACAGACAGACAGACAGACAGCAGAGGTAGAAGACACACATGCCTGGCTCCCTGTCTGGCTACTTTCCTGGCAAAATCTTGTCCCTACAAGGTCAGCTGTAGGCATGGTGGCTATCCATAGCCATTCTGTTAGTGTAAGCATTGCCCACCGTTCACTGCCAGCAGCCACTGAAGGTCACACGGCTTCATCTGCCCGTCCCAACTGAGGCCACTCTGTTCACTCTTTTGTGTGTTCTAAGAACTCGGCTGGTCACCAGCTGCGGAGATTCTTGATGAGCATGGGTAGGAAGGATGGGTTGAGAAGAATGTGCTTTGGGGACATAGGGATGACCAAGGGAGGCTTCCCTGCAGCTGGCTTTCTCATGCACCTGTCCACCTCACAGAACCAAGAGGTAGGCTTTGAATTCCCTCAAATGTCCCCATTGTGTGTGCCTTACCTGGTCACACAAGGTTCCAATCAAGCCTTCCAAATCACGCTTCTCGTGGAGAGCCACCTGCTTTTCCTCATATTCCTGCTCCAATTGCAACTCCAGCTGATGGAGCTGTGGGCATATGGAACAGTGGTGAGCTCCCTTGAATGAGCCTTGGGCAGAAAGAGTCCTAGTCAGGGTCCTGGGGAGAGGGGACATGGAGCCTGTGGCCATACTCTAAGGAAGTCTGCCTAGTGAATGAGAGGGTTAAGTCTTCGAGAAAGCATAGGAACCGGAAAGCTTGGAACCTGGGAAGAAAAGGGAGAGCTGGCCGGATTGGAAGACCCCATACCCTACACCGTGAAGTGTGTAGTCATGGATACTGCGAGAATATTTTCTAGTCTTAGCATGCTGTGTGAGTGTGTGTTTGCATGTGTGTGTGCAGGTACATGTTGACCTGTGTGTGCACATGTGAAGGCCAGAATTTGATGTTTGGTATTTTCTTTTGTCATTCTGTTCTCCATATTATATTTTTGAGACATGGTCTCTCACTGAATCTTGGGCCTGCCCGTTGACTAGCCTGACTGGGCTTGTGTCTGTCCCCCAGAGCTGGAATCACAGAAGCTCTACTCACACCCAGCTTTGTCCCATGGGTGGGGGATATCTGAACTCAGGTCCTCATGCATGTGCAGCATACACTTTATTCACCGAGCCATCTCCTCTCGCCCTTCACTCTGAGTTCTTAAGGCTGTGTAGCACATGGCGACCAGCCTGTTAAGATACACATCTGTCTCCCTGGCTTTCTATTATGATGAGGCTGAAAAAGACAGTATCCCAGGTACACAGGAGGGTATCTGGTATTATGGACTGTGTGAGTTCCCTCTAATCTCTAGTGGGATGGGATTTAGGTTTGGTAGGGTTAGGGTCAGAGGAGGCTATGAGGTGGTCCCCATCAACAGGATCAGAAAATCCAAATCAATCTCTCTTTCTCCATCTCCTTCTCTCCCCTTGACTCCCACATAAGAACACAGTGAGAGGTTGCCATCTAGAAGACAGCCTTCACCAGAACCTTCTGTGCCAGCACTTTATCCTTAGACACCCCCCAGGTCCCAGATCAGTATGTAGTGAACACCCTCATGGAAGCCCCAGGCTATACTGTTTTTCTCCAACAGCCCCAACTAAGAAATCTGACTGTACTTCATTTAACGTTCAACTCACTCAGATTTCTCAGCCATTACCCAACAAACAGGCCATCCCTTCCTTGAATACCCCAGCAGAAGTGGGCTGACTCTCCACAAGTCTTGCTCATAGGTGCGACGACCCCAAACCCCTTTATCCTCCACTTGTGCCTGGAGTCATCTGTAGCCCCTGTCACAGACCAGCAACCAGGCACTCCTGAAAGGAGCTAGTGTCCCTTCTGCTACCAAACACCCACAGCATTCCCTTGGGGCACTAACTGTCTCCTGCTGTGGTGAGAGACACTGAGGAGGGCTGCCAGGCAAAGGGAAGCCATCATCAGTGTCTGTCATGAGGCAAGAAAGGCTTCCATCTGCTCTCAATAATCTGTCCCTGAAAAGCTGAGTTAGACATACAGTCAGTCTGGGTCAACAAGATGGCTCAGTGGGCAGAGGCGTTGCCACCTGAGTTCAATCCCCAGGACCCGCATGGAGGGAGAACTGGCAATCATGTTGTCCTATGACTTCGACACATATGCCATGGCATGCATGTCTACACACACACACACACACACACACACACACACACACACACACACACAAATAATATAAGTTTAAAAGACCCATAAGAAATATGTTGCCATGCTCCTATCTGCTTCTAAAAGATAAGAGTGAAAAGTTCCTCAGAAAAATACCTCCAAATCATAAAATATCTATGTCAAGCACATCCTGGGGAAGTGTGAAGAGTGTTGCCCTCTGGTCCCCAAGTGTGACAAAGGAGGGGAGGAGGAGGGAAATGGTGCTCAAACTCCTCTAACCACTGGCACTGCTGAAAGAAGTTTGGTAAAATGTCCAGCAGCGGGGACACAGAATAGGAGAGGACACTGATGGCAGACTACTGTTAAAATGTAAAGGCTGACACAGACTGATGAGGGCCAAGTGGGTGGAGACAAGGCTGTCTCCATCATCATGTGTGTGCACTGGGGATGGTGAAGACGATAATGGACTGACTGGGACAGCAGCCACCCCGGTTCTCAGTACAGGATGCTGAGGAACATGAGCGAAAATGTGGGTCGAATGGAGGGACACAGGGCAGGCCCCCTAGAGAAGCCCAAATGCTGTTCCCTACACCCACAGCCTCTCTACACACAGCCTGTCAGGTGGCAGAGTTTGTGCTGTGCTTGAAATTCTAGAAGCTTCTGTGATTGTGCTTTATGATGTTGGGACCCAGACCCTTGAAATCCCTCAGGGACAAAGGTCTCAGTTGGTCATACAATGAGCATGCCTGAGGGTTCCAGGGGCCAGTATCCTCCCCGGTGGGACCTCCTCAGGGCGCATGGTGCCCGCAGCTCACGTACCCGCTTCTGGCAGGACTGACGCACATCCTCCAGCTCTTCCTCCTGGTCCTCTCGGTCCTTCTGATGCATCTGCTTCATCCTCTCAATCTCCAACTCAAACCGCTGACGAAGCTGGATGGAGCATGAAGGTCCACATGTGCGTCCCCAGCCCTCCACACCACCCTTGACACCCCTTTCCCAGCCCTCCACACAAGGAGGATGGAGTGTGAAGGTTCACACCCACATCCCCAGCCTTCTGCACCCCCCCCTTGATGCCACTGTCCCCAACCCTCCACACCCCTCTTTGTGGAACCATCCTTGGCCTTCTTCTCTAATGTGTGCCTCAGAGTGAACTCACCTCCCTCCTACCCTGAAATGTCAAAAGGAACAGCCAAACACCCCAGCACTGCCTCTGCCCTTTCCCCTGGTGTCCTTCGACTATCACATTATCTCGCTGGGTTTAGGTGCAGCCTCGGAAGCCTTTTTGATGTTCTCCGAGGGGCCTTAAGTTCTTCTGTAAAAAGTTTGCAATTGTCTCTAAGGTGCAGCCACAGATAGGACACAGAAGACCAAATCTGGGCTCCTAAACTGTTGGGGAAATGAAGACACTAACGGACAATGTGTGTCAGAGCCCCTGGCATGGCCTGGTTAAATTAGCCAAGATCACAGCTCCTTCCCCCAACCTCACACAATGACAGGGGTTATGGGCAGATGATCCCAGACGAAGAGCAATGTAAGGAAATATAATATTTCTTTTTCATTTTTTCCAGCCTCTTGGGCACTCCTGACATCGGCAATACCATTTATGTCAAGCTTATATGAGTTAACATAAAACTCCCAGGAAAAAAGTGCCTTATTGAGATCAATAAATATCTGCCTGGCCTCTGTGAGGACCTGTGCTGTGCCAGGGTCCAGTGCGACTGCAGCATCCATCCGGCCTCTCTTCCCCTCCCGTTTAAGTTCAGGTTGGGGAGCCAGGAAGGTGTGCTGTCTCCACCCTTAATGTCACAGATCCTGTTTCTACTTGTAACCCTCCGTGGCACTGGGAGGAATCTTCAAGAAATGATAATGGGATTTTCACAAATGCCTGCTAGCTTGTTTGTGCTTGAAGACACCATTTGGGGCTGTCACACAGTGCTCCACCAGCCTGGGCAGTCCCACCAGTGTGGCTGCAATCGTCTCAATTAGACCTAGGGCTTGAGGATCAGCAAGGTTCCCATCAAAGAAGGGAGCCATCTAGAAAACCCAGGGCTTGCCTGAGATCCTGTGGACAATGAGCTGACTCAGGAGTTCATCTGGGTGTCACATGACTCTGTGGCCTCTGGGCCTTTGCAGAAGTAGTCTACCTTGCCTGGAACCCTTGTTCAGCCAATCCTGACTGAACCTTCAGCTTCCACTTCCTCCAGTGAGTCTGTCTCCCTCAGCGCTTCCCAAGATCAACATGCTCAAGGTGTATTTGATCCCAGCAGGACTCTGAGCTTTGGGGAGGTGGAAAGCATCAGATTCCAGATTTGCTCCTCCATCTGTGAGCTATCTGATGCAGAGGAGGTGTTGAATAAAATAACTGGCTAGGGAAAGCTCGCTGGTCACTCATGAGCCTCGGAGACCCTCTAAACCCTGACCCTTCACTTCTCACACCTGTGTCTCCCCCCCATGAGGCTGAGCAAGATGCAAGGGATGGTACCCTGGCTTCAGTGGGAATGCATAGAGTCCATCTGCTCCAGCCATTCATGTCGCCTGGCATGTGTTCCCACAGTGGACAGGGTTTAAACAGAATTGTCAATTACAACAGCCCTCCAAGAGAAATTTAGAGCTAAGCACTGGAGCTTCCTTCCCCTTGAAAAACTAGGTGGCTTTTACACCAGCGTCAGGAAAACACATGTTCCCGCACTCTCTCAAAACCAGGAATTCTAGCGCTGACACTATATATAAGGACATGGGTTTTGTGTGTCACTTTCCCCATCTCTCCTCAGTGTCCATTTTTGGATGGTGGATTATTTTGGGGGGTAGGGGTGGAAACAGGGTCTGTTATTGTATCCCACACTGACCTCAAACTCTCTATGTAGCCCAGGCTGCCTGGGAACTCATGGTAGTCCTTCTGGCTCAGTCCCCAAGAGTGTGGGGACAAGGACAAGTGTTAGCCACCACACTGGCTCTTAGCATCTACTTTAACTTGTGCTTTTCTGGCTCACATCACTGTATTTAGATTTTTCCTGTTGCTATGCATGTGTCTCCTAACTGCCTCAAGCACCACAGCTCAGCACTTACCTAGAAACCAGATGTTTTCCTGAGGACACTCTGTGGGAGAACCCAGGCCGGGGCAGAGCATCCCCTAGGCAGGGAGGGTCTCTTTACCTGCTCCAGCTGCTTAATGGTGTTTTCCTGCTGGCTGTGAACCTTCTCTTGCTCAAGGGCACTGGACTCCAGCTCCCAGACCCTCTCTTTCAGGCTGGCCACACCTTGTTCCCCCACAGAGGCGCAGCCCAGCAGCTCCTGCTTCTGGCCCTGTAGCCTTTCCACCTCCTGCTTCAGCTTTGAGGCTTCCTGCTCCTTTTGCTACAAGGAAAAGGGCCGAGGGATGGAGTTACATGGCCACAGTCCTCTCTCGGGAGGACTCCGCCCTCTGCATATAAGTCTAGTTGTATCCCAGGCTCAGCACCGTTAGACGGGGTCTCCCCATGCAGCGCAGGCTGACTTCAACTCAGGATCCTCCTGCCTCAGTTTCCCCCAGTGCCGAGATGACAAGTTTGTACTACCACTTAGGCCCCCACTTTGTCCTCCTCCACTCTTGGCCCCTCACAGTGTTCCTGGGGACACCAGCATGCTGTGCTTTGAGAAGGCTCAGGGGACACTAGAGGATGGAGGGAGAAGGACTTTCCTGGAGTTGGATCCCACTGCATGTTAAGGGAAGCGTTCATCTTGTTGAAAAAGGAAGCCAAGCACCGTGCTAACTCTCAAGGAGGGCCCAGAAGTGACCCTTCCAATAAAGAAGCTGGGTCCAGGGCAAAGTCTGCAGGCTCTCTCATGAAGAGGATGCATGGCTGGCTGAAGAGTGCACAGATCATCCTGAGGGGTCATAAGGAGCAGCTGAAGGATAAGGAGCAGCTGAAGGATAAGGAGCAGCTGAAGGATAAGGAGCAGCTGATATCACAAACTCCTCTGTATTAGAGACTGCTTGGGGCCGGCCATAGTTCCTGGACCAGGTCATGATTGACTCAGTTTGTTTTTTCTGCTGAGCTCCTGGGACCTCCCAGGTAGCACCTGGGACCCCGTGCCTATGGCTGGAGCATGGTGCTATGGAGGATTATCTGTCTGACAACCTTTGTGGGCATCACAAGGACATGCTGATAACAGTGGGGTGCCGGCTGCCTAGTGGACCATGGCACCCATTCATGGCTCTCCTCCTCTGTCCGNTGCAGCAGGTGCATGCTGGAGATTCTCAAGAGTCCGGACAGCCGGGAGTTCCCCTGTTTACCTCCAGCTGCTGCTGTAGCTGGCCCAGCTCCCAGCGCACTCCGCTGTTCTCATGGTTCACTTTCTCCCTGAGGGTCTTCTCAAACATCAACTCCCCCAGTGCCTGGGCCAACTGCAAGTCAAACCTGCTCAAGGCAGAATGGATAACATCAGGGAACTATGGTAGGGGAAACTGAGGCAGGGTCAGGTGTGGNTAGAGTTATGAGAAATATGAGATGAGAAGGGGAAATGAATGAGTTTTTCTTGTGTGAGGTTGTTGNTGGGGGCAGAGGGGGACCTGGAACATCANGGAAGGAGTTTCAGGTTTCTAAAGGATTTCCAGCCAAATACTGGAAACCTGATAAAAACATAGAGACAAAAAAATTAAAAGTATATTTAAATATAGAGTAAATTGAATAATACATGTTCATAATAAAGAAGATAGATACTAGAGAAGAGGAAGGAGAGAGAGGAGAGACAAATGGGGGAGAAACAGAGAGGAGAGATAGGGAGAGGGGGAGGAGAGAGAGAGAGAGAAGAGATAGGAAGGAGAGAGAAAGAGAGAGGGAGAGAAAGATAGGAAAGAAGGAGGAGAGAGAGAGAGAAGCTAATCCACCCTGTTGGACACTCCTTCCCTCTCCAGGGCAGGTTTGCATATAAGTGTCCCTGACCAATNTGTAGACGCCCATGGCTCTATTTTCCATTCCATGACGCAGGTGCCAGCATCGGCTGCAGATGGCATGTCAGGCCCTCATAAGCCACCTGTCCCTTAGGTGTGCCCTAGCATCAGCAAACAAGAGGTGTCCTACAGGTCACCCGAAGAAGGAAGGACCTCCTGCCCCTCTGCAAAAGTGACCACTGTGGAGCTGCCTTCCTAACCCTTCACTCTGGCTCATTGGTCCTGGCTTTCCACCTCATCAGCGACGAGTAACCTTCCAGAGAGCTTTGCCAGGCCACAGTGAGGGGTGACTGAGCCACACACAGAAAGCTCTGCTGCTCCAACACTTCTGGATTGTGGCCATTTAGTGACAAGAAGGACTCCCTGTATAAGATATCACACCAGATGTCATTCATAGCCCCAGGCTCCCAAGAAAGCCAATCAGAGCTCTCTTTAGAAAGCCCTCCTGCTGGAACAGNCCAGAAGCTTTCTGATTGGCTGTTGGTGACATCATTTCAGAGGCACCGTCTGCTGCCCCTGAATCTAGAGGATGGTGAGGATGGTGGTTCCAATGTCCTGGGCCTTAGGGGGGGATCTATGCAGTCTTTAAGACAATATGGCAAGTGGGTNATGGGGAGCTACAGAAGGATAAGGAGCAGGTAAGTGGAGAAGAAACAGAAGTTCGAAGAGGTGTGGTGGTTGAGCCCCAAATCCCACAGTGGCAGACATGAGCTTGAGTCCAGCTTCCCTAGCCTCATAGCCATGCCCTGGGGCAGGTGAGGTAAGACAGCAGGGGGCAGAGAGTGACCAATATGCCAGAGGAGTTCTTTTCTTAACACGACACCTGATATCAA
>LZPO01044061.1:1452030-1466113 GCA_001675575.1 Neotoma lepida
ATAACAGTATTCAACCAAGTAATCATGTCCATGAACAGACAGTGCTGACCACAAGCCACTCTGAGAGATGGAGCTGACTCAGCCTCCTGATTGCAGATGGGGAAACTGAGGTAGGAAGGTGTCAGCACTAGCCTAAAGATTCTGAACCCATCTTGACAGGAGGAAAGATATTCTAAAGAGAAACTGGTCTGTCCTTGGCTGTCAGACCATTCAAACAATGGAATTTCCCCAAGGAAGTTCCCTGAGCAATCTCAAGCTGGACAAAGGAAAAGGCTGAAGCCTGATGTTTGTCAGAGGACAAACTCATAACCAGGAAAAAATATTTCACCCAGTTCTGACAACCTGCCAGACCATGTGCAGGAGAGAGGGAGCCCAGACAAGATGGGTCAGAGGTGGGGGGGGCCACGGCTTGACCAGGGTGCTTAACTATCGGAGCCTCTTGTGAACTTGGGTCACTGGGCCTCTTATCTTCTTCTCAATGTGACCACATTAAATAAACCTTTCTCTGCTTTCCCTCACATTTCTGGTTGGCCTGGCCTAGCTCCTTGGGCTGAGGGGCTCAGGTGCTCTGGTGACAATGCCAGCCAGCTACAGAGCCATCCTTCCCAACCACACCAANAAACCATCTCTTGGGCCTCATTATACAAATATAGGAAGGAATCTGATAGGGAAGCAAGGTTTCCACAGGCCTATCCTGTCAGAGAGGGTAAGGCCATGTTGAGAGGACATGGAGAGGGATTCTGAGAGCAGGACTNATGGAGGTCACTGGCCAGCCTTGGTGTACATTCAGGAAGAAGGGCTTTGAGAACTCATCCAACACTTCACCAGAGAGGAAGTAAGCCCTCTGTCACCCACAGAGGCTACCCTAAATCTGGGTTCAGCATCTCTAAGTCTGGTTGTGTCTGCTCTNTTAGGCTCTACAGGGACCTGCCCCAGATTCCATGGTAAGACCTACTCATCTGCAATAGAGTGTTTTCAGAGCTGGTCAACAAGGCAGCAAAGGTGGGGATCCCTCCTGGTCAAACCTTCCATGGATGAGGCTTGGAGAGCTGCAGCACNGTGCCTCGCTGGCTCCTCAGGTAAGCAGAAAGCCCATGCAAACCAGTAATAGTTATTTTCCAGCATGGAGATTAGCACCTACCTTCAAATACAATGTTACATGGCACTGGATGCCGCAGTCTCCAAACCTCATTCACAAGATGGGATACGAGATGAGAGAGTGATACTGGCAGTGGGCGTGAGATGCTGCTGATTACAAAAGTGATCCCTGCTGGCCGTCACAGTGCCAGAAGGTGCTACACAGGCCACTGGGGGGGGGGAGAAAAGTTACCAACCAGTATTGGACTCTGTGAGCTTCAATATTGACCAGCCAGGCAATATGTGTCCACAGGAGCAATAGTGGCAGGAAGGTTNTAGGGTGACCAGTGGCTTTCTGATCAGATCTGAGGTCTGCTCCCTAGGAGTGTGACTGACAGTGTAAATCCTGGTGGAAGCCCGTGGCTGGGGAGGACCAGAAAGAAGGGACAGGAGAGGAAGGAACAATGTCCATCGTCCTTGAGGCTGCCTGGATCACCCACAACTATGACTTCATGGTCAACTACACTACGGAATTGATAGCCTCCTTTGTTTTTCAGTTGAACAAGGTACTACGGGGCCAGCAAGATGGCTCAGCAGGGAAGCACGCTTGCTGCCNAGGCTAANGATCTGAGTCCAAGCCCCAGAACCCACATGAAGGAAGAAGGGAGGCTCCTCTTCTTGTCTTGTCATGTGTGTGTGGGTTAGCATCTAACACAGAAGCCTACAGTAGCACTGTGGGCTGCAGGGCACTGGCTGCTTCTCTATGCAACACCAGCTTGTTCGCCCACAGTAACANGGATTCGCATGCCAGAGATGTGGAGGCAGCCATACACGTCCTAGCCGACCCTCCCTCCAGCCCTTTTCCATTCTGCCTGTCTGAACTATGAAGTGCACTTAGTGAGGCACTGATTTGCATTTCCTGATTGCTCTTTAGACGGAGCCTNTCTTCGTGAGTCTGTTTGCACTTCTTGAGCATGCAAAGCTTTTGAAATGAGAATGTCCCTGATGCCAGAAGGCCATGGAAGATGGGAGAGAAAGAATGTAAGAGCCAGGAGTGGGCGTGTGTGCACATGTGTGTGTATGTGTACGTGCGTGCTATGAAACGCTGTCTTCTGGTTGCACTCATGAGCTCACAGCAGCTGTGAGAACCTGTGCAAGATCAAGTCAGTCAATGTTCCAGAAGGGAGAGGTAGGGACTCNTGCCACACCCCAGCTGAGGCACTATTACCTGGAGGAAGAGTCATTTTCTTCAGTGGCATAGCCACTGGTAAGCTACCTGTGTTCTTGTAAGTGACCCCCACACACACACACGCATACACACATTCATGTGTATACACAACCACACACACGCACACACACACAAACAATGCTAATTAAATGTAGTGGACCACAAAAAAAGAACAAGAAAATAGGAGAGGACTTGTTGGGAGCGAGTTCAGAGGAGTGGGAGGGGGTAAGAAGGGAGTATGATCAAAATAGATTATACACATGTGCAGGATTGTGAGAGAATACATTTTCAAAATATATGTGCTTAGGGGCTGGAGTGACAGCTCAGTGACTATAAGGACTCACTGCTCTTCCAGAGGACCTGAGTTTGGCTCCCAACACCAGTAACTGCCTGTAACTCCCACACCAGGGAACCCAGTGCCCTCTGCTGGCCTCCTTGGGCCCTNCACTCACATGTGCAAACCCACATAAACCCAGAGACAATTAAAAAATAAAAGCACATTTTAAACAAGTTTACCATCATCCTTGGCCACACTGACCAAGGGTGTAGGAGACCCCACCTCAGAAAAGAAAAATTCAACAGAGAAAACATCTATGCCATAGAAATGTTAACAGTGAACNGTGGGTCNCCAGGGAAGGTGACTGCACGGTGAGTGGGTTTCCCATTCACGTGAACTGTGTGTTTCCTGTAACAGCTTTTAAATAAATTATCAATAATTTGAGGAAAAGCAAAAAGGAAGAAGCAGCCAGCCCACCCNGGGAACCATCTGTCCAGATTTTGATCAGTTTTTAATTTTCCATATTGGTTGGTTTGTCTTCCNGCAGACTGGAGCAAATTCTCTGAATGTTCTGGACCCTACCTGTAACGTGTGGGACAACTTTGACTGCACATATTTATCAGTATTTATTGTGTCTTTCTTTCACACTCTACTCAATAGCCTCCCCTTATTTGGATGTGGTGAGATGTCCCTCACCACAACACTGCTTTCTCCTTTTGTGCCTTATGTAGGGAGCTTTGGTAGCATCGGCTGATTGTGTGGGGTCGGGAAGATGCCGGTGTGCCAGGGCCTTCCCTTCCCTCCACTGTAATCATAAAATGGGTGCCATAACTGCCTGAACATCATAGGCTGTGGCACAGGGCCCTTCTCCCCTCAGCAGATGCTCAGGGAGTCTGGGCGGGCAGCGGAGAGCCTACCTTGCTCTCCAGCAGGTCCGTGTTCTGTCTGAGCTCACTCCTCGACTTCTCTGACTTCTGCAGCTTCTGCCTCAACAGCGTTAGCTCCTCCTGCAAGACAAACACCCATGTGGAAGCTGCCTGGGGCGGGTCTTATGGTCCACTCCTNTGAGGAGAAGTCTTAGGGGGTGAGGCTTCAGGGACAGGAAGCTACTTAGTGAGCTCTTCAAGGGCTACAAGGATGCCCGTGCGGTCCACATTTGCAGAAAGGACTTGAAATGCCCATGTCATGTTAGTAAGGTTCATCACTCCACATACACGTTACGGCATCAAGACCCTACATCCCACCCCATAAATTCACGCAACAATTATTTTTCAATTAAAAATAAAACTTTTAAAAATGAGTGGCTGGCGATGGCATAGTTATCAGTCAGCACGCCTGTCCTGCACCCAGCTACTGTCTCCTCCCCTTCACGGTTTCCAAAAACCAACATCCATGCTCTTAGGAGCCTGGTCCACATAAACTAGTCTAGGGGCTGAGTGTACAACTCCAGATGATGGGGATGATGCTCGACCCTAGACTGTATGTGTGTGGCTGTGCAGAGGGCATTCAGAACTTCACCCTCACAAAGGTCACTCTTCCCCCAGGGGCATCTCCAAGCCTGTGATGCCATCATTGGAAGCAGTAGCAGGTGGCAGGGTGAAGCATAAGGGAATACTACACTGCACTAAAGAATGAGGAAGGGCTCCCCGAAATGCCCCTGAGGGTATTTAGAATAGATTGGCAAGAGCATAGCACATGCTTCACAGGGTATGCCTCAGCCACAGTGTCTGGGATCAAAGTGCCGGATTTTCCCAATTTGGGCACATTTGCATGGACTTTGCCTGTAGTTATTTTTAGATGAAGGATGCATGGTCTACCTCATGTTTGCTGTTTGTGCAAGAAATAAAAGAGCCTTGTGCATAANTTGGTCATTTTTGTAAAAAATAAACATTAGAAAGCACACATCAGAAGCTGTCCAAAACAACAGCTGCCCACATGAGGTGTGTGTGTGTGTGTGTGCGCGCGTGCGTGTGTGTGGTGAGGATGCAGGGATGACAAGGGCTTCTCTGAGAGATGCAAAAGCCCCATGACTGAGGTTAGAAGAAGCCATGTGGCCCAAGGGAGATTGGTGCATTTGACCAGCATCCCAGAGAACAGCCGTATTTGGGAACAAAGGCATGGAGGACTGCTGAGCGGCTGGTCACAGTCTACAACAGCCCTGCATGCTGGGTACAAGCATGAANGTCACCACCCAGAGGCACAAACCAACCTCCTTGGCTCGAAGCTGCTCCACACTAAGGGTGGGACTCAGCAGGGGCCGGAGAGATGCCAGAAGCCCCCACCATGGCCAGTCCTTGACCTCCAGGAACACAGCCAGATTCTTCTGGATGCACTGTGTGGCCAGCCTCCGGATCTGCAGAAGGAGAATGTGGGTGTATGGAGGTCCACCCTCCTGGGAAAGAGGATGGAAGGACAGGAGGACAGGAGGACAAGGCAATGGGGGAAACAGGGCCACAGCCTCTCATCTATTCCAGGTCATCTACAGCACAGGCCGGCAGTGGGTGGCCCATGACACAGTGAGCTCTTGCACCAGGACTTCCTCTGGGGCGTCCCTCNGATGGGGCGTCATGGGGGATGCATAGTCATTCATGTTCACCCCAGATCCACAAGATCAGAATCTGCTGATCAACACAACACAGTACCTTTAGCTTCTTACATTCCTGGCGAGACAGAAAGCCCCTGCAAGCCGCTTGGAAGAGAATGATGTTCCGGGACACCAGCTTCTCTCGTTGCCTCTCTAGCCGGGAAACCACACCTGCCTTGAGGAAAACCTGGGGGGCAGGAGANGAAGGCACAGATGAGGCNTCTGCCTANCTGGGATGTCTGGGGGATGCCACTTGGAACCCATCTCTCTTCTCATGATGCAGCTGCGGCTTAATGGAAGTCTCAAAGCTGGGGTGGTCTGTCTTCCTGTCTCCAGTCCCTGGCTACCCAGTGTGCTCCAGGATGTAGGAGGATGGATGCCACCCTAGAGCTTTACAAAGACAGAATCTGGGGCTGGAGATGTGGCTGAGTTGGCAGAGTGCTTGCCTAGCAAGCAGGAAATCCTGGAATCTATCCGTACAGCATGGTACTATATGTGGGAATCCCAGCACTTGGGCAGTGGAAACGGGAAGTTCAGAAGTTCAAAGTCATCTTTGGCTAACGGTGAGTTCCAAGCCAGCCTGGGCTACATGAGACACTGTCTCAAAACAAGAACAAACAAACAATGGCAAGAACAGAAAGAAAAAGAAAAAAAGAAAGAAAAGACCCTATTGAACCACTGCCTGAATTCCACCCTGATTCCAGGGGAAAGTTTGACAGTCACCACCAGCACAGATGTGCCTAAAGTCCTCTGGGCCAAATTCACCCCTGGATGGCAGTAAACACAGGTTCTGAGGCCTTATCCCAGGCTCTCTCAAGCCCATGCACTTGGGCTGGCCTCCAAATGTTCGTTTTTTTTATCATTGACAAAGCTCCTTGAGAGATGTTTACTAAAAACACCCAGATGCAGAATGAAACAAGGGGCAGAGGCTGTGGGAGGGGCATTGCCCTCCTGGCTCATGCATCCCTCCCCTGAGCTGCTAGGCTCTTGCCGGAGTCCACACCTGCCAGGCAGCAGAGCATCANTGATGGATGAAGATGTTGGTGGTGCTGAGANCAACACTGTAGCAACCCATGGGGTGGTCCNTGANCAGACTGCAGGGGACAGGGTGCAATGACTCAGAAGCCCAGNGATGCCTATCAGTAGAAGTCGAAAGGCAGCAGGTTCTGGGTTTGGGTTAAAGNGATTTTAGAGACCTGAGGCTCTGGAGGCAGGGTGTGTCCTTGACTACACACCCTACAGTTCAGTATACCCTCAGTATACCCTTGGTCCATCTCCCTGCACGCCAAGGAACGATGTCTTAGTGGTGGNCTTGTCAGAAGGACCCAAAGGTGTCATCTTCTCTTATGTCACCTCATGGCCCTGAGTTGGTGACATTGCCAATTAACNGATAATGTTTATCAAGGGCTTAGAACAGACTAGAACTTGGCAGGCAGGATTGTAGAGGATTGCTATTTTGATTTTCATTTTTGTTTGTTTGTTTTGTGGTTTTGTTTTTGTTTTCCCTGACAGGGCTTTTCTGTGTAGTCTTGGCTGTCCTGGAACTCAATTTGTAGACCAGGCTGGCCTCAGACTCATAGAGATCCTCTTACCTCTGCCTCCCAAGTGCTGGCATTAAAGGTGTGTGCCATCACCACCTGGTGATTTNCCCATTTTATGGAAGGAAAGACAAAGGCCTCCTCAATGCTGGGCTTTACCAGTNTACACCACCACACCCAGCTTTTTACNCGGGTTCTGGGATGGGACTCNGGGGGAAAACACTTTAATGGCTGAGCTGTCTCCCCAGGCCNGGGTNTCTACANTTTTCAAAGCCNTTTGNTCCATGTCCCGTGTTTAAGCTCCAAATTATCCCNCTGTGGAAATCAGTCACCCAATTAATTCAATAGCTGATGACTCAGAAAGCTGAGACTCGAACCCAGGACCTGGGTTTGCACATCAGAAGCTTGAATTTCAAAGGGAATTTGAATCTAACTGGAACAAAGGTCTCCATCCGTTCTCAGTAAGGGGCCCCCTGGGCCCGTGGATCAGATCATAAGCCCGTGGAAAGGTGAGAATGAGCTCCCCTGAGGGGTCAACTGTTTCATAGATCCAAGACTGCTTGCTGTGACCCAGAGCCACCAAGAGGATCAGCCTCACTGAAATAGAGACAGATTGCTCAATAATGACTATATTAATTTCACAAACTGGTGAGTCCCAAAAGCTGCCATTTAAAAAAAAATCAATGATCAAAATGATGACAGCATACTTCATATATTACAGTAGGTGGCGGGCGCTGCCCAATCCAATATTGATTACGTATGAGGCTTTCATTTAAAAGATAATTGGAAAGGACTGTGCACAGGGTGGGACTAAGTCCACAGTCCTTGGCTCTGCGGAAGCGGGTCTGGANCTGCATCTTTTCTTCCTCNGTCCCTTTTTGAGAATGTGATTATTACCGAGCAGTCCGACTGTACATGGAGTCACACTTGGTCAAAACTGTCAGGGCCTGCAGCACAAGCCTTGATAAGGTGCCAAGGGCTAGAAAAATCACAAGGAAAAACCTAAATGATTCCTTTCTCATGGNTTCAGCTGCTTGTTGGACCTGAGCAGAGAGGAGCATCCTGGATCCCACCTCTAACGAATGCACCGGGCCTCCCTGCTATTCTTCACCTAAAGCCGCAAAAGCCAGGCCTTCCAAAAGGTCTTGTTGGGGACAATTCCTGCGAATGTGCTAAGGAATGAGTTCCTCTTCTCAAGGTCATTTCACAAATTAGAGGAGTTTTAGTTTTAATAACAACAACAACAAACCCATATTTCAGTGCCCTAAAGATTCATTATCTTTAATATGTATTTGTGTTCACCTGCATGCATGTATGTACACCACACACACGCAGGTGCCAGTGGAGGGCAGAACAGGGCATTGGATCCCCTGGAACTTAGTTACAGGTAGCTGTGAGCCACCATGTGGGTGCTGGGAACCAAACTCAGGTCCTCTGCAAGAACAGCACGTGCTCTTAACCAGGAAGCTACTACTCCTTTAGTTCTTTAGGCATTAGAATGTGCTTTTATCTGATAAGTAGCTTTACCCCACTGACAGATGCATTCTGTAAGGAACAGCAGTGTGGCCCTGCTAAATGACCCAGGCAGAAGGCAGAGAGCAGGCTNCATGCTACAGATGTGGTGATTGAGACAAGAGCCAGTTTGGAAGTTTTGAGCCTGGGCAGGGATGAGGCAGCTGCTTCTCTCTCTCCAACTGGGCTTTTTTTGTGGCTTCCCACCTGTCAGATTCCACAATGGCAAGATTCTGTATCTGTCTCAAGGAATCCAGACTGGTGTTGAGCTTGGCTTCTCAGAGGTCACCATGGCCTCCATCACTCTTGGTGAAAACCAAGCATTATGCAATGACAATTATGTATTGTTATCAGAGGTTTAGGCTTCTAGACTGCCAGCCCCTGCCNCTGTAAAGCCACACAGTAGCTTCTATTCTCTCCCTTACTCTGCAGTGGCTGTGGGGACTGCGGGGACCAATTTCTGTATTCATGAAATAACTGGGTAATTATCTAGCCCAGTGGTTCCCAGACTCCAGCATGCATCAAAGTCGCCTAGAGAGTCTGTGACAACAGCCCCTGGGCTCCACCCTGCAGTTTCTGCTCCAGTAGGTCCTGGCGGAGTCTGAGGATTCAGGGTTTGTGAAAGCTCTTGGGCGGTATTTCTGTGGATGGACTAGAGGGCTGAAGTGGGTAAAACTGAGGAACAATCCCTACCCCCCACCCTGAGTCAAGACTATGGGACCTGTGTGTGAACACACGCTCCACTTCCACCAATGAGCAATGGGACCTCATGGTGTGGGGAGAACCTTGGGGTTCTGAGCCTTCACTCCCTNTGGGTCTCTAGGAATGAGTCAGTTACCTAGAGCACAGTCTCCTCATCTGGGAGGAAAAGACAAAAACGTGAAGCCATCTGGAAGTCTGTGGCTTGTAGTGAGAGCCCAGGGACAGGCTGGTGTATTCTTTCTGTCAGAAACATCTGCAAAGGACCATGGGAACAATCTGGTTGAGCCCACAGTAAACTGGCAGCTTGGACCAGNGGCCAGAGTGAGATGCTAGTGTGTTTAGAACAGGTTAGTGAGCAGTGGGATGGCTGAGGGCTCACCAAGAAGACATTGTAGGAAGGTTCCATGACCATGGTGTCTACAGGGAGAGCAGAGTCCTTCTGCAGAACTTCAGACACGCCTGCACTTGGGGGTCTGACCATTCAGGTTAACTGGCTATGCTAACCGATCTGTGAATAATGGGGTGCTGAGGCACCATCCCTTTCTAGTCTGGGTTCTGAGTTTGTCTCTGGTGTCCTGTCCAACACTCACATGGTTCCCAGGCAGCTTTCCAGAGCTAGTAATGAGGATGTCACAAAAACAAAAGACTGAAGGTTCCGAGGTCAAAGAATTTGGGAACCCTAAAACACCATGCTTCCTTTCTTAAAAATCAACAGCATGCAGGCATGCTGGGGGAACACAGAGATCCTCTATAAACACCTCAGCAGACGGGGAAGAGCTCTGAGCTCCAACCCTTTGCTGTCCCGCCTCAGATCATCTCATTCCCTCCCTCAGGCTATTTCCTCCATCCNCTAACTGCAGTGACTGCCAAGGACCAGGGCTGTGTGACAGCCACTTGCAAAGGAGANGGTAGGAGGCCATATCTGCAGAAGCATGCTTCCTTCTGATACAGGGTAAACAGGCAGTCAGACACAATGCAACTTAGGAAAACCAGATGCATCTTGGCAGCCATCTCCTGATAGTCAGAACACCTTTGTAGTTAAATGTCACTGGCATTTAACTGTCAGGTGTCATCCCACACTGTGTCATCCACACATGCACGCTATTAAGGTTCTGTGCTGTGGTTTGGCTGTGAAATACCCCTTACAGGCTCATGTATTCCAGCATCTGGTCCCCACCAGCTTGGGGGGGGGGGCTGTTTGGGAAAGTTATAGACTCTTTAAAGGGTGGAGCCTTGCTGAAGGAATATATCCCTGGGGGTGGGCCTTAGGTTTCATAGGCAGGCTGCACTTCCTGTGCTCTCGCAGCTTCCTGACTGCCCATGCAATGTGACCATCCAGCCACCTGTTCCTGCTACCACCCCTCCCCTGTCCTGGTGGACTATATCCCTTGGAACTCTAAGCCAGAATAAACCCTTTTCCCATTAAATTGCCTTGGTGAGGTATTATGTCGAGGCCTGCCATCATTAGAACGTGGCTTGCATAGCAGTGTTCACACCCTTCCCTGTTTCTAGGGATTGCGAAAAGAAATACCCATAACAGATGATTTAATAAAGAAAGGGTCCTCCTCCATGAATATGTCACTTTTTACAAATATCTAAAAGGCACTGGGGTGCTCTCNGCCATGGGGCAGCCTATTTTAATCTAAGTACTGTCTTTGTTCTGCTAAATGAACTTCTGCACAAGTGAGTAGTCTCCTGCCTGAGCTCTTTCCTTTAAGAACACTTTCAAGCTGTCATCAGTTCCTTCTGGAGCTCAGAATGTCATTTTGAGACCCAAATGTCAACTCTTCCAGACTCTTGAGGCTCCTGAGCCAGTAGACTCTAAGAATGACATTTCTAGTGTCACTTCCACCCATGTGACACCAAGAGGGACAGGGGTAGAATTCATTTGTCCCCTGTAGTCTAGAAAGGAGAGATCCAGGGTGATAATAGGACATCAGGTGAGACAAGAATTGGGTGCTGGGTTCCTACAAGAAGGATGGGTGTCCTCAGCAAGATGTTTACTCACTTGGCTGTGCCCCACGGCCACTGCTTTCTTCTCCAGATCCAGGGTCTGCAAGAGTTCCTCCACCACCTGAGGGTTGAGGGGGAGAGAGAAGAGAGAAATTCACAGAGAGCATGAAGTAAAGAGATCCCAGCTGAAGGTCAGGCTCGCCCCATGGCAGGATACAGGAGGGAGGAGCAATCAGAGCTCCAACTCAGAGGGACAAGTGCAGGAGAGAAGCCCAGGCCCCTGCCACACACTGCACACTGCATTGGAACCTCCAGGAGGGGAGAGAGATGGGGACCCAGGTCAGAGAGATCCAGACAGAGGTCCATGGAGGCAGTTCCCTGCGAGGGAAATTAATTTCCTCAGAGATTTTGGAGGAGGCAAAGACCAATTCCTGTGGAATCTTCCTTTTGTCAAAAAGTCACAGAAACTGTGGAACAACCTTCTAGAGTCTGGCCCCTCAGCTTGCCCCCCCTCACCCCCTATGACCACCATCACCCTCCCACTCCACCATCCCTATGTGTGGTCCCCCCATAGACAGTCTGAAAGGCTATTATCAGGAAAACTACCCTAAGCAACTGCAACACTTGGGAAGAAGTAGAGGCACAGCAACNGAGTGAAATAGCTGCCAGGCTCCAGGCCAGGGGCATCATGGGATACTTCCTGAGACATCCCCTAAAATTGCTTGTTGAAAAATCTAGTCCCAAACCACCATCGGCCTCCTCTCCTGATACCCTGGAAGAGCCTCCTATCAAACTCCCCGCAAGTCTGAGTGGTTTCATTATTGTAGTTTAGCCAAAAAAAAAAAAAAAAATGATCCAAGGGAATTGTAGGCAGCCAAGACACATAAAGCCAATATACCCAAATATAACATCTCTTCTCTCTGCACAAGAAGAAAAGCATGATAAAAATTGGCTGAAAGTAAGATGGATAGAGAAAGTGGAATCCCTGCCAGAAACATTTTTCTCTGTCTCTTTTAGAGGCAAAGGCTAGAGTGTGGGCTTAGAGTGTGGATCTGGGGGTGGGCTTAGAGTGTGGATCTGGGGGTAACCCCAGCACTTTGGGAGGCTGAGGCAGGAGGATTGTGAGCTTAAGGCCAGTCTGGAATACCCAGAAACACCCTGATTCAAACGACAAGACCCAGAGCTGCATCCCCCTGGGACCAGGTCTTACTTTGATCATCCATAGAAAGATCTCAGGCCAGTGCTTTACCACAAGCCTCGGACTCCCTTTGAAAAGATGGAGGGATGAATCTCAGCTATTTATGGGGCCTCACATACCATGTGATCTACAGATATCACCAGGGAAGTTGGGCACCAAGCCACACCTGCTGCTTCCCATTTGCACACCTGAGAGAAGATTCTTAGAATCCTTCAGATGTGGACAAGAATGCCAGCCCTAGAAAAAATCCTACTGCTTTGTTGACTTCAGAGAGAGACCTGTGAGAGAGCTCTGGTCTAGCTGATGGAGAGCAAGTGAGTGATGTATCTCTGATCCCCTTCCTGGATTGCAAAATGATGGTAATAACCCTGTCTAGACCTTAAAGCCCCCAGAGAGGCCTCATTGAGCAAATAGGAAAAGGAATTTGTAAATGACTTTGCATTTAATTATTTAATTGCTGTTTGTGTTGTCTTCATTAATATTAATATGTGATTGAGCCATATGGAAATGCTCTTTGTTTAGGCCAGATATCAATTATTTAATTTAGTTCAANACAGTGCAATCATTGTCCAACAGCCTGTTATAAAAAAAGAAAAAGATGTGGCAGGGATCCAGGTTGCTGTGTGGAATGGCCTTCGTGTCACATTAGCTTTCCCACAGACACCCAAGGCTCATACCTCAGCATGGAATGCTGGTCTGTAAGTAAAATATTGGCCATTTTACTCCAAAGAAACACAATTTTATCAGGCATAGAAGCACACACCTTTAACCCCAGCACTCAAGAGGCAGAGGAAGGTGGATCTCTGTGAGTTCCAGGCAAGGTTGATCAACACAGAGAGTTCCAGGCATCCTGATCTACATAGTGAGTTCTAAGCATCCAGGACTACATAGAAAGGCCCTTTCTCAGAAAAAAACAAAACAAAACAGTTTTTAGCCTGCCTTTTGATCCCAAGTACTATTCCAATGGCCTGTATATAATTTGTATCCGAGCCTTTGCAATAAATAATAAGTTTTTCTCCTTTACCAAGGAAGCAACTGAGGCCCAGTGCAATGGGAAGGGTCATGGTCCAGGAAAGGATNCTGTAAGATCCAGGAACTGACTCGTGAACCTGCTTTCCTCCCTTTGATGCTGGTACACAGCCTAGATCCTCCATGCACTGGCTGTGTGACCCTAGGCAAGCTGNTCCTGCTCTGATCCTCAGTACATGGGGTCATACATCTGGCTTAAGGAGGGGGACGTACAGAGGTCATAGGAGTGACATGCAAGAGAGAGGTTCCCAAAATGGTGGAGCAAGGAGCTTCCTAACCCCTCTCTGTTCTGTGCAGCCACCACGACAACATCTATAATTTCATAAAGGAACAAATTTAGCACTCAGCAAATTCAACAAAAAGATTCAACAAAGTAAGAATCAGTAGTTGCAGGAAGCCTGCTGAAGGCCAGGTCGGAGCAGTGGGAGCTGGCAGCCATCCAGATGGGGGCTCTTTCATGCCTGCTCCCTGCACCCCAACCAGCTCTGACTGTACAGGTGAGTCACACCAAGAATGCGGCAGATTCTCAACCAGAAAGAGTTCAAGTATACAGTGCAAAGCATGGCTAACCTGTACCCCAGGCTGGGGTCAGAAGCAGCTGGGAGCTTGGCAGCAGCAGCAGCAGGTAGGGTCAGTCACTGCTAAGATGGTTGCCCTGACAGAAGCAAGCAGTGGACCCTACAACCAGGAACCTCACAAGTTGTAGAAAATGAAATAGCCAGTGGGGTTAAGAAGTGCCTTTATATTTCTGACTCCACGCTAAAGACAAGCACAAGAGCCATGGGCATGGGCGGAGGAAGACAAGGGACAGACAGAGCTGCAGATGCCAGAGCACAGTGCTGACACCCCAGATGCAGACAACTCTCCCTGTTGCACCCAGTAAAATAGAAACATGCACAGAACAGCCTCTGCAGACCCCAAAGATGGATGCAGATGTGGCCCTCTCTGAAGAGGAGCCGGGCCTCACAATAAAACCGTGGGCTTT
>LZPO01044061.1:1466283-1480442 GCA_001675575.1 Neotoma lepida
AATAGAATAAAACTCCTGGGCTCAGAATGTGGACTTTGTGCACAGGCTTCCAAATATTCACTGTAGATTTGTTCAAAGACCTGAAGAAAGTGCNACCTAATGAGTCAAAAGACAGAATAGGCTGCAGGTGCCTGGGTGGCAGACCCCCACTGAGCATGTTCAGGGTCCCGGGTTTGTTCCCCAACACCAAAAAAGAAAAGAATTTCATAATGAGCATTGGATGTAAAATACCAGTAAAGAGATGTNCAGATATAAATGACTGAAAACTACATATGGAAATTCTTCATCTTGAAAAAATCAAATATCTGAAACGGTGACTTCACCGTGGGGCTCAACAGCACACCCAGGCCGGCAGATGAGCTAGTGGGTTGGACGTAACATTAAAGGAAATTACCCAATTTGAAGAACAGAGAATAAAGAAATGGGAAATGAAGAAAAATGAGTCCCTCCAGGCAACAGAACCAAGTCCAGGATCTGCATGGCGGAGCCTCGGAAGGAGCGAGAGAAGAAGGGGAAAAAATGGGACAAAAGATCACAGCTTCAAACTTCCCCAAATTTTACTCCTTCCAAAAAATAAAAGTCACCTAGAGACTGCAAGAGGTCAGTGAGTTACAAATAAGATGATGAGTGAAGGCGGTCAGAGCATGTGGCAGTGGGGAAAACAAGCTAAACGGATCAGGGAGTCTTGAAAACACAGGAGGGAAGAGATCAAACCCTGACTGGATGTTTGACACAACCAGAGTCACTTGGGAAGAAGGAACCTCAGCAAGGGGATCCCCTAGGTCACATGGGCCTGTGGCCATGTCTGTGGGGTGTTTCCTTGATTGTTCATTGATCTAAGAGGTCTCATCACACTATGGGTGACACCATTCCCTGGGAAGGTGATCTTGGGCTGTATAAGAAAGCATGTGTGTGTGTGCACATGCACACAAGAAAGAGAGAGACAGAGACAAAGAGACAAAGAGATAGAGACAGAGAGAGAGACAGAGACAAGGAGATAGAGACAGGGAGACAGAGACAGAGACAGGGAGACAGAGACAAGGAGACAGAGACAGAGAGACAGAGACAGGGAGACAGAGACAGGGAGACAGAGAACATGAGCACTAGCAAGCAGTGCCCCTCCATGACCTCTGCTTCAAGCTCTTGCTTGAGTTCTCATTGGTCATGTGATGGACAATGACTTATAAGCTGAAATAAATCTTTCACTCTCCTAGGTTGCTTTTGTTCATGGTGTTTGTCACAGCCATGGAAAGCAAACTAGAATAGCAGTGTCCAGAAGGCCATGGGATTACATAGTAAACATGCCAGAAGGGAAAAGGCCCTGTCAATCAAGGCCTCTACACCTTACAGAGCTGTGCTCCCAATCCTCCCAAAACAAAGAGGACTGAAAACCCCACCCAGGCACACCTAAGGTAGGAAACCATGTATTAGAGGCTGAAAGAAATAGTGACTCAAACCTTTAAAGACTCAAGAACAGCAGAAAGCATAAACATGAAAGAATGAGAAAATAGCATAAAGCCCTGTGTGGTGGTGCANGCCTCTAATCCAGCACTCGGGAGGCAGAAGCAGCCAGCCTGGTCTACATCATGAGTTCCAGGACAGTCAGGGCTACATCGTGAAACCCTGTCTCCAAAAGAGAAAATATTATAAAAATATTTTTAATGAATTTAAAAGACATAAGATTCAGTGAAAGAAAAATATAAAGTTGTATTTACGGATTTATTATGTATACATGTCACACAGCACAGAGGCATCAGGGGAAGATAGATCTGTGGGACAAGTGCTCTGTCTCCCACCAGAACTAGGTTACTATTAATCTGAAGGAAGCCTGATGAAGATACACTCCGTGGTCTCTAGAACACTGGCAAATTCCTGGGATGGGGTCCATGGCAAGAGCAATTGAACCAACACAAAGTAAATCAGACAGCTGCTTGCAAGGGATTCAGTCCAGAGCCCAACCGAAGGGGCAAACACAAGACAAGCAACACCCTTCAAATGGCGAATGGAGAGAAATGACGTCNGCACAGACATAAACAAAACTGGACTTAAACCAAAGCCATCNCTACAAACAGCTNGAGANATNTCAGGTGATGGAAGGGTTAACCCTCCAGCCAGGCAGGCAAATTATCTCAGTACCTTAGCCAGAAAGCCCCAAGACATGAGAAGCAGAAAATGGATAGAATTAAAGAAAAGCAAGACAGTNCAACATTAGTGGCCAGGGGCATTAACACCTTAATGTCTCTTAATAATTGATAGATCAATTAGATATAAAAATTCTGCCCCGGAGTTCTGTCAAGAGCTTCCTGGGTCCAAGATGTCGGGGAAAGGTGTAGCTAGGAAGAAAGTGAAGAGGAGTCTCACATGGGGCTGTGAAGTCATGAGAATAACTCTGGGCTGTTCTGGACGCTGCTTTGTGTTTGCCTTAGTCCAGACAGCTACCAGGTAAGAGGTGTCAATCCTCAGAAAGCCNTGGAAGAAGATGCAGTTTGAAGCCAAAGCTTCCCTCTCTCTAAGGCTCGCTCATCTTGAACCCATGAGTCCGTCCCTTGCACATTGACCACATCACAGTTGAAGGTGTACTGCTTCATTTAACCCCCAGGGTGCTAAGCACCATGCGTGCAAAGAGGCACACCAACAAACACCCTACACATGTGACGGAATTGGCTCATGCGATTGGAGAAAAACAGGGCTTAGANGAGCTACCCACAGTCCAGAACCCAGCAAATGACGGGTGAAAGGTGGTGGAATTAATTTCCAGAGAGCTGAGCTCTACAGGACGAGGGCAGCAAGTTCAGTACACTGAGTGTGGACAGCTCCCTCTGGGGTGAGGGGTGNGGCAAAAGAACTGAATTCAGGTGGAGATTGAGCAAAGCAGCCTCATGCCCTTGCTGCCAGGGACGTGAGCCATTTCCATCACCATCTTCTTCCTCTGCCATGACAGTCTGTGTCCAGAGCTTCTTCCCTTCAGCCACTTCTCATCAGGTCCTCACAGCAACAAAAGTGGCACAACTATAGTCACCACCATATGTTTCTAATTAATTTTAAATATATGTGTCTGTGTGTCCGAGTGAGTGTATGTGCACCAGGTATAGGCAGGTGCCATGGAAGCCAAAAGAAAGTATTGGACCCTCCAGAGCTGGAGTTACAGGGATTGGTGAGCTGTCCAGTGTGGTTGCTGGGAACTGAACCTGGGTCCTCTGCAATAGCGGTAAGTGCTCTTCATGGGTGAGCAATCTCTGCCCATAGTAATTATTTATAATGCTCTAAATAAGACTGAGAGTCTGGGTTTGAGTCCCAGCTATGCTCCTGCCTGGCTCTGCAGTCCTGCTTCAGCCACCTCTGTTGAGAAACTAATTCCCTGAGCAGAAAGCTTTGTCTTGGAACACTGTCTCAGGCTGTAACTCTACCACCTTGTGCCTTGGGGATGAGTGTGAACTCCCATGCCTTGGGGGTGAGTGTGAACCCCCAATCTTTCTGCCTCTACCTCCTTAGTGTTGGGATCACAGACATGCACCCCAACACCAGAAACTATTTTGTGATGCGAGTGTGCGGGGACCCAGAATGAGATCACTTCTCTGAGGAGCCAGCACAGCTTGCAAAGACACCACAAATCAGGGGCAATGGGGACTCACTAGGGCTCACTTTCCACCCTGAAAAGAATCCCCTCTGCTGCCGTCTAGCGTCTAATGTCGACATTGACCTTTCTTCACTGTCAGATGTGTCTCACTGAATCCTGAGGTCTTAACCACTCTGCGTGCAGAGCCTGCCGGCTTGTCCACCAGAGCACATGCTCATGTATAATTCATAGCCCATCACGTTGCCTGACAAATGAATATTTATCAGCTTTTTCATAAGAGACAGGATGGTGTTTTCTTTCTTTGCTACCAAAATTCTATGCCCCAGCAAATGAAATTTGTGAACAAATAAAAAAAAATGAGAAGCAAAAAATACTCCCAACCAAGTCCATTGCACCGGTAATTTTCCATTCTCTGGCGCCTGGAGTGTGTATGGAGGTGGATTCGGCTTAGCGGCTTAGCNGCAGCAGAATCCTGCCGACTTGTCCAGAGTCCAAATGCTGCCATGAGCCGTACCCATCGCCCCCACAGGAAGCTCCTCCACACCCCCAGGCTGCCTCATTTCCAACTGCGCAGGAGCCCCAGAGTTTCCAGCACTATGGACCCTCTGTGTGGTGACTAGCATGCATGGGCCAAGGAGAAAAGACCTCACATGCTGATTGGTTAAGAGCCAAAGCAAATTATGGGGCTTCCAAAACGTGTGGCCAAACAGAGAGGGGACAGCTGACTCAGAGAGTGGGGAGATTCGCACAGAAGNATCTGTGTCTCCTGCTGGAGGTGCCCTGTGTCCTGGGACAGTGACCGGAAATCAAGGGGCCTGAGACTGTGACTCTGTTTACCCCTCCAATCTCNTGGTTCACTGAGGATGGCAATGTGGAGGATTCCAAGTATACTTGGACACACACATACACACACACACACGGGGGTGATGGTTCAGTGTGGCTGTGAATAAAGTCTGTGGATCAACTACCCTCTAGCCTGACCCTGAAAGATGCTGCAGCCGCCACNACAGTTGCTGCTATTGACAGAAGCAGTTAATNTGCGTGAAGCCCCTCCTGTGTGCCGGGACCTGTGTAGAGCACATTGGCTTCTCTACAGTATTTTATCTTCAGAGTACTGATGGAGGCAGCTGCTGCTACTGTTCCCACTCTAGAGGTGAAGAGACTGAGACAGGCTTACCCAAGTGACAGCTGAAGTCACACATATCTGACCCCAAGATCCACATTCTTCCATCAACCCCCCTCCCTGAAATTTAGAAGCTGGCTTTTAAGGAACAGGCCCATGGACAGCCATGGAATTCATTTCTAAGGGCCTAATATTTGTTTCATCTTTAAGGGTAAAAGTATACAGACAGATTGTGTGTGTGTGTGTGTGTGTGTGTGTGTGTGCCTGTATGTGTCTATGTGTGTGTACAAGCATGTGTCTTGCATGTGCCTGTGTGTCTGTGTGCATGTGTCACTCACATCCACATATGCACACTTGTGTGTGCATACACACACATGTGTATTCATCCATCTGGTTAAAATTAGTGAGTACTTGCTGGGAAACTTAGTTTCAGTTAGGGACAGGGACTCCTGAGACATCAGAACAAGAGGACTCAATGGTGAGTGTCCCTGAGTTGGGGTTGGATAGCAAAGGGTACATCAGAGAGNGTCCTCTGGAGAGAGGACAGCCAGTGCAAAGGCCCTGAGACGGCCTGTTCATCACATTCTCTTGTGATATACTCCTCAAACACTCCCACAGGCCGCCTCAGGATGCAGGTGCTGAGCCGGTCCCCTTGAGTTTTGTGCTGCCACAGTCCTTGTGAGGTGGGACACAGAACACACCATTCTCTTTTCTTATTCTTTTCTGTGCATCCTCATGGAGGGCATTCTGGGTAGGGATGAAGTCTAGGGCTGAGGTCTGACGCAAATCACAGGCTACTCTCCGCACTGCCCTCTCATGCTCTGCACTGCCCCCGAGCAGTCCATACAGAACAGGCTCTGTGGCCCACACGGGAGCATCTGGCCTCCTCCTGCTCGAGAGCCAACTCCACGTACCTTCCTTTCATCCAATCCCTCAGAGGTCAAGTCAAGCTTCTTCAGTAGCGGAGGGTCCAGCACCTGGAACCGACGGCGGAACTGAGCGAGCCCCATGTGTTCAGNGTAACCTGGGGACAGAGCAGGGGACAGAGCAGGCCAGTCACAGGTGGGAAGACATGGGCAGTGCTCTGGTAGGTAGTGCTCAGTCAACACCGGATGTTGCTCACATGTTCCTGCTCTGGGACTTCTTTGTCCAGACCCCCTCCTTAACAAGACCTTCCGGAAAACTCTACAGCATCCTCCTAGGGCTTTCTCTCAGGTAAATCTCTCTCAATAGCTCTCTATACCTATACCCCTTCCCTCCAGTGTCCCACAGGACATGCATCTCTGTTCACCCCATGGGACAGATTGTTCAAGCCTTGGTACACTGACCAGGGCATCATGCTTCCCATATAATCTAAGGGGTNAGAAAAGTAGGCACAGACAGGAGATGCCACATACATCACATACCACATGCATATACATGCCACACACATCACACCATACTCATCACATGAACACATATCACATACATACCAGACACACACATACTCATAGACACAAACACAGCACACACACACATAATAGAACACCATACACACATGCATACACACAAACTCATGAACACACACACATATATATATTCACACAGACACAATCACATACATGTACATATACACACACACTCTATGATGTAACCGGGNCTGCTATCAGTCAAGCAGGTCTATTGGCTGCGGGACCTGGCTGCCAGCTGTGAACCCCTTTCTTTCCCCTGTGACAACATTCACCGCCCTCTGCCTGTGCTGATGTTCTTGGTATGCAGTGGGGCAGGGGCATCTCAGCCTTGCCTTTGAGGACCCCCAGATTCTCTGTTAAACGCAGTGTCTGCGATTCCACAATTGACATGGGGTTTACAGCGANCACAAGATAGGACATCAGAGACCATAGGATGTTATACAAACAGGCTGCATGTGACTGCCGCCCGGCCTCTTCAGAGAGCGGCTGAGCTCAAACCTTCGAAAGCTGAGTGGTGGAAAACAACGGGGTGATTTCAGATCAAACTCGATGCATGAGATTAACTAGTAGCAGAAACCACAGGCGCGGGGTTGCATACTAAACAGATCTGAACACTCTTTTGCCTAAAACCCCACGTTCCCCCGCCACTCCATCAGCCAGCTGTACCTGGCAGAAGCTGAGTGGCCAGCAAAGGCAGCCGTGGCCTCCCCGGTGGAGTATTAGCTCTGCATCCTGCCTGACCCCTCTCTCTAAAACCCTAGCTCTTATGCCTCTCTGCCTTGACCCTGGGGTCCCTCTGCTAACTGTCCTCCNACCTGCCAGATGGGAGCTGAGTCTTCCACTCCAGGACCTGATTATTATTTTACCTCGGGTGGGGGTACTCCCACCCGCTAAGAGTAAGAAAGCCCCCTAGGCCACCACGAGCCTCTTGTCTCTGCTCCATTATCTTGTCATCTGCAGTGGTACAGATCTTCACACCAGCTTACAGTCTGAAACCTCAGACTATGACTCTATTCTTCCCATGACAGGTGTGGGAAGGCTAGGCCTAGCCCTCTGGAGCCAGAAGCGATTCTAGAAGTCACATGGGAAGTCAGGGAACCCTGATTCTGATCCAGGCACTGCTTGTCCCTGCAGTGTGACCCTGAGGAGACCATCACTATTTTGAACCTTAGTTGCTTCATCTGTAAAATGGGAGGCAGGCAGATGCAACTTTTCTCACTGTGCACACAGCTCAGGGCACATAGTGGGTGCTCCTGTTCCGTGACTGTCTGACACATCATGAGTGTTCCTGTCCTACGGCTGACTGGCGCATAGTAGATGCTGCCAGGACAAGGGCACCTTGTTCCCATCTGTTTCTTACCTGCCCTGTGCAGTCGTAATGCCTCTAGAATATGAGAGCCTGCGAGTTGAACCCTCAGTGCTGGGATATCNAGAGCTGGGGACTCGTTGGTGCCACCTTGGTCTCCACCAGGCTGTGGTGGCGATGGAGTCCCCTGCTCAGTCTTGCTTTCCACTGAGGTTGGCACAAGACAGTGGATGAAGTGCAGCCGAGACCGGCTCAGCAAGCTGATGAGAGCATCCTGGAACCAAAGCAGACAGGGACCAGAGCCGATGTCTCAGGAAGAAGCAGACAGGCACACACTGAGCATGGCCTGGAGATCCTTGGGGACTCCCTGTGTCCCACACCCAAGACCTTGGGCTTATACTGGTTTATGTTCAGGAGAGATATGGGCCTAGTGGACACAGCTGGGGAAACTGAGGCATTGGGGAGGCCAGTGAGTAGGACTAGGTCACAGAGACCACACTCAACAGAAGAACTATGACTGGAACCCAGGACTTAGTACTTGGGGCTAATACTCTGTGGGAGTCTCATTCTTCAAATACATCCTTCCCATGGTCTGCAATCTGCAATTGCAGGTCTCATTCACACTCAGCCTGACCAGCGACCAATCCAATGCTCACACTGTTAGCAGGTTAAGGTAGCATGTTCACATCGGTGCTGGATCCTGCTGCCTGCACCCCACCAGAGGGGGTGTCTCAGGGGGAAAGACAGGTGGAACTAGCCTGACAGCTCAGACAAAGGACAATGATCCATGGGTAACTCCCAAGGTCCTCAGCTCAACACCAAATACCCAAGGCTCTGGCTTTGGACCTGGGTGAGTCACTTCTCAGGGGTGGCCATGGCCACCCTTCTCTGTGTCCCTCTCAGCAGAATGGGGGAAACCTACTCCTGTGGTTTTGCAGGGCACAGTAGAAGTGAGCAGCCTGCTGGAGTGGTTGGTCCCTGTCATGGAGGTCCAAGGTCACATGGGTCATAGCNGAGCTCACTCACTTACCATCTGCAGCTTGATCTGNGCACAGGGAGCCTTCCTCTTCAGTGCGGCAATGCTGCGGGTGAAAGCCCTCCGCACCACACGACTCCGGTGCAGAGCCTGCTGAGAGGTGCCCTCGAGCCCTGCCACCGCATGGCACACAGGAGGCAGCTTGGCCCGGGCCTGGAAGAGGTTCCTCAGCTCCTCCCTAGTGAGGAAGAGAGAGGGGGTGGCAAGGGACTCGCTGGTAAGCTCACCCATGTGGAAGGCAGGCATAAGCCCCTCTCTTCACAACCTTCCTGTCTCAGAAATGCTGGCTCNCTCCTNAGCAGCTCTCTCTTCACTGTCCAAGAGAATCTCCCTCCTGGCAATCCCACAAAGCCTCCCCATCCTGAAGGCACATGTTAATTATCCCTAGAACAGGCCAGGTATACAGTAGGTGCTAACTGTATGACGGTAGGAATGAATGACTCACAGCTACAAGATAATAATGAAGTGCCCAGGCTCACACCTAAGCAGTCGCCACCTTCCCTCAGCCTCCCTACAACTGGCCTCTTCCAACATGTATTGTGAGGGTGCCTGGCTCCTAAGGCCCCCTCATGAATGCAAGCTGGCATTGCTCAAGAGCAGAGACATGGAACCGACCTAGGTGCCCAACGGAGGAATGGATAAAGAAATGCAGCCTGTATCACAACAGAGTTCTTTGTATCCATGAAGAAGAATGAAGTTAGGCTATCTGCAGAAAAATAGCTTTAACTGGAAATAATCCCATTGAAAGACCCCAGTCAGTCTCAGAAAGACAGAGTCACTGTTTTCCCTCATCTGTGTGTCCCAGACTTGATATAAACATAAGGTCATATGTATTCTGATTCCATGACAGTAGAAGCCAACCCATCTGGGAGCAAAGAGTACTAATGTGGTAGGAGAAGATAGTGAGGTAGGTCAAAAACAGGACCAAAGCACATCTACACTACGGAGCAGTTGCCATCCAACCCTTCAGACAGAGCATTTGGGATCTTTTGTTACTACCCAAAAGCCCAGGTCCCACTCCAGCCATAGCCTAAAGACACGTGATCCAGACCACTGCACACCAGCTCACAGGAGCCAGAGGTGTGTGAAATGGATTAAAAGCATGAGCAGGTGGCAAGAATTGACAAAGGTGTGACAGACGGTGGTGTGCTGACATCAAGGTCTAACCAGGATGCTGAGGCAGCACCCAGGAGCCACGAGCCTGGGATGGAGATGGCAGGCACTCCCAATCCCAGCTCCAGCCTGATGTGTGGCTCTATCCCATGCAGTGGATGGACTCCTCTGCTTTTCCATCTTTCTTGTGACCTCGGGCAAGTCGTCTGTTCTCTCCAGGAGACCTCAGGTCCCAGCTATGAATGACCAAAAGTANACTTGTAGCTCATGGAACACACAACCTTACGAAAGCCTTTGAGACTATAGGTGGAGCCCTAGAGACCCACTGAGCCCAGTCCTGCTGGGTTCACTGAGCGGCTGGCTACAGATCCTCACTCTGAAATCCAGCAGGGCTTGTCTCATAATCACCAGGGTTAGGATCTGTGGGCAACCAGCTGCAACAAGTTCCAAATGTTCCTTTAGTTTTGTTTATTTGTGGTGTTGTTGTTTGAAACAGNGTTTCACTGTGAGACCTGGCTAGCCTGGAATTTACTATGTGAACCAGNCTGGCCTCAACTCACAGAGATCTACCTGCCTCCTCTCTGCCTCCAGAGTGCTGGGATTAAAAGCGTGCATCACCATGCCCAGCAAAACATTCTAATAANGTTTATGCCCAGTAGTACTATGCCTGTCAGTCCTTGTCCTGGCACTGAGACCCTGGCTCACTCGGTCAGTAAGAGTTGACCTCACCCTTTGCTGACTCAACACACCTCACTTGGCTTCCGATGCAGGCTCTCAGAGCAGAAAGGAACTCTACAAGACCCCAAAGCATGCCCTGAGAGTCTGCTGCCACCCCNGCTAATCCCTAAGCCTCCTGTCCCTTTATTTCGTACAAGTTTTAGTAAACACCCATGTGTGGCCACCACTCCCACCTCTCATGCTGTGCAGTGGAGGCCCTGGGTTTCCAGTGTGAGCCAGAAAGAAGCTGAGGTACAATCTGCACACTCCCTGCCTACGAAGCAAAGCCAGCCTGCTGAATCTCCTGGTTGCTGTGGCTTTGANTTTATGGTGGAGGAAGCCATGGGAGAGAGTGACTGCTCACCACNACACCAAAGGATGGAACCAGGGCTTGGCCCCTGTGTCCCAGATCCCCACTCACTAACCCTCCTATTGTGTCATCCTCCATCTGGGTCTCTGCTAGAGCTATGAACTCCTGTGGCCTTCTGGGTTTGGGGGTTCCAATGAACTCTGACCACAAGAGCTTCCCTGAGCATTGCTGAGGTTCAAGCTGTACCCCAGCTCTGCCAGCAGAGTCAACTCCACGGTCAAAAAGGGAAGGGACATCACCACTGGGGATGTGTTTCCCCGTCTGTAAAACGGAGCTAAGGATGCAGCATTCCTCTGAAGAGTGATAAGACAGAGNACACAGTAGGCAGTCAGCATGCACCCCTTCCTGCCTACCTGAGACGCTAGTCCCGCCTTCTCTGCCTGCCTCAAGGCTCTGCCCCNCTAGGTTCCCAGTGTTGAACTTCAGAAGCATGCAGCCCCACAAAGCAAGCGTTTTCTATTAACCTGGAAGTGGAGTCTGGAATTGCTGCAGGCCTTGTGCTAGTGCTTCTGGGACGAGNGAGCAGGGAGTGCAAAGAGCCTTTTCTACTGCTACAAAACATATCATTTTGGTTTTATGAGCCCCCGGGTTCTAGGATGTCCATAAAAGTTACTCCAGTCACATCATCTCTCAGATACTTAATGAAAGGTGGAAAGCCAAAACAGAGACACGGCTTTTTAGCTGTGAGCTGACTCCCACGAAGGCCTGCTCTGCTCTGCCACTGGGTCTGCTCTGCCCCTGGGGAGACATTGTACTACTCCAATTGGAGTCATGGCCTTCGTTCCGCTGCAGACAGGATGGGATTTCTAGAGTGCTGTCGTTGCTCACTGGGTTGTTGCTGAACAGAAATAGCTGTAGGGGATAGATGCACCTGCCCTGTCCCACACCTAGCTCAGCTCACCTTTTTGACTGCTGCAGGACTTGGGGGGCCTCCAGGGCTGAGAGGTTGGGCTTGGCTCTTCGAAGCCAGCCTGTGAGGTCGTAGCGCACAGGGTCCCGCCCCAGCTGGTGGAATAGCTCACACTGCAGGGGCTGCTCACAGGTCCGCAGCACGGGGGGGCCTGGAATGAGATGGTGGCATGAGTGTTGGGGGTCTGCCAGGAATGTATGCACTCTGTTTGCATACCCTACCACCAAATTTAAAAATAGTCCATGTGTTTCTAGATAGCTAAAGCTGGCAGTCCCCAGTACGCACACTCCCCGCAGTGGTGAAGTGCACACCTTACTTCCAGGTCTATTTCTTTTTGTGTTCTTAAGACCCAGACACCTATTTAGNCCAAACATTAGAGCACACACATTCATCCTGAGTTTCCTATATGTACCCAGCTGTCACCTGGGCTATGATTTAAACTTAAACTGACTCCATATTTTCATAAGCACATTCTTTGAAAAAGAAGCGTTTGACCCTTAGCCTGATGTATATAAGCACCATGTCTTTCCTAGCATGCATGGAGATAAGCAGCTGTTAAATACTTTAAAACATGCCTCCCTGTGCAATCTAAAACTGTCTGAAATACCAAACAAAGGCTTGTTTGGGAGATACTGGCCCAGCCTCTTGACAGAATAGAGACACAAACGGCCCCGGTTTGAGGGTGAGAGGGAATTTGAACTCACTAAAGTGAATTACTGTGTGAAAGGACCCAAGCCACAAAGTCTCTCTCTGAGCCTTAGCTGCCTGGTCTGCAAAGTGGGGCTTAAATAATACATACCTCCCAAGGTGGGTGAGAGTCAAAGGATGCATAAAACATTTAGATGCCACGTGGCACTCGGCAAGCGGCCGCATTGCCGCCACTGTTTACTAAAGTTAACCTCTGGGTGATGCTTCAGAATCACAAAGTGTTTATCTCTCTCTCTCTCTCCTAAGTGCTCAGGGTCACGTTTGGCATATGGATTGTAGGAAGCATTGGGGATGGATGGATGGGTGGATGGATGGGTGGATGGATGGATGGATGGATGGATGGATGGATGGATGGACGGATGGACACTATCAAGAGATAAAGCCTTGTGTTGTATTGTTTCCATCCTTCATTAACTCCCCCATAGACTGGATCTCCAGGCAGGTTCTTTCAGCCCTTTCTGTTCAATCCTTAGGACAGAATGCATAGGATAGGACTGTCCTGGAACACAGGTTCCCTGGGGGCTCCTCCAACCATTGTTGGGCTCTGTGGTGGTTTGAATGAATGGCCCCCATTTAGGCTCATAGATTCAAATACTTGGTCATCAGGGAGTGGCACTATTTGGAGGATTAGGTGATGTGGCCTTGTTGGAGTAAGTGTGTCACTAGGGGTGGCCTATGAGGTTTCAAAAAACCCATTCCAAGCCAAGAGTCTCTCTGTGGATCTGGATGTAGAACTCTCAGCTACTTCTCCGGCACCATGTCTCCCTGTATGCCACCATGGCCCCCCGCTATGGTGAAAATGGACTGAACCTCTGAACTGTTAGCCAGCCCCAATCAAATGCTTTCTTTGATAAGAGTTGCTGCAGTCCTGGTCTCTTCACAGCAATAGAACATCAACAAAGACAGGCTCACTAGCCTGTGTGAGGACACTCAGCTGAGGTCATAGTGTCCATCCCAGATTTTGTTCTCAAGAGCTCAGAGCTCATTAGAAAGATCTGGAGGGGAGAAAAAGCCTTTGAAACCAAAATGTCTAAATTAATGTGTCTCTCTTGGCCCATTTGGGACAAAGGACAGAGTCTCCCCCTTGGGAACAAAGAGCCTTAGGGCATATTGCTCAGAGTATCTGGGACTGGACAATCAAGCCTACATGAAGAAAGGTTTACAGACATCAGTGGGTCCCTTCCTACCTCAGCCACGCTCCACAAGACCCCTTCTCCTTCTGACCCGACTTCCAGTCTCCTTTGCTTTAAAGTCGGGATACAGATAGCACTGCATTTGAGAATTTCATTTCATTGGCTTCTGCATCATTGAGTTTTCACATATTCATCAATTTTGTGTCAAGAACCTATGCACCTAATCACACNGGGGCTATTCTAGGGGCTGCCTCTTGAGGGAACCAGCCCGGCTCTCATCCCCAAGGAGCTGGCCTACCCTGAGATAGGCATGTCCGATGGAAAAGTGTGTGAAGTCAGGTAGTGGAGAAGAATAAGGGAGTGCAGATAATATGGGGTATTGTTTTACATAAGGTGATGGTCAGAGAGGACCCCAAGACTCAAAGGATGTGGAGAAGTCCATCCATTGTACTGGGGTGAGGTAGAAGGGTGCCCTGGTACATGGACAGAATTGACAGTACACAGCCCCCAGGTGGGGGTGCCCATGGCACAGTTGAGGAGTCACAGAGAGGTTCCTATAACTGCACTGTTCCATTTTTATGACCATAGCCTAGCACAGGCTCCCATATTTTTAAAAAGAGTTTTTTAACTTCATAGTTTTGGAGGCTAGAGGTTCAAACAGCATGGTGTGGAGTTTCTCTGGGATCTCTCTGGCTACATTATACTGTGGCAGGGG
>LZPO01044061.1:1507266-1518794 GCA_001675575.1 Neotoma lepida
ATTTAAAACTCCAAAAGCCTCTCTGGCTTTTCCACAGCTGACTTCAGGAGACGGGGCGTGCCATCCACCCAGGACCATCGCCGCAGCAGACACACTGTCTCACCCCATGGGGTTCCTCTGTTGCCCATTTCACTTCACGTCATTCATACATCTGCGATTCTATCTATCTGTGTAAAACCTAGTGACCACAAGTGCAGGGACCACACACGTCTCAGCTTTCCAAATCCATCTTAATTCATGTAACCTGATTCTCCCTGGGCACATCCATGTTCCTCAGAAGCAGTATCTCCCTTCCCCTTTGCAGCTGCATACAACTCCGTTACAAACCCCACATTCTCTGTATTGGTGGATATCCGGGCTGGTTCCAGAAATTACTGTTGTCATGTGGTGAATGTTGGGGCACCANTGTCCCCGTGGTGTGTTGACTTGGGGACATTTGTGTCAGCGTCCAGCTGCACCGCTGGGTCACATGGACTTTAGTTTCCTGAGAAACCTCCACGCTGGCTTCCATGGTGACTAGACTCATTCACACTCCCTATCGCTACAGTGTGTGAGGGGCCCCTCCAGTGCGTCCTTGCCAGTGGTTGTCATTTCTTTTCTTAATGGCAGCCATTCTGACTGGGGCCGGTTGAGTTTTGTGTTTTAGAAAGCATTTGCTTGTTTCCTTAGTTCACTGTTAATGGTGTTTTGGTTTCTCGTTGCTCCGTTAGTTCTGGAGTTCTTTGTGTATTCTAGATACAAATTCTAGATAACCCTTTGCCAGATCTTGACATTCNGTGGGTCTTTTTCTGTTGTATCCTTCCTTTGCTGTACACAAGTTGTTTTTTATTATTATTAATTTTTATTTATTTATTTATCCCATGGTGTCCCCTTCGTTAGCATTGGTGTTGTTCCCTGGGTGACTGGAGTTCCACAGAGGAAGTCTCGTCTATCCCACATCCTGCTGTGTTCTCCCCCAGCAGCTCCAGATCGTGGAGCCTCAGGCTGCATTTGTGGCTCATTTGAAGTTGATTTTTGAGGGGTGAGGAGTTGAGCTTCATTCTGCATTCGGACACCCAGTTTTCCCAGCACCATTTGTTGAAGATGCTTGTCTCTTCCCCAGTGTGCATTTTTGCTGTGGGGACATGGTGTCATGTCTGGGTCCTCGATTCTGTCCCATTGATCAATGTGTCTGTCTCANGTCTGTNCCATGTCTGCACCGTGGTGCTTACGATGCTCTGTCTCTGTGGGTTATCTAGAAATCAGGCATGGTGATGCCTGCCACAGTCTTGCTTTTGCTCAGGATCACTCTGGCTGCCCCAGGTCTCTTCTGCTTCTATGAGTCTCAGGGTTGTTTGTCTATGTCTGTGAGGAACAGCATTGGAACCTGGGTAGGGATGTTGAGTCTGTTGGTGGCCTTGGTAGGACAGCCACTTACATTAAACACTGGNCCCGCCATGAGCGTGGGAGGTCTTTGCATCATCTAGTATCTCCTTCCCTTGGTGTCTTAAGGTTCTCGCCACCGNAGGCTTTGGATTCCGGGTTATGTTTATTGCACGATGCTTGCTATAGCCATCGTGAATGGGACCGACTCNTTGATTTCTTCCCAGACATATGTCATTGGCACACAGGAGGGTTGCTGTCTTGTGTGTGCTAAGCTTGTGTCTCTCCACTCTGCTGAGGGTGTCTGTCAGCTGCTCTGAGATTCCCGGGGGAGTCCTGAGGGTCATAGAATCATGGTCTGCAGGTAATNATACCGTGACCCTCCCGTTCCTGTTTGTGCCCTTGTGCGGGCTTCTCTGTCTGTCTGTCCTGGCGAAGACTCCACTGCTGTGCTGAATAGGAGGGGAGCGTGGACTCCTCATCATCTTCATTTCTGTGGGAAGCTGTGAGCTCCCTCTCAGTGTTTGTGNTGCTGAGCCGCACTTCTGCCCCCGGCTCCTCGGGACTTTTATTGTGAAGGGGCGTTGGATTTTTGTCAACAGCCTTTTCTGCATCTGTTGAGAGGACCTTGTGACATGTGTCCTGGATTCTATTTATGTGATGTATTGTATTTATTGATTTGCATACACTGAACCATCCCTGCACCACTGGGATGAAGCCAACTTGTTGTGATGAATGATCTTTTTAATGCACTCTTGGATTTAATTTGCAAGTATTTTATTGAGTTTTTGTTTTGTTTTGTTTTGTTTGGATCTATGCTCAGAGGGGGACTGGTCCTTGTACCTTGATCTACTTTGACTCCTCTCAACCTGGTGAACTCCTACTCATCCTCCAGAACCCAATGTCAGCCAGGCCCAGTATCCCTGGCTGTGAAGCCTTCCCTGATTGAGGCCTAGTACCTCTTTTAATCACCCTCTGGTGCCCACAGCCCCACTTCCTTCTCCGTGTTCTTCTCTCCCAGCTGCGTTAATTCCCATGCCTGTCTTTCCTACCACAGTGCCAGAGTCCTGACCTTTAACCCCAGTGTCATGATAGCTGGATGAGGGCCAAGGAGGTCCAGAAAGCGCTGGAGAGGAAGGTTTGATGCAAGAAGATACAGATGTTTGGAGACANTCGGAGCCAGGGTTGAAGGGAGACTCTGTGCCTTGGGCCTCTCCCACCACATCCCTCCCTGTTCAGAAACAAGTCTCACTTCCTCAAGCAGCCCAGACCCTACAAAGGCAGCCCCTGCCTCTCCCATATGACCACCATTGTCAACAACAGAGCCAGAGCAAAAGGAACAGTGGGTCACAGGACCCTCCAGGGCCCTGGTCCTGGGACTGGGGTGCACCCTGGAGGTCGGTCACTTACCTGGGACCACACGCCCATGCCGAAGGCACTGCTCTCAGCCATCTGGTGCAGGTTCAGCTCCGTCCTNGAAGAGAGGATTGGAAGTGAGGGGTCTGCCCATGCCAGAAGCAGAGCAGGAGGTGTCCCAATGCAGGGCCACACCACATCCTGGCTGCCCCAGGACACACCAGGCTGTACCAGTCTTTCATTACTGTTTCTACCAGGGCCTCCCTCNCTAATGACCCCATGATCCAGTGTCACACAGTGCTCCTGAGAAACAGACTTAGGTTCAGAGCTGATAAAACATGAGCAATGTCCCTCAGCCCCTGTGCAGAGCCNAGGCAACTGGGGTCCTCAGCACCCAGTAACCCAACCTCTCAGCTCTGGCTGGAGCTTCACACTGGGTCCTCTTTATCCCGCTGCCCCAGCCTGTCCCAAGGACTTACCTGAGGTCTACATCCAGCCCAGCTAGCAGCTGAGAGAAAACTTCAAAGTTGCCTTCCCCTTGTGGCTGCCGGGCCACACGGCTGTTCTCCAGAAGCATTGTCTGTGAGAGCCAGATGGGCAGTGTGATGCTGGATCCTTCTGCCAGGACTTGGTCCCCAAAGGCCCTATCAGAATGCCCCACCCCCACACTCGCTGAGGCCTCACCCCGGAGGTGACCTCACCCCAGGTTCAGAACCCCACAGGCAATCAGCCAAGCTATGGAGTTCCATGAAAGGCAAGAGGGTCGCCCTCATCAAAGCCTGTACCCAAAGGTGCTGGCAGAACAAAGGCCTTAGTAGGTGCTGAGGAGCCAGCTCTCCATGAGCTGAGCTGTCACCAGGTGCTGTGTGGCCATCCCTTCTAACACTCAATTTTGTTTTCTGTTCAGCAGGAACGTTGGAGAGGGGAACAGGCCACATGTCTGGCACACAGGGACAGGCTTCTGTGTGGATCCTCTACATTTCAACGTGTGCTTGTACGACTGGCCTGGATTCTGTTTTTACTTCATTGCACCATCACCCCAGAGCCACACCCTGCTAGCTGCTTTCAACATTCTGGGGTGGTGAGCCTCACAGGACCCTTGTCCCTGAGGAGCTGCACACATTCAGACACATTCCAGGGTCCTGACTGGAGATGTGAGTGCAGGCACCACACCTTAAGAAGCCTTGTCCATCCCCAAGAGCCTTACCTGGAACTGAGCAGCTGTGACTCGGCCCGTGGCATTGAAGTCCAAGGATATCACCATGGCAAAGCGGGTNGCCCTATGGCTGTGGCTGGTGGACACAGAGCCAAAGGCCCTGAGGACAGTGAAGGCAGCCCGGAGCTTCTCCACTGTTGGGAAACAGGGGAGGTGTCACTTGTGCCTCAAATGGGACACCCTGGTCTGGGTCCCAGAGTCATGAGTAGGACAGAGATAATCTGAGTGATAGGATGTGGTGCCAGGGTCTTCCTAACTCCTTATTAACACCCAATGGCCAGCGGAGGGCCTGAGAGTCCTNGAATCTCCTCACAGATATTCTGAGTACCCACAATGCCCTGCATACTGTACCAGGCACCTAGAATCTCCCCTTGGGTATTCTGAGTACCCACAATGCCTTGNGTGCTATACCAGGCACCTGGATATAGCCCATCCTGTCCCCCACCTTCACATACAAGGCAGAACCAATCTGTGAGAGAGTCTGGGCCAGCCCCACCCTCATCCCCAGTCCAGTAAGCTAAGTGCTAGAGTGACCACAGAAGGGGGCAGCAGGCAGAGCACCTAAGAGAGACCCAAGGGGGCTCTTCCCTGCAAGGTGTTACCTTCTTTCTGCTTCAGGTGGCCCATCGCTGAGGGTGGTGATGATGTGTCCCTGGAATAGCCCTGAAACACTGACTGACTTAACAGTTCATGGTGCTTGGAAAGCACCTATAGGCTGCAATGGTGGCCGCACAGCCACTGCCACCAGGGTGCAGCACTGTGTGGGTCCTGGGGGCAATACCTCCAGGGTGAGATGACACCATTCTGGGAGGAAGTAAAAATGCTACTGTTCATCTATAGAGTCCACAGGCATGCACACACACACACACACAAGCTCATTGTGTACTTTCTAGATAAACTGTGTGGTGTGTGTGTGTGTGTGTGTGTGTGTGTGGTTTAGCTGAGGCATTGAATTTTCATGCCTGGGGCATGATGAGGTGAGAAATGTCTATGATGGCTCCATGGGGACATTAAAAATGTAATTGAGAACCCTGGCCTGGGGTGACAACCAATCTCAGCTCTCCAACCAGCTTGCTCTGTGGCCTTGGGCAANCTAGTTAACCTCTCTGATTCTCAATGCCTTTACCTATGAAATTCAAATAATAACAGCTACCTCCCAGTCCTCTTCAAAACCAGAGCTCTTGTACTTAGACGAGAGTTGGTGCAGGGTCCCTGGAGGTACCCACACTGATGACTGAGACTACTGTCCTCAGCATTATTGTTGCTAACTGATGGCCTTTAAGGCCCACCCACTGCACCCCTCCAACATGNTTGCATCTTTGCTTCTTGGATCCTCTGGACTATGGTAGGCTGTGCACTGCTCAAGGGCAGACACTCCCAGCGGGTGGCAGCCAAACTTCTGCTTCTAATTGTCCCAGCTGTGATGGCTGCAATAGCCACCAATGTCACAAGAGAGGTGCATTGTTATCCTGGCAGAGGTGTACGATGGAGCAGCAGGTTCCTGAGTCAGTAGNCAACACAGAGCCCTCACCTATCTGTGCTCAGTGAATGGCAGCTGAACAGAAGCAAAGAAGAGTCACCTAGGACACCCCCACAGGAGCCACCCAGGACCCCCCGATCCTCCCCTCCCTATTCCCATCCACCTGTCACCTGGAAACCACCATACCTGACACCCTGCCGTCCACGCTGCCTGCCATGCCCACCAGGTGTTCCAGCACCTGCACACAGCAGGTGGTCTTCCCAGCCCCACTCCGGCCCAGTGCCACAATGCTCTGGTCTCTCCTCTGGTTCAGCAGTGCCCAGTAGGCACGCTGGGCCAGGGACGTGACATGGGCGGGCAGGCCATCCTGGCGGCCTCGGAGTACCTGCTGGAAGATGACAGGCATCAGCCCTCCCTCCAGCCTGGAAGTGTCATCCACCGCTGGCTCACCAGGAGTCCTGGAGAACCTATGAGACNATCAAAAGCTCCACCCAGAAGGGGTTCGCTGTGTTTGCTAATCAGATTGGGTAGGATTTGCCTGAAGTAAGGTAGCTGGGAAAATGGACACAATTGATAAGCAATACTGAGCATGGCAACAGGGGATGGCTATCGATTTGTGATGTCTACCATGAAAACAAACCGAGCCATCCCCCTGGCCAAGAAACTAGTCATGAGCAGTCACCGCTGAATTATAATGAAGACATGGAACAAGCAAGACCCGTGGACAATGCGGGTGGGTACTGCGTGGTGCTGTCGCTGCAGAGTACAGGCTGGAGCATTCACCATCCAGCCCACACACTGCACCAGGGACATGTCCAAGAGAAAGGAAGGTGTGTTCTCACAGACCCTGACATCACGGGTCACACTGAACGTAACATCATCCCATCCCTCAGCACCAGAGCATGCTCCAGNAAGTGCATGGAGGCACCAGCCATCCTGGGCTTTGTAGAGCACATGTCCCAGATCCCAGAAAACACCTCAAACTCAGGAAAATGCTACCGTATGAATCCACTCAGTATGAATGAGTCATATTCATACAATCCACTCAGTGTGAATGAGTCACCAAACTGACACACTTGACGGCAAGTGTGTAAAGTAAAAGGAGCAAACAGCAGGGAAAGCCTTGGAGGCCAGCTCCTTTGGCTATGGGAAAGGCAAAGCTACAGGGCCAGAGAGCAGATCTAGGNCTTCTGGGGGAACTTGGTGGGTCAGGCTGATCACAGAGAGCCCAGAGCTTTCTTAGATGGCTGTCCTGTGGAGGGCTGTAACAGGCAATGTGCAATCGGAAAGGAAAGTGTTCCAGAGAAACCTGGGTTGAACTGGGTACAAGTTGGGTTTTCTCAAANCCAGTTTTAAAGAGACAAGGAGCTGGATATACAGGCGCAAGCCTGTGATTACAGCTACTTGAGAGGTTGAGGCAGGAGGACTGCAAATTCAAGGCCTGCCTGGGCTACAGAGGAGTTCATAGCCAGCCTGGACAAGCCAGCAAGACCATCTCAGAATTTTAAAACAGAGGTGTGACTCAATGGTACAGCACTTGCCTAGTATGTGAGAGACCCTGGGTTCCATCCTTAGTACTCCTAACCATAATGAGACAGACAGACAGACATAGACACACACACAGACACACACACACACACACACACACACACACACACACACACACACACACACACACACACTGCATTCTGGTGTATACAATTATTTCAAAGCCCCAGAATAGCCAGGAGGCTAAGGACCACAGAAAACATGACAGTGGCCCTGGAACCCAGAAGGGGGTGAGCAGCCTCCTCCATGCTGCCCAGGGTCAAGGAAAAGATGCTGGTGAAGCCACTTGGTTTTATCATGTGACTCTGACTGAGTCTACATAGAAATACCCTTGGAGACAGGAGAGGCTGAGGAGACCAAGGCATGTGGGAGACCTAGAAGGATGGAAGACCAAGGCCCCCAGGCCCCACAGTGGCCACTGGGCCCAGCCTAGCCTTGTTCCCTCCCTGAGGCTTGGAGGAACCAGGGCACATACCCAGAAGGCCCTCCTCATAGCTCAGACCTCTAGCTGGTGGCTGTATGGNGANCCAGGGCTGGAGTGGCCTCATCCTGCTTTGAGCCTTTTATTCTAAACTACTAGATACNAGCACTCAGTAGGTTCTTAAGTCAGGAACCATGGGACAAGGCCTGCCCTACCNGACACAGTCTCAGAGCCTGGGAACTCCAGTTCATGAGTAAGCCCCCACTGTACGGAGAACAGATGATACAGAACTTACACCCATGGGTACCCACAGGCCTACATGTGACACCTTGGGCCTCCTGCAGAGTACACANCAGCGTCCCTCCNGAAACCACCCCCCACCTGCACCCCATTTTCACACATGTGCTTACATCCACGGACACTTCAACAAGTTCCAACCCCGAGAGAGCCTCTCACTGTGTCCTAAAGCCACCTAACCCAGACCCAATCTGTCCCTAGTCCCGGGCCACCACAGGCCTGTCCTCCAGCTGGTGGCTGTTCGGGGAACCAGAGGCTGACTGGGCCAAGACAACTTCATGTGAGACTTGAGAGGTGAGAGGACTCGGGGAGGGAAGGAGCTGAAGTCCAGAGCCCTCCACAGGGAGGCCAGGGCAGTTCCATTCAGAGCTCTCCCTGTGCCTGTATTTTCAGGTGCTTTTGTCCAATTTATGACATCCAATCTGAGAAGAGAGACCTGGGGTGGACATCTCCCCAAGTGACTCCAGCGAGCAAAACGTGGCTTTGCAGCCCTGAGTGACAGCTGAGAGCCAAGGTTTGGGAGCATCATGGCCTTCCCAGGGCCCCGTCTCCACAAGCTAGGAAAGTGCACAGCTGACTGGCCACACACCATCCCGGTTTCCATCTGTGTGCAGCCCAAGGTCTTGTGCAACCTCAGTCAGCCCCTGTGATTCTGTCACTGTACCAGTCACACCCAGGACCTGTGATGCATGCCCCTCACCCACTGGCTTCTTCGGGTCCCACCCTTATCCACGTGGGTCCAGTCCACTCTGGCCACCATGGACTTTACCATCTGTGGCCTATTTTCCTCAGAGCCCAACACCCACCAGCAAACAGCTTCCTTCCTGGGACTGACTTGGGTTCAGAGGGCACCGGTGTGGTCCAGGCCTCTCCACCAGGTGGCGCCATGAGCCTTTGCTTTCACACTGAATCCTGACCAAAAATCCCTTTTCCTCCACTTAACAGCTAATAAATAAATATCAGGATACACGAGGCTTCTGTCTCACACAAATGTGGTGTGTGGGACTTCAGAGAGTCTAGCACGTGTCAGGAGCTCAGAGGAGCCGCAGCCTGGCCTTTGCCCCGGCTCCTCTGCTTACNTGTCTGTGAAATGGCTTTCCAGGTGGGTGTCACAGCTAGTGTTTACAGCCACCTGGGCTTTGGACCAGAGCTCACCTTTCCCCTTTAGGGGGTCACATGGTCCTCAGTACCTGCCAAGTCCCAGATCCTCATCTTGAGCAGAGCTGAGGGTTTCCCGGGGTGCTGCACTCTGTCCTCTCCCCACAATGCCCAGGAAAGGAGTCTTCCACATGACCCCCTCCACCATGCCCCCACCTCACCTTCCCTGCAGAGGGCACTGTGGTCGTCTGGGGCTGCAGGGCGATCAGATCAGGGCCTGAACGGGTGTGTGGCAGCTGAGCCCGGTAGCGCTGTAGAAGCGTGTTCAGGACGCTTGACTCGTTGACGCTGNCCAGAGAAGCCAGGTCCTCGGCCTGGTCCAGCTCGGAGGGGTTGGCCTGCAGACATCACACAGGATCTCATCTGGCTTCCTCATCCTCTACCCCATCCACACCACCATGCATNCACAGACATGTATGTGCAGGACTCCTGCATAAACACACCTGTATGCATATTTGTGCCCACACATGGCTTTGTCATTTCAAAGCCACGTGACAAAAGCCAGCACACAGGAGGGGAAGTGACAGCCCTCTCCTTGCCCTGCCTATTTATCTTCTTTGCTTTTGTCCCCCTTCCTAGATACACTGCCCTGGGAGACCAATGTCTTTAAGACAGACCAAGTAAAACCCTGAGCTCATCATGTAATGGCTTCGGATGGCACATGTCCCTTGCTATTATCTGCTTTTCTAGGTCTTAGAGAGGAGTGCCAGACATGCCCTGTGATACCCAGGGGTGGAAGTCAATGGCCAACTATCTCCTTCACTGAGGCTCCCTTGAAGATACCCACAACCCCCTAAGAGAAAGGTTGATCCCCAAAGTACAGGCCATTGGAACCTACACTACAATAGCAAGCTGCCCATTTAACTGAGTTCCCTGGCATCCAGGCTGGAAAAGGAAGCATGGCTATAGAGTGATTTTTTACAAAATGAAGAGTCATCGGTTGCTTGGGTCAGCCAGAACTACAGCGACAGGCTGAGAAGCCTGTCTTCAACCTGTCTTCCCAGAGAGTCGAGAGGGCACAGTGAGTGATCCATGATGGAATACCACCAGCAGAGCCGTGACTTCCGTAGTTTTCCCACAACCCCTCTAGACATCTGTAAGCAGGGTCAGGGGAACCTCGCAGGGTGCGGATGGAAGGTGAGGAGGAGTGATGGGAGAGAAGAGCGACTCACTCGGTGAATCTGTTCCTCATCCACCTCTGTGACAGTCTTGTCAGCGTCGATACAAAGCCGCACCCTTCCGGCNGGCAGGTCAGCTGTCCCCTCATCTGGTTTGAGCACTGTTGCTGTGTGGTCAGCCAGAGACAGGTGAGAGAGAGCAGGGAACGGAGGGGAGGGGAGGGAAAGGTCTCTGAATCGGGCCAAGGAGCTGAAGACAGAACTTGGGACAGGCTCGAAGGTTCTTTTGGGTTCTGTTCACATAAAGGGCCTCAACTGTGACCCTCTAAGCTAGCAGTCCTCATGTGGGTTGTGACCTCTTTGTGGGGGGTATTGAACAACCCTTTCACAGGGGTCACCTGAGACATCAGAAAACATGATATCATAAGTAGCAAAATTACAGTTATGAGGTAGCAACGAAAATTATTTTATGGTTGAGGGTCACCACAACGTGAGGAACTGTATTAAAGGGTTGCAGCATTAGGAAGGTTGAGAACCACTGCACAGAGCCCTTTAGGGACAAAGGCTGAGTCTGACTTACAGGGCGGAGCCCTGAGCAGGCCCCTCAGAGGGTGGGGCCCACTGATCCACCCCACACCTAGGTCAGGACAGGACAATAGCCCTTCCAGCTCCGTGATAGTACAAATGGATCCCTCTTCTCTGGAACACAGGATGACTTAGAATGCAGCCTCCAGCCTCAGTTAGTCAACAAGCATGGGCTCTGGGGAGGGGCTCTCTCCACCTGCTGGCTCTGGACTCTAGTCCTGGTGTGCTTTGGAACCCATGCCATGTGCTGCCTTTTCATTCCCAAGGCTCAGATGCCTTTGAGTGTCACCCTCTCATCTCAGCTTCTCTACCTCCTCGTCCCGAGCATGAAATCAAACTGGCTGAGGACTGAGAGGACATGAGAAGAACAGAGTGGGACCCNCAAGCAGGGCTGAACCCACTTACCAAGTGTGAACCCATCCTTCTGCACTAGCCAGACTTTCTGTGCCTCGTACCAACTATCCTCCAAAACCTGAGAGCAAAAAGATTGTCACTTAACCNGCAAACACCACCAGCCCCGGGCTTGATGTGGGGACCCCAAACNGGGAGCTTCTCACGGAGCTGCCAGAGATCTCAACCTTCTAATGGAACCTCGGGCACAGGGCCTGAGAGAATTGTGGGTGACATGGGACATGACAAGAACTAAGAGCATTGGGGGGACCAGGGGAAAAGTCTAGCCCAGGTAGGAGTCACTTGGAGCCTAGGGGCCTCACTTTTCAGAGAAGAGCTCCCCTGGCCTCTTGATGTGCTGGGCTCTAGTCAATCCTCTGCCCACCCTGTGGCCTCCCCTAGGGCATTGTCCTTCCCATCCTTCATGCTCCACAGTCCACGACTCATCACCTGGTCAGAGTCTCCACTCTGGCCCTCACGGCCTGGGTCCTGCAGGCCTGGCTCCTCCTCCATAGGCTTCTGCATAGAAGGCCTTTCCACTCGGGTCTTGGAGACAGACGCTACATGACCTTCTGCCTGAGGCTCCACAATGTCCAC
>LZPO01044062.1:9381-19689 GCA_001675575.1 Neotoma lepida
ANNNCCCCCCCACANACACACCCCAGTCAAATTTTAGGAACACTACTTCTTCAGTTTTATTCTTATACCAGGATCTGAAAAACTCCAGGTTAAGAATATCTGAAATAATAGTCTTTACCACAGTCCACCTTCATGTGGGTCCTGGGCTTGGAACTCAAGTTGTCAGGCTTGTCCAGCAAGCCTGAGCCATCTTACCAGCCCTTGANTAATCTTTAATTATTATATATGTTTGCCCCAATACAGTAACACTCTAATTTCTAAGCAACTTAAAGTAGTCTACAAAGTAGTCTCTGTAAGAAGTACAGAATGTACAAAATGTATGTTTGTTTCCTATTTTCTTACTAGATCTATATTACCACTCTGTATTACATGGTTTCTCAGATGGAGCCCAGGGTGGGTGGGCCAGAGAAGAAAAGGTAACACAGAAAAGCTTTTAAAACCCCTTGAAATCCGGAGCTGGAGAGATGGTTCAGGCTTGTTCTTTCAGAGGACTCCAGCACCCATGAGGGACAGCTTTCAACTGCNTGTAACTCTAGCTTGAGGGGGTCTGATGCCCTCTTATGGACTCTGTGGGCACTTGCACTAACATGCTTACACACATACACACTCTGAAATCTTCCAGGTGTCACTATCATTACACCTGTTAGTAGAATGTNTCCCTCCATTTAGAAGTAAGGCTTGCATGGAAAGTATCTAGGAGCTACAAAATTTTTAGCCAAGCAAATATATAAAGACAGGTTAAAGACTCTTCTGACCTTGGCCTTCATGTAGCTTACATGTAGCCTTTATGTAGCTTACATATAGCTTAAATCNGATCTCCACAAGACACACTATCTGAGATTCAGAGAATCTCAAGGTTTTATAAAACGAATAAACTGGAGTATTTAAAAATCTGGCTTTAAGTGGTAGNAGCTTGGGTTAAGGTGGTCATTTCTGGCTGTTTTTCATAGATGGGTTATAGAGAACAGTAGTGTTGACTAAGGATATCAGGAAGCTAAAGGGTGATAGTTGGAAAAGCAAAGTTCCTGAGATTAGAGGTAGACCCCAAATCAGGGTCTTAGCATCTATATAGTAACTACAGGATATCAGCCAGAAAACCCACGTGTCCCCAGGGAGAGAACTTACCAGCTGTCCAGAAGAAATAGCTTTGCCTGGCTCTTGGCCACAGGAGCTGTTTCTCCTGGTTCCTCATAAAGGAGACACTGTGATGTAGTCAGCAGCTACCCTGGCAGTTAGCCTGCAATGGAGATAGTGATGGGATTCACTCAGTTGTATCTTATGTCTGGTTAGAGAGCCTTGGATCCTTGACCATCCAAACACTTGTCTCCTATACAGGATTTGTTACCACAACACTAGTGACTCAGCTGTCTCTCTTGAGTGAGTTCAGTCCACACACATCCCTGGCTTCTGCACTCTGAATTCAACGCTGCATCCTGCCAAGGCCAAGCTTTGCATTGGCTGTTCCCAGCCAGGAACAGAACACACAGAGAAGACAAGAATGCAGACTGGTTACAGGGAAAGAGGGGGTTCCTCTTGGGGGTTCAAGACTCCCATTCAGCTCAGCTGAATCTCCTTAAATTTGTGCAGAAGCCTACAATTCTTACCCTATCCCTTCCCTTACTCCGTCACAGGGCCACCACTTCTGGCTTCTTCTGTGCCTCACAGTGTTCCCCCAAACCTCCAANCCTGTTGCATATCTTCCTCTGTCATCATATCTTCTGAAAGTGGCTAACTGATGCACCTGGCTCCAGATTGGTTGGTGAGAACACAGAAAACTNCACCTTGAGAGAAGTATCTGATTATTTTTTAATTAAAATGATTTTTATTATTAATTATAATTAATGTTTTTTTAAATATAGNGTCTAACTATGTAGCTCTGGCTGTCCTGGAACTCACTATGTAGACCAGGTTGGCCTTAAACTCAGAGATCCGCCTGCCTCTGCTTCCCAAGTGCTGGGATTAAAGGTTTGCACCACTATGCCTGGCTTATTGTTATTATTTTTAATCATGTATATGTGTGTGTCTGTGTAGGTATGTGCATGTGAGTGCAGGTACCTGGAGAGACAGGAGGCACCATCACTGAAGGGCTAACAGGCCCAAGCATGCAAACATGGTGCCGGCAGATCTTGTCCTCTCTCCTTCCTATTCCCTTGTTTGGCTATTTCCTTATGCCTGACTAAAACTCCAAGGTCCAGCAATCAAAATTCATTATTTGGCTACACTGACTAACATGTCCAATCAGGACTTACCAACTCACCCTAGTACAGACTTGCCCTTTTCTCCGTAGAAAACCACTCCTGCAGAAACGCCTGCTGCTGCCTTTGCCTGATCCAGAGGCAGCTCCTCCACACACACCCCTTGTCCCTCTGGGGTAATAAATCTGATTTGTGCTGAGTTTGGTGTCTGGGTGTGTTCTGTGCCGACTCCAAGGCTCTTCTCTAACCAGACCCTTGAGGATCTGGAGTTATGCCTAACATGGGTGCTGGGAATCAAACTCTGGTCTTCAGGAAGAGCAATGCCTGCTCTTAACCACTGAGCCATCTCTCCAGCCCTAAATCTCTGATTATTGTTGCCAGACTTTCCCCTGAAGCCCTAATGTCTTCTGTAACTATAATGAACTTGCAAGGGGCCAAGAGAACTTTTGCCTGGAGGCTTAAAGCTGTCTGAAACGAGCCCCTCTTCTGGCCGTGCACCCCACAATGAGCCCTCCGTGTAGCTCCTTTCTAGTGATAAGAAAATGTGAAGCACTTAAGGGCAGAAGGAGCATCTGCCTAGTAGCCAGACCTCTAGAGCAGTCTCTTACCCACTTGAAATTGGGACGACTTTGGAGTCTTTTTAAACCTGTACCAGGGACATGGAATCAGCATTCCAAAGTGACAAGCCAAGAGCACTGGTGCTTTTGGGAGAGCAGACACAGAAGTACCAAAGGACTAGTGCCATGTTTCTACTGTGATCATAACTGTAGTGTCTTTTATGTCTTGTTTTCAATGAGACTTAAACAGCTAAGGGTTTGAAGTTAGGTATCCTAGGGGACCTGTTGCCTATCGATTAACCATGTGCACTGAACAAATAGACAACTAAATTGCCGTCTATCTATCCAAAGTACAGGGACCAGGGTTTCTGTAGGATGCTGTAGAATCAGAAGACAGTTAGAACCTAGATCAGTTTCTTTTGGTTGTTTGAGACAGGGTCTTGTGGTGTTCCTTGGTTGCCTGGAAACTTCAGGGCTCAAGCAATCCTCTAGCCTCCTTCTCCACAGTGGCTGGGGCTGCAGATGCAGTCCCACTCTGGGCCTATTTATTTTTCTTTTTTCTTTGAGATAGGTTCTCATTTAGCCCAGGCTGGCCTAGAACCTAGCTAGGACAGTCTTCAACTCTCTACCTTCCTCCACGTCCTCAATGCCAGCATTACAGGTATGCACCACTACACCATTGATGCGGTGTGGGGGTTTGGGGGTGGGGGCAGTGGAAGTCAGGGCTTCCTGTGTTCTAGTAAGCACTCCACCAACTGAAACTCCAGCCCATTCCCTCAGCTCATATGCATTATATGTGACCACTCTCTGGGGGAAGAGTAGGGATAGGTGAGTAGATGGGCTTTGTATATACGGGCATTGAATTTTAAAATACTGATAGTGGTGATACACAGAAGGCCTGAAACTGAGGAATTCACAAAGTCCAGGTNGTTGTACCAGTTCTGGAGATTGGGAAATCCACGGTCATGGTGCTGGCAGNGTTGGCGATTTAGACGTTGGATAATGCCTTGAAGGGCACACATCCTTCAAGCAGGAGGGAATGAATCTTCAACCTCACATGGCCAAAAGGCCAAAGGGCACACAGGAGAAATGAGGACTAAACTTGCTTCTTGTGACAGAGTTAGTTCTTTCACAGGACACAGTCCACANGACCTGAACATTTCCCTCTATACCCCAACACCCTTGCAGTGGCAATGAAGTTTCTAGCAGCTGAATTTTGGGTCTGCACCCTAACAATGATGAACATGGTGACTAGCGTATCATGTGGGAGCGTTGGGACATCNAATGTGGTAACTAGCATAGTATCATGTACGATGAACATGGTGACTAGTGTATCGTGGGGGCGTCGGCAGATCTCTGTTCTTTAGAGACAGCTTACTTGTGCTCAGAGTCAATAATTTTTCTTATTTTCAGTGAGCTTGTACATCTAAAAGAGTTTAAACCAAGACAACATGTAACCATAGAGAGAATTTGCAGAATCTGGAAGTTTGAAAACGTGATGGAACTAACTCAAGAAATCTGTGGCAAGACCCCTAGGTAATAGCTCTGCTGAGCCCCATCTCAGTCAAGAGAACATCAATGGTGGCCACGACACTCAACTTCTGGTCTTCAGGAAAAGGTGGGGCATATTTATGATTCTTGCTCTTCCTTCTACCTNCTATCAGGAACTGGGAAGGGTCTGAGATTTTCCCAAGTTATCTTCCCCCAGGTTGATGAAAGCTTGATACTCCTGGGTTAGGGACGAATACTCATGATCTGTGTCAAAAGTAGTAACCTGTAATTCAGTGTTGACACAGTTTGCCCCTGGCCAGCAAGTCCTATTTGGCAACACGAGTGGGCCTATGTGGATGTCTACACATGGAGTGGGTTGCATCACAGGAGAAGAATGCTGCCTGTAGAATCTGTTGTTTTTGGAATGAGCGGTAATAAGCATATCCAGTAGAACATGGCACCTCATCTCTCAAGACTGCTCTCTGAAAATAGGATCCTGAGAAAAGACCAAGGTCCAAAGAGGTCAGAGCCCAGCACTTTTGGCAAACTTAGCTAGAACCGTGTTTGCGTGCTCTCTCTCTCTCTCTCTCTCTCTCTCTTTCTCGGGAAAGTTGTTGATCTCATCTTGGAACACTAGATGGGTCATGTTGACCCGTAGTCAAGGTCACTATATGGTCACAGGTCATGTCCATAAACATGTCTCAACTTTTATCCTCTGTGGTGGTTTGAATAGGAATGGCCCCCTTAGACTCATGTGTTTAAATGCTTGGTCCATAGGGAGTAGCACTATTAGGAGATATGGCCTCGTTGGAGGAAGTGTGTCACTGTGGAGGCAGGTTTTGAGGTCATATATGCTCAAGCTAGGCCTAGTGACACAGACTCCTTCTGNTGCCTGCAGATCAAGATGTAGAACTCTCAGCTTCTTCTCCAGCACTGTGTNGGGCTGTGCACTGCCATGCTTCCCACCATGACGATAATGGACTGAACCTCTGAAACCGTAAGCCAGCCCCAATTAAATGTTTTCCTTTATAAGAGTTGCTGTGGTCATGGTGTCTTTTCTCAAACATTATTCAGGGGTAGGGTAGACTTGCAGCTTCATTTGCCCTCTGACCTCCTGTGTCCTCTATCTTTCTCATCTCCCAGGAGTCACNTGGGCTTGTGAGTTAGGTTGGGGTACAGCTNCAGAGGCTTCTTGTCTTTGGTTTCTTCTACAGCTTAGCCAGCCTACAACACTGATGTGTTTCTTCTCATTGCCCATGAGAAGCCGTCACTTTTATGGACCTTGTGGGAAGAGGTAGCTCAATGACTGTACCTTGAATATACTTGGCCCTGATACCTTGCTTGTGGGTAGGACTGTTTGTGACAAAATCTCACAGTTCAGCTCAGGCAGGCCTGGAATGTTTGATCCTCCTGGGACCTGAGATTACAGGCAGTCCTCACCACCCAGGCTTATGGTGTGGAACTTAAGGGTTTAGGCTTATGAGTTAGACCAGGCATCATGCCCGTGTCCAGCCATTAGCACTGGTAAGAACTTTACCTCTCCACATGCCTATTTCCTGTGAAGAAAACAGAGCACTTCCCACCACAGAGTGCTGTGACGACNGCACTTAGCATTGTACCTGGAACAGAAGCATTATTTGTTTGAAGTCTTTTCCGGAAACTGTATGATGAGACTCCCGGGAACTAATTCTGATTCAAGGCTGAGGCGGTTCATGGGGTACCATATCTTCTGCAGAATGTGTACACCATCTCACTTTCATTCCTGTGAACCTGTGGCTCTCAGGAAATCTCATTATAGCCAATCACTTTGATTCATTCTAACAAAATTTTTCTTAGAATTGTGACAGCCAATGTGTACAACATAATTGTGTTAGAGGAATCCAGGAAAAGTAGACACTGATAAATAAGACAAATAAAACCCCTTCACTGTCAGAAATCTGGAGAGCACAGGAAGCCAGGGTAAGTTGCCTGAGGCTGAGTCTGGCCCATTGCCACTCTGGCTTTGCTCACTCAGCCATATGCTCAGCAGGACACAGTTCCCCAAAGGTTAAATCATGTCTGCTCTTCACTGATCTTGAGCCCTCCAGATCCATTCCTAGAAAAATAGATGTTCTTGGAATCACACTTGTTTAAGTGGAAGAACTTTAAATCTATTTGTTTATTTATTTACTTATTTACTTATTTATTTTTTGAGACAGGCTTTCTCTGTGTAACAGCTCTAGTTGTCCTGGAACTTGCTTTGTAGATCAGGCTAGCCCCTAATTTACAGANATCCACTTGCCTCTGCCTCCCCAGTGCTGGGATTACAGATGTGTGCCACCATCACCTGGATTTTTTTTAAATGATGAAATGTTACTAACTGTAGAGACTTATTATAAACAAACCTCAAGACCATTGAGTGTCTTGTCTGTATGGTGTGTGTGCGTATACACCTATGTGTACAAGCTTCTGGAGGCCAGAGGTTGAGGTGGGTGTCCTCAATCCCTCTTCATCTTGTTTTTGGAGACAGGGTCTGTCACTGAACCTTCACTAGCTGATCACTGAGCCCCAGGGAATCCCTGTTGACCCCTGGTGTTAGTAATAAGCNCATGCCATCCCACTCAGGTTTTTACATGTATTCTGGGGATCAAACTCAGGTCTTCATGCTTGTGCAGTAAGGCCNTTACCACTATAGCCAGGAATGTAAAACCAAAGAATATTCTCGATTCTGAAATGCTGGNATAATCAATAGGTGGTTAAGTATATTAGTCTAACTGCAGGGCAAGTAAGACTTCAGNAAGTAAGGACTGAGTTACTCCNCAGACGTGAAGGTGAGAGATTCTCCTGGGCAAGTAAGACTTCAGTAAGTAAGGACTGAGTTACTCCACAGACGTGAAGGTGAGAGATTCTCCTGGGCTTGGGTTGGGTAACTCTCCAGACCTGAAGGCTTAAGCACATGACAATGACACTCTTCCAACATCAATCTAACGCCATCTCCAGGAATCTCCTTTTGGTCATTGAGGTTGGAGGGACTAGGGTCTTTCAGAGACCTGGTGACGTTCAAGCAGACATTGAGATCCGACACAGGGCCTTGGTCAGCTGTGTCAGGTAGCTTCCCTAAAGCTCCATTTGCACCCATCTCACGGTCCTGGCAAGTCAGGTGGTCTCATTTTGTTAAGACTAAAGNCTTTTTAATGATAGATGTGAACACGGTCATATCTGAGCAGACTCACCTCGCATTCCCCAGTGAGCTGACAAATGGCATCAGCTNCAGTCCCCTCACTGGATGCAAAGCCATTTGATTCTCATTGGTCACTCAGTTTTCGTGTCCATTCCATTTCTTCTTCAATGAGGAAAGAGCCAGGGCCTCCACACAGCATGAATGCTGCATAATATATGGTCTTGTATATTTCTGCAAATGGGCTGACCTCTTCCTTTGGGATGAAGCAGTGTGCTGGCTAGTTTTAACTTTCAACTTGCCACAGCGTACAATCATTGCAATCATGAGGAAAGAGAGGAATTACCTACTCACTGTGGCCCGTGGACATGTCTGTCCAGGACTGTCTTCACTGTTAACTAATGTAGAAGACACACCCCAGATGTAGGTGGCACCACTTCATGGGCTAGACCCTGAACTGGGGAAGAATGAGGAAAACTTCCTGAGCACAAGTGAGCACAAAGGAGCTATTGTCTCTCTCTGCTCTTGACTGTAGACGTCATGTGACCTGCAAGCCCCTGACTTCCCTACAGGAATTGACTGTGACCTGGAATTGTAGGCCAAATACATCCTTTGCTCTCCAAGTTGCTTTTGCTCAGGGTGTTTCGTCACAGCAACAGAAGGAATCTAGGACAAGCAGTGACCTCCCTGAGGCTTACATTTGTGCTGACGTTCTCAACACCATAATAGCTTCCCAGAGTTCTTTTCTTAGCCTGTTTTAACAGAAGCTTTGCTATTGATTCCAAGACTTTTTAAAAGCTGAGCCACCAATTAGTTTTTGACAATATACAATATACTCACATCATGCTCNGTCCGTCAGAGTATGTATTCCCAGACCAACGGGGCCCTTCTGTTTCAAGAGCACAAGGCTTTGCCCACAGCCACAGTGAGAGGCAAGCTTGCCACCAGCCTGTGGGGCTGTGCCCTCAGGAACCTGTATTTAATCGACCCCATGAGCTTCTTGCTTTGTCAGTTTCTTAGGCTTCTGGGTCCACATTCCCACTGATTTTAACATAATCCTACTTACTGGAAATAACTTTTTCTGTTCAATGGATTCATAATGCTTACCCAAGATTCATGTTTTTCTTTAAAAAAATATGACATTCTTTTTAGTGTAATATTTTTATTAATTCATTGGGAATTTCATATATTTTGATGATATTCCATCTCTGCTTCAGTGATATTTACTGAAACCTAGATGTAGGGATTGTATTGTTGCTGTATCAATTGGGGCTGGGCAGGCACCTGACAGTCAGTTGTTCTCTGCATTTTGATGAGCCATGGCTTCCTCTAACGTTCTTCTTCAGCTACAAAAAGAAGTGTCTTTGATGGAGGGTGAGAGCTACACTTTCCTGTAGATATAAGGAGAAGTATTTAGAATGAAGTTAGAAATGATATTGGTTTAGGAACATGACATAGTAGGTTCTCCTCTAGGTTCTAAGCCTTCCTAACCGTGGGCAGTTGGCTGGGCTTATGGTACCAGGCATAAATTCCATCCTATTGATTGGGCTGTAAGTGAAATTGGACAGCCGTTTGTTACTGCCACAATCTGCGGGCCACTGTTGCACCTGTGAAGATATCTCGCTGTGATGGTTGTTGTCATGTTTTGCAGACATCACAGCTAGGTAGTGAAAGGAAAAAGAGACAATTTCCCCCCTCCCCGCTTCTAAAAAGTATATGCTAACCAGAGTTTTTAGAGCTGACTTAAGAGGGAGAGTAAGATCAGAAGATAACTCTATCTTGGGCCCAGCAAAAGCAGGACACAGAAGACGTAAATCCAAGTGACCCTAGGGTGAACTCTGTGGGAATAGACCTGATATCCTGAACTCAGCAAAAACAGGACATAGGGAATGAAAAATTTATNCCTCTATAGATACCCTGCATGCTTTTAGAAAAACCTCACCCCTAGCCCTGCCCCTTGGTATGTAATCTTCTACACGTAACTCTTTTCTATATAAGTCACTTGAAACAAAGGACGGGACTTCTTCCCTCTCTCACTGCCTCAAGTGGTTGGGACGAAGTCCCTGGCCAGGATCTCAATGAACAAACTCCTGTGTGTTTTGCATTGGGTAATGGCTCTGTGGTGGTCTTCTTGGGGGTCTAGCGATGCAGGTACTATAGTAGGACTAGTGATTGCTTTTGTCCCTTGGCAGTTTTCACAGAACCTTGTGGTACCATGAGTTTATTTTGGCTTATGTTCCAGAGAGGGAGTTCTGTATGACGAAGAAGGTGTGGTAGCAGACTGCTGGAGCAGGAAGCAGGCAGGTCACACAANGCCCAGAGCAAACTGGAAGTGAGGCAAGGCTATAAACTCTGAGTCCATCCCCCAGTGACGTACTTCCTCCAGCAAGCCTCCATGTCCTAAAGGTTCTACCGTCCCCAAACAGCACCCCCAACCACTGACTTAAGTGTTCAAGGACATGAGCCTATGAAGGACATTTCTCATTCAAACATGTAAAAATCCAGATGCGGTGTTATGCATTTAAAATCCCAGTGCTGAGAAGCAGAGACAGGTTGACCTCTGCAACGCGTTGCCCAGCCAGCCCGACCCAATTGACAAGTACCAGTGATGGACTCTGTCTTAAAACATAAGGTGGACAGGCTGGGCATTGATGGTGCACATCTTTAATCCCAACACTCGGTGGGCAGAGGCGGGCAGAATTCTGAGTTCGAGGCCAGCCTGGGCTACATAGTGACTTCCAGGACAGCCAGGGCTACACGTAGACATCCTGTCTTGAAAAACAAACAGACAAAAAAAAAGGTGGAGGACAGTTGAGGAAATACGATAAAGTTGACATCTGCCCTCCACACACACGCACACACACGCACATGCACACGCACACGCGCACACACACACGCGCACACACAC
>LZPO01044062.1:21889-43469 GCA_001675575.1 Neotoma lepida
ACAGGAAGCTGAGAGACCATCTCTTCAAAGGCAAACATGAAGCAGAGAGGAAACTGGAAGTGGAGTGAGGCTATGAACTCTCCCTGTGATGTATTCCTCCAGCGAGGCTGCACCACCTCCCCAAGCAGTCCCACCAATCAGGGACCAAGCAGTGAGCCTGTGAGGGAATTTCCCTGTCAAACCATCACACATGGGCCCAGGACCTCAGTCCTTTTCCTTCTTATATATATGTTCTCTCAGTGACCTCCGCTCTGTATTAATCTGTAGTTCCATCCTGAATCTTCAATGCAGAGATCTCTCATGTCACCTCTTTCTCCTAGTGTAGACCCAGCTTCGTCCCAGACCATGTCACCCTCCCAGCATCTCAAACATGTCAGAAAAGGACATCACTATCCTTTGGTTGTGCAGATAGAACNGATGTGTTCTGTGTGGTACTAGCCAGACATCTGAGCATATATCACACTTCATTTTTTTTTACCACCATATCTAACAAGACTCTCATTCTGCCTCTTGTGTTAGTTACTTTCGTATTGCTGTGAATGACAAAACCTGTTGTGGCCCACAGTCTTCAAGAGTTTATCCATGCTTGTTTGGCACCACGTGCTTGGGCATCGTGGTGGTGGATGTGTGGGGAAGAACATTCTTCATTTTAGGGTGAAGAAGAGAGAGCAAGAGGCAAGGCATAAGATATCCCCCCCCCCAAGGATCTGCCTTAGGGGATCTTCTTCCTCCAGCTAGACTCCACCTCCCAAAGCTTCTACAACCTTCCAAAATAGCTCCAGCTACTGAAGACTTCAGTGTTTTGTTATGGTAGTAAGAACAGACTGAGAAGCACAGGGCACACCTATTACCATTCAGACTCATTTCTTGGAATCCTGGCCAATAAGCAGGTAATACCCTGGCCCGCCCAGCATCCTGACGTCATCTTATGTAAAGCCCACTTTAAGAGAAAACTCCTTCTCACCCCCTCTCTCTTTCTCTCTATTCCCACAGGGTGTGTACCTCCTCTCTCTCTCTCCCTCTCTCCCCCCTTTCTCCTTCCCTCCATTTTTTTCTCTCTTCCTCCAATAAACTTTCCACATGGATGCCATGTCTACATGGTGTAAGTAACTTCCCACTGTGCCATGCCACAGCCCACCACTGCGTCTGCATGGCGTGTCTCCCTCACCCACTGGGGTACCTTGGCCCAACCCACCAAGGCCTCTCGAGACCTGTTCCATAACAATACCTCCCTTATCTGCTGCCCAAGGCTCTGTGGTCTTCCCCTCTTTGATGTCTTTGTGTCAAGTTATGAAATGCTGGCCTTTCCTGAGACCCTAGAGTGAAGTGGAAACCACTGTACATTGGTATAAACCCACAGGCTTCAGGGAAGGCCCAGGGCCCCAGAGGAAGCAGAACTTGCATTTCAACCACAGCAGATTTAGATCTGGATTTTGAGTGGCTTGGACCCCTCACACCCAATTGTTGGCATTACTCATGGAGTCTCCCAAGCTAGGAAGGGTTTAGGGACCATTGTAGGGGAGGTGACATCTGTAAAAGATGAGAGGGAGCTGCACGTGGTGGCACACGCTTTTAATCCCAGCACTCAGGAGGCAGAGGCAGGCGGATCTCTGTGAGTTCGAGGCCAGCCTGGGCTACCGAGTGAGTTCCAGGAAAGGCGCCAAAGCTACACAGAGAAACCCTGTCTCGAAAACAAACAAACAAAAAAACAAAAAACAAAAAACAAAACAAAACAAAAAAAAAAGACAAAGTACCTTGAGAAGATGCAAAGTTGAGAAAGCCTCTTCACTGGGCTGTGGCCCTAGGTGGGTGAAGGGGTTCCTGCCAGAGGAAGTCACTCAAGAATGCTATGGTGCCATAGCCCCGCTTTCCTAGTGTTTGGAGTGCCTACTCCAACCAAAGTTAGATGTGCATCTTCAGCATTAGCCAAAAAGTCCATTTACCCCGTCATCAAGGTCAGAGTGGAGGCTAGGAGAGCGGAATCCTGACGCTTCAAATCTAAAAGGGGGACTTGACTCCCTCATCTTCAGACAGTTCAATAACGAATGGGCACCAAGCTGATGAATGCCCAAGCGACATCAGCAGAAGGGACTATGTCCACACAGTCAGCATTTCAACATCCTGGGGAGAAGAGGGAGACTTGCTATGGACGTGGGACATGCAGTGACAGCATCGTTTAAAGAGAAAGGGCCTCTGTTCTTCATTGCTGTGATACCAGCAGTCGTGAGGCCCTCACCAGAGCCGAGCCACCCCACCCCTCGAGTGTGTGCACATGGAGGCCGAGGCTGATACTTGGTTCTTCTTCAGTTGCTTCTCCCTCTTGTTTTCAAACAGCATTTTTCTGAAAATTTAATTTTATGTGTGTGGTGTATGTATGTGCGCCACGTACATGCAGGTGCCTGTGGAGGTCAGAAGAGGACAAGGGATCCCCTGGAAATGGAGTTGCAGGTGTTTGTGAACCTCTGATGTGGGTGCTGGGAACCGAACCTAGGTCCTCCACAAGAGCATCAAGTGTTCTTAACCACTGAGCCATCTCTCTAGCCCCTCCACCTTATTTTTTTGGATAGAGTCTCTTGCTGAACGTGAGCTTGCTGATGAGATAGACTGACCAGCAATCCCAGGGACCTGCCCGTCTCTGCCTCCCCAGCACTGGGATTACAGCCACTCGCCATTATGCCTGGCTTTTAATATGGGTGCTGGGATCTGAACTCAGATCCTCTCCCTTGTGTGGAAAGTACTTTACCCAAAGAGCTATCTTNGATATCTCAGGTATTTTGTTACAGCCATGATAAGAAAAAAAGACCAGGATAGTTGCTCATCCCTAATCCCAGAAAGCACACGGAAAGGGGTGATCCCTTATTTGCACAGTTACCAGTCTAGTCACATGGCCAGAGGTAACCCCAGGCTAGACCAAAGCCACCACAGTCCACTCCAGATTCCACCTTCTCTCCAGGGTCTGTGCAGAACACATAGAACCCAGTCCCTCAAGATCTTGGGCCAGAGCAAGAAAAAGCTGTGTGAACACACACATGCATGCATCTTGAAAGCAATCTCAGGATTCCCCTCAGGGAGAGGGATGTAAGAGAGGAAAGAGACAAAAGTCACAGAAAAGCCGTACAGAACAGATCACCTCCTNGTGGCCCCTGAAGAACTCTGTGGAACCCCGATGCTCAAAGTGTGGCCAGTAGCTCTGACAGAGCCCAGGAGCAAGCTAGAAACAGTGTCAAGTCAGAACGTTCATGCATCAGNCTGCCTTCAGTCTTTACCAGACACTACAACTCTGAGAGAACACATACTTCTTTCCTTGTATTTAAAGACTTATGTCCCACCAAACTGGACCCTTTGATCACCTCTTTGAAGTTTCCAAAGCGTGAAGTGGATATTCAAGTTTTCCAATCCCCTGGAAAGTCAGTCCTGTTTACCTGTNCTGTATTATAATCCCAGCTCAGTCACTGAGACAGAAGGCTCACAAGCCCAACTGTTCTGCAAAACGCAAACTCTGTACGGGAAACACTTCCCCTGGGAGAAAACAGAGCGGCTGTCAGGGAGAGCTATTTTTAAAGGGGCCAAATGCTCCAGCACGACAGTGAGTTATCAAAAACCTCAATGACAAAGCCTCTTTGTGAAAGATCACCACACACACAGAGGAAAAAAGGAGAGGAACACTGAAATGTCGAAACCCAAGAGCTCAATCGTCTTCTATGTGCTTTATGCTGATGTATGACCCTGTTGGTGACTTTTCTCACAGCGTGACAAAAGCAACTCAGGGAAAGAGAGGTTTATTCCAGCTCCTAGTTTGAGGGTCCATCGGCAGGGAAGGCACGGGGCAGGAGCAGGGACTGATACAGGCATGGGCAGAGAGAGACGAATGCTTGTGCCCAGCTCACTTTCTCGTTTTTGCTTTGCCCAGGACCCCAGCCCATGGGACGGTGACACAGGACAGTGGCACGGGACGGTGGCATGGGATGGTAGCATGGGACAGTGGCATGGGAGTGGCAGCANGGGACAGTGGCATGGGACGGTGGCACGTGATGGTGGCATGGGGTGATGGCACGGGACGGTGGCACCACAATTCGGTGTTCTTACTTCAGCTAACCATCTTAGAGACTCAGCTCTCAGAGATGCCCAGAGGTGGTCAGGACACTGATTCTGGACAGATTTTCTGATTTGAAGAGGAAATGGCATAAGCATCTAGTGGCTTTGGTTACCAGGCTCCTGCTAAAGTGTTTCTCGTGAATTATTTCCTGTAAGGTCCTAGCAGCATAAGGAAGACACTTAGAATGTGACTTTACAGGTGAGCTGACCAGCCACAGTGCAGCAAAAGTCTGAGTAGGGACTAGATACTTCTGGAACCTTCTAGATGCTCTGAACTCTGGGTGACAGTTGTCATGGCAAATAAAGCACTTAGTTTTCAGGAGAAAAATATCTTTATGTTGTGTCTGAATAACCCAGAAAACAATAACGAATGGGCACCAAGCTGATGAATGCCCAAGCAACATCAGCAGAAGGGACTATGTCCATGTCTTCCTTAGGGATACAGATGCTTGCCATTCTGTCTCCTTAGAGGGGTATCTCAGGTACATAGGTTGGTGTGTTGGTGTGTGTGTGTATGTGTGTGTGTGTGTGTGTGTATGTGTGTGTGTGTATGTACATATGTGTGTGTGTATGTGTGTATATCTGTGTGTACATGTGTGTGTGTATGTGTGTGTTCCAACTTGATACAATGGGTCAGGGAGTCCCAAACGGACATTCTAAAACAGGGTCTCCTAGCTAGCTTTCTTTTGCTGTGATAAACACCACGACCAAATCAACTTGGGGAGAAGAAGGTTTATTTCACCTTACAGCTTACAGTCCACCATGAAGGGAAGTCGGGGGGGGGTTGGGGGAGCTCAAGGCAGGACCCTGGAGGCAGGAACCGAAGCAGAAGCCAAGGAGGAGTGCTGCTTGTTGGCTTGTTCCCAATGGTTGCTCAGTTTGCTTTCTTCTACAACCTAGGCCCACCAACCCAGGTGGGCTGTGCCCTCCCATACCAACCATTATCCTCTGTCCTACAGGCATGTCTGTGGGCCATCTGATGGCAGCATTTTCTCAGTTGAGGTTCCTTCTTCCCAGATGACCCTGCCTTGTGTCAGGCAGACAAAGAACTAACTGGCACACAAGGGTTGGCAGAATAAAGACAAGACACACTCAAGAANAGGGTTCAGAGGAGCCTTATAAGGCTTGCTAGAGGAGAGTGTTCTTGTCAATGTGCTGCACTGCTTCTCTCTTGTTCTTTCTTAAATGTGTATGTGTGTGTTGACACATGTGCATAGGGGAACAGGACAGTCACAGGTGTCATCCTTAGGAATAGCATCCATCTCTTCTGAGGTGTCTCATTGGCCTAGTGCTCACCAATTAGGCTAGGCTGGCTGGCCAGTGAGCCCCAGGAATCTACCTGTTTCTAGCTTCCCAGAGTTGAGATTACAAGTGTGTGCCTCCACGCCTGGCATTTTTATGTGGGTTCTGTGTAGTCGAAAGTTTGTCCAGTCCCACCCAGCTCCCGCGGCCGCTTAGACCCAAGTAAACACACAGAGGCCTACATTATCTTTAAACCATGGCCGTGGCAGGCTTCTNNCTAGCTAGCTCTTAAATCTTAAATTAACCCATTTTTACCAATCTATGTNACCATGTGTTCCATGGCTCTACCTGTGTGTCATTACATGCTGTTTTCTAGACGGCAGAATGGCGTCCTCCCAGCTCTGCTTTCTCTTCCTTTCTCCCTCCTTCGAATGTCCCACATAACCTTATCCTGCCTCACCATTGGCCAAACAGCTTTATTTATCAACCAATCAGAGCAACACATATTTAGAAAGACATTCCCATCAGTTCTGGGAACTGAACTCAAGTTCTGGTATTTGTAAGATGCATTACCAACTGAGCCAGAGCCACCCCACCCTANCTCTAGCACCGTGTTTTAACCACTTCCAACATNTTTCTATATTCATATGTATTAAGAAGCCAGACATGGTGACACACACTTACAATCCCAGCACTCAGGNGGCAGAGGAAGGCAGAGCTCTGTGAGTTCAAAGTCAGCCTGGCCTACCTAGTGAGTTCCAGGCCAGTCAGGGCTGCACAGTGAGACCCTGTCTCAGATATACGTAACAGTCTCATTTGAACCAGATGGGGATGACCCATGATGTGTTTCAGGAGCCTTTCCAGGCCTGGGAAGCGCTGTGCTGTTCCTCCTGCCTTGGGCTCTCCATTTCCCTCGTTAAATGGTGTTGCTATGACCCCCGTCACTGTTGTAAGAATTCATTGATGGTGGTNTGAGGACTCAGCTGTAACATTTAGTGATATATCTCGCCTTTCCTCTGACACGTTGCTACCAATGGACTCCCTGTCCAGCTTCTCCCCAGTCNTCTAATTGGAACCTTANACCCAGGACCCCCAAAGTCCCTGGGGCTTGTGTTTGAAGGATGTCTGCATCATCCCACCTTTAGGCTTTCCACTGACAAGCTGTGTTCCAGTTTGCTTTTCCATCACTGTGAGAAACACCATGACCAAAAGCAACTTGGTTTATTAGGCTTACATGTCCTGATCATAGTCCATCAGTGAAGGAAGTCAGGGCAGAACTCAAGCAGGAGCAGGGGCAGCTCCATGGAGGAGGGCTGCTTACTGGCTGGCTCCTCACAGCTTGCTCAGTCCTTACACATCCCAGGACAATCTGCCCAGGGGTGGCACCACCCACAGGAGGCTGGGCCCTCACACATCATCAGTCAAGGAAATGCCTCACAGTTTTGCCCACAGACCAATCTGATGGGAGCATTCTCCCAATTGAGGGTCACTCTCTCAGATGACCCTAGCTTGTGTCAAGATGGTGGTGTGATTGGGTGGGACCTGTGCTCTGCACCTCCACTCCAGTAGCACCTGCCATGTGAGCTCTCATAAGAGAGTGCCCTTGACCCTACCTCTTCAGTAGTTCCACCCACAACAGTTGGGAAAAGGCAGCTAATTTAACCATGTGTTTCATGACAGGCTCACGATGAGCTGAAGCACTCTGGTTATTCTCAAAGTTGTCTGAATGAAATGTTACCTGCATCAATTGGGCGGGCCTCAAAACCAAGTGTTTGGCTGGGTTGGTGGCCCATGAAGAATACATTCTCTTTCTAGTCTCTTTGCCTAGCAGTGCAATTAGGTGTGGGGACGAAGGGCTGTTTGCCCNAGTGTCATTGAAACCCCAGCTCGTCGGTTTTCTAACTCTTCTGGCCATCAGTTTCCCTGTGTGAAAGGAAGTTGGGGTGAGTGGCCCTCACCCACAGGAAGTGGTTCATATTCTCTCANTGTTTCCATTGGAGCTGTTATGTCCCAGGTGCAGGTAAGGCTTTTGAAGTCAGTTGGGTCCCTTCCTTTTCTTCTGCCATTAATGGTTTTAAAAGCATCGTCCAGGGATTCACAGGATCAGCACCACACTGGGATGCTGTTGGAGATGTAAATGAGAGACATCAGTATGGGCCAGTTTGGACAAACCCCCCAGTGATGCTAAGCACATCTGAGAGTGTCGACTGACCTTTCCTCAGATAGGTTGATGACAGACCCATGACACACACAATGCCACCCAAATTCAGCTTGGTGACTCCACGAGATGACTGGGGGCATTTGTTGGTAAGGGGTTACTTAGAGAAGCATGATTGACTCAAANCAGGTGCATCACCAAGAAGATCCACCCCATCATAGTGACAGCNGAGAAAGCTGCATGTTTGGTACTCTGTACCACCTGTAGGCAGCTCCACAGAGAGTCTCCGCTCTCCCAGCAACAGTTTATAGTGTATGTAACTAGAGGAGCCTTGCGAATCTTGCATGTTTCCTGACACATGAAGCTTTCTGCTCCTTCCAGAAAGGTCCACCCTTGAGGAAACAGCTATATTACAGCGGTGCTCTATGGACCTTAGATTGACAAGACTGTTGGCTTTTGTATTTCCATATACTTGTTTATTCCAGATTAATAGAGTTCCTATTCCCATTTGTGGATGGCAGGAGCCAGTGTCTGGCTTGGGTGTTCTGGGCATACCAGGATGTTGCAACCACCTAAGCCTGAAAAAGGATGAGTGTGGTAGTTTGAATGTAACTGGCCCCCATAANCTNATAGAGAGTGGCAATATTAGGAGGTGTGGCTTTATTGCAATAGGTATGGGCTTGGTGGAGGAAGTTGTCACAGTGGGGGTGGGCTTTGAGGTCTCATATATGCTCAAGCCACGTCCAGTGTCCCAGAGTTCACTTCCTGTTGCCTGCAAGTCAAGATGTATGACACTTGGCTACTTCTCCAGCACCATATCTGTCTGCACACCTCCATGTCACACCATGATAATAATGGACTGAACCTCTGAAAATGTAAGCCACCCCAATTAAATGTTTTTCCTTTATAAGAGGTGCCGTGGTCATGGTGTCTCTTCACAGCAATAGAAACCCTGAGACAGTGGGGGACTATCTACAATGTCTACGTAGACAGGCAAGGGACTCTCTACTGACATGTGGGTTCACCTCCAAGGTCTAACCAACTCAGGGTTCTTATCCTCAGCATTGTGAAAAGTCTGGGCTGGACTGCTCTTTGCAGTTGCACACCTGTAATGTGTAGGTGCACACCTGTAATGTGTAGGTGCACACCTGTAATGTGCAGGTGCACACCTTTAATGTGCAGGTGACACCTTTAATGTGTAGGTGCACACCTTTAATGTGTAGGTGCACACCTGTAATGTGTAGGTGCACACCTGTAATGTGTAGGTGCACATCTGTAATGTGCAGGTGCACACCTGTAATGTGTAGGTGCACACCTGTAATGTGCAGGTGCACACCTGTAATGTGCAGGTGACACCTTTAATGTGTAGGTGCACACCTGTAATGTGTAGGTGCACATCTGTAATGTGCAGTTGCACACCTGTAATGTATAGGTGCACACCTGTAATGTGTAGGTGCACACCTGTAATGTGCAGGTGACACCTTTAATGTGTAGGTGCACACCTGTAATGTGTAGGTGCACACCTGTAATGTGCAGGTGCACACCTGTAATGTGCAGTTGCACACCTGTAATGTGTAGGTGCACACCTGTAATCCTAGCACTGGGAAACTGTCTTGTTTCAACTAGGGAGAGAGAACCAACTTGGTCAGACAGCTGTGTGCAGTAAAACTAGAAGGCAGGCAGGGACGCAGACTCCTAAACTCTTCTAACCAAAATAAGCAAATAAATGAATAAAAATCACACACACAGATGATTTTCATAGGTGACTTTTACTGCTCGGTCGTGGTCGTTTCTTTTGACAGTGATTCTTGGCCGAGTGTGTGAGACGTGAAGGCATAACCCCGAGAGGCCGTCCGAGATAGTATCCTTTCTGTCCTCATTTTCTTAAACCATCAAAATATTTCATTTATAAAAATTAATCTAAATATAAATATTGACACTAAAGATCAAAATCACTGGATGACAAAATAATTTTCTGGAACTATAGCATGTTTATGGTTTAAATAGTAAATTAAATCTTTGTACTTATTTGGCACAAGGAAACCTTTAAAAAAGTTCAGATGCCATAGAACAGGCTTTTTCTTCATTATTAGTATTATTTTTTGCAAGGCTTACAGAATACACGCTTTTCTTTTTCCAAAGAAAACTGAGTATTTGAACACTGTTAGCACAAAGGCAGTCTCGTGCCTCCTAAGGAAAACGTCCTGTTTGGAAGTCAGATCTTTTGGTTGTTGTGTTTTCAATTTTGTTTCGGTGTGAACCACACCCACAGGATAAAATGCCAAAGGTTTACTCTTTCCAGGGAGTCCTTTCTCTGCGGATACAACAGCAGGAGCATTGTGGAACTATGAGGACCCCATCAGCAGCAGTGGCGCACTTACAGCACAGGGATGGCAGAAGCCTGGGGATGCACGCGAGAACACGGAGGTGAAAATAGATTTGGGCTTTTGGGGGCGGAGGCATTCCAGTTAGAACCAGCCCACACATCTGGCTTCAGCAAGTTCAGTGGNCTGACCTTGGGTGCGGATTCTGGAAAACCCATATGCCTACCAGAGAGGGACACGAGACAAAATTGNGAACATTGTCTCCTCCAGAGCCAGCACCTAACGGTCACTCATTGCCCTGCTCACCGCCTCACATCCCTCCTCTGCCCCCCATCCCACCATACTCCACAATTCAGAATATCCTGGAAGCCAACATTAAAAACAGGCTGCAAGTACCCAGTGAGTGCAGCNGAGTGTAAGTTCCACTAGTGTGCATAAATACACTAGATCCTCAAGCATTTAGGCCAGCCTCTTCCCTGGAACAGACCATGAATGTGCAGCCAGGGTCACCTCTTGCTTTCCTCACAGTTCACACTACTTTCTCTAAGGTGATTTCCTAACCACCTTCATCANTGCTGTTGAATATGAATCTCGTTGAATTNGGTGGGAAATGTATTTTGGGNAATGGACACTTTCCTTGTGTAGTTCTATTCTGCAATAGTTTATTTACCCACATCTCACTTCAATGTCAGTCATGACCAAGCCACATCACTCTGACTCTGAACAGTGTCCTGAAAGTTAGACTAATAATGACATTCCTTAGGCCCCTCTACCCCTGAGTAAATCCATGCAAGAACCCCAAATTCAAAATGAGACATGGTTTCAAAGAGACCTAGGTACGGCCNGGGTGGATCAGAGCTTTTCATTTTGTGGCTGCTGATTGCCAAGCCACGAGAAGGACAGTGATGGAGGCGGGGCTGGGGGCTGGGAGCTGAGCTGGAGGTGGCTGAGCATTTCCCAGTGAGATTGTTCCTAGTGCCCCCAGCTCTTAGCAGCTCTTAGGAGATGATAAACAAGCNTAAGCAAGNATAANAACGCCCTCCTNCCTCCTTCCCAGAAGCTCCTCCTCTCTAACAGTTCTCCATTGGATGAACTGTTGACAGGGATAAAAAGAGACTAAAACACACAGGGACGGTGAAGACACGACACAGGAGCAAATTAAACAGGCACAATGCATCTTTTGAACACAGAGCTCTGCTATTGGAAGCCAGCGTCTGGACATTCGGTCTCAGATTCCCCTGGGAGCCTAAGGCAGAGAGTGGGCGAGACCTCAGCGTTGCAGACTGAGATGGACTTCTGGGTGAGGTATCAAGACAGCCCTGTGCAGCAGTGCACTGGGGCCTCCCCAGGCCCTCGCCTCAGTGGAAATCCACACAGTACTCGATGGCTGTTGGGTCAAGGCACTGTCGTGTACGGCCGGAGGCAGTGGGTCACTGGCTGTGGAGTTCCGTGGTTAGTACATCACAGCCGACTCCAGGACAGGCTCCTGAATGAAGCAAGATGGACACATCGTCACCAGCTACCTGGCAAACTGATTATGTCTGGCAACGTGGTTAGAGGGGATGACTGGACACTTTCTTCCTCCCAGGATTTACTGAGGTTTTCTGTTGGCAAACTGATTCTTAGGAAGCAGATTTTCTGTTATGTACTTAGATATTTTCTGTGATGCATAGTTGGATATTTAAGCATCTTAACCAACGCCCAATGCTCACATTACTCAGTTCTCTAATTGGTATTTATTTCTGGAAAGGCAATAAGGGAGCTCTTAACTTACCAACCATAACCCAACAAACTGCTCTTCCACCACCAAGGCAGGCTCTGAACTCGCCTACGCCTACGTCAGGCAAATGAACATGCCCTCCTCCGCTGTCTCTGAGTCCACATCTGCGCTCTCTTTCTCTCTCTCTTCTTCCTCCCTCCCCCTCCCTCTCCCTCTCTCTCTTTTTTTCTTTTTTTGGTTTTTCAAGACAGGGTTTCTCTGTGTAGCCCTGGTTGTCTAGANTTCACTCTGTAGACCAGGCTGGCTTCAAACTCATAGAGATCCACCTGCCTCTGCCTCCCAAGTGCTGGGTGGGATTAAAGGCATACATCACCACCTGGCTTAATTTTTTTTTAAAGCTTTTTGAAGTTATGGCCAGTAGCAAGATGACTGAACTTTGAAAGGTCAGGGGTCACAGCTGACCAGTGAAGGAAAGGCACTGAGGACTGAGGNTCCTTGTGGCTATCAAGACAGTAATGTGTGGTCCAGGGGGTAGACCTCATATTATGCCATCACTTGGTGCTTCTGTACAAAGAGTGGACCAGGAGGGGGGATGAGGATGGCAGAAGCAGAGGGAGCCTAGACAGCAGCAGGTGGGTGTGTCCTTGTATCCCTCCAGCCATTCCACACAGGGTCTGCCATCAGCAAGGCACATACTCTGGACATGCCTGGGTCAGATATCTCTTCCAGTGCACCATACTGTTTTCTGAACTTCTGATGTACATATTGCTGTTAACTGTTTTGAAACAGTGTCTGGCAGATCTGGTGTTCACTGTGTAGCCCAGGCTGGTGTTGAGTTTGCAATAATCCTCTTATTTCATCCCTCCTTCATGCTGAGATTGCATATGTAAGCCACCATAACCCAGCTGCAAATTTTGTTTTTATATTCATTGATGAATTGATTATTTAAACTTAAAGATCACACACACAAATTCAAATGCTTACATAAGACTGGGCTGTAGGCAAACCTGGAAGGTGTTTTCTTAATTAGCATTGATGGAGGAGGGCCCAGCTCATTTTCAGTGGTGCCATCCCTGGGCTGGTGGTCCTGGGTTCTATAAGAAAGCAGGCTGAGCAAGCCANTAAGCAGCATCCCTCCATGGCCTCTGCATCAGCTCTTGCTTCCGGTTTCCTGCCCTGCTTGAGTTCCTGCCTTTGTTTCCATCAACAGACTGTGACTCAGGATATGTGAACTACATAAACCCTTTCTCCCCAAGTTGCTTTTGATCATGGTGTTTCATCACCGCAATAGAAAACCCAAGACACCCCCTGAGCCATGTTACCGGCCACAGTGTCTTGCTGTGTAACTGTGGTTCACCTGGACCTCATCATGAAGCCCTGTCTGTCCCCAAATTTGCAGCAATCCTCCTGCCTTGGCCTCCCTAATGATGAGATTACAGACATAAGCCATCCCACCTAGCTGCAAATGTTTTTGTGCAAATACTCCATTAGCTCTTCCTGTGTGATTCCCAGAGTCTGTGACATTATCCTCTGTCCTGTCCTTTGTCATTTGGGGGCAGCTGCTGACTCTACTTAGGAAAAGGCATTCACGGCTAACAGAAGATTTCAAATGCACATGGGCCATCCCAGAGTAAAAGCCCTTACACACCCATCGGGCCTGGCACGCTTTCATTTCCATCGTATCATAGCTGGTTCTTAAAATGAGCTAGATAGAGGTGCGTCTGAGATGACAGGCTCAGGTTAAAGAGGCCAGCAATGCCAGACAGTGAGGCACAGCTGANGAAGGAGGGACCTCTGTGTGATGTGACAGGCACAGGAAAGGAGGGGCCNTCATGTGCCGTGAGGGTNGAGAGATGATATTTACCATCAAGTCCTTGGTGTCACCTTCCCTTTCTGAGGGCCTGCTTGTGGAGAAGCCTTGTAGAAGGAAGTTACGGTTAAATGTTTTCATGGCGGCCACAGAAGATGCTTCCATTTTTTCAGCTAAAAAGGACAGAAATAATAAGAATTAGGTGCCGGGAGATGGCTCAGTCAAGGGGAGTTGGCATCATTTCCCCAAGAAGTAACTCACAAATTAAAGCACCCTGATTTGGCATGTACACTTTCCTCCCCTTTGTCTTCCCTCTACTCTCGGCGCTTCCTGGAATCTCCTCATACACTACCTCACACGCATCCACATCCCAGGGTTTCCTTCTGGAGGACCCAAGTCAAGATAGGTAAGGACGGCTGGAGAGATGGCTCAGTCGGGAGGAAGGCTTGCCGGGCCTGAGTCTGGATCCCAGCACCACATAAAATACTTGTAATCCAGGTGCTGTTGGGGTGGGGCAGAGGCCTGGGCGCTGCTGGGGGTTACTGGGTACCAGTCTAGTTCCACACACACTCACACACACTCATACACACTCACACACACTCATACACACTCACACACACTCATACACACTCACACACACTCAAACACACACTCATACACACTCACACACACTCATACATACTCTCACACACACTCAAACACTCACTCACACACTCATACACACTCACACACACTCATACACACTCAGTACAAGCAGATTCTCATTTATATGCAAGCTCACACATACAAAACATACCTCAAGTTCACATATGCTCACACACAAAATACACATGCACCCTCACACACAATCACTTGTGCATACACATACTCAAACACAGACACACACACACAAACTTGAGCACACATTCAGATCTCCACTCATGAACAAACTTAGAATCACAAATGCTCATAAACACACTCTCAAACACAAATCTATACACATTCAAAGCACTCAGAAATGTACTTCACACCGACACACTCCCTTCCACAGCCTCATATTCACACTGGCAGAAACTCCCACCTTCANACACTCACACGGTACTCTTGCATACACTGACACACACCAACACATTCACACCTTCACATTCATGCTTATGTGCATACCCTCACTTATGCTCACAGTGTTACACACCAAGTCCATGCCCACACTCAGACACACATACCACACATGCATACACCTGACACACATCCAGATACCTCCACACTTATGTGGCCAACACTCTTAAATACACACTCTCACCTAAACACAATTACTCACACACGGCTTCAGCACACTCACAGATACACACTCACAAAAAACAAGCATATACTCTCACACACTAATGCACTAATTCATCCCACACATGTTCAAACACATTCACAATGCACTCATTCATACACCCACACAAACACTCTCACACTCACATGCACACCCATATCCCCAACAGACCACACTCATACCTCATAACCTCTCACACCGCTATAATACACACACTCATACAAAATCACACATACATTCACATGTTCACACATGAATACCACACACCCATACATACCTTCACACATACACTAAGACAATCANACACACACATACAATCACACGCATTTTCGTACTCTCTCCATACTCACATTGCCACACNTTCACACTCTCTTACAAAGACATACATGCACTCACACACTTCATAAACTCTCCCATAGACACATCAATACATATACTCATTCATCTATAACCTCACACTCATATACATACCCTCACTCAGCTGCGCATTGAGCCCCCACACCCTCACATATACATCCACACTCAGCCACAAACCTTCACATTCATGCATGCACACACACACACACTCACACATCTCACCCTCATACACATACTCTCACAAACACACACTCACCTCTACACGCTCTCATCCTCACACTCTCAGACTCCCACGCTTTCACACACACATTTGCTCACACAGGCACACTGACATATACCATCATTCTCACACCCATTTATGCTCACTCACACTCATCCATTCTCATGCACACCCTATCACACACCCACAAGTAAGACAGAGTAGAACAGTCCCTGGGGAGAGGGCACATTGGATCTGGTCCTCACACTTGCTCACACACAGGGCTCTAAGCTCTTCCAATGACTCAAGCTTGGTGTTTTAAGTGCAGCATACCTTTCACAGGAGGAGCGGGTAGTTTCCTCCTCTGCTGCCTCGATGTGTCTATAGTTTGTACCTACAAACAAACATAGCCTTCAGTAAAGCTCTNTAGACACTACACTTGGAATTTCCAGGTCACACAATCTTTTAATGGGGGAGGGAAAGACAGACGCACCTGGCTCCTTTGCTTCTGCTCCCGTCGTCTTGTGAGACGTACACAAGGTGCTATGTTCAAGCCTGCAATGGTCAGGGCTGAAATCCGGCTCTCGATGTCAGAAATCTTCATGCGACAGACAGGAAGACAGGGTCAGTAAATACAGAAAGGAAGGAAGAATCTTGGTTAAGGTGTTACAAACTTCCTGCTTTGATGTATGCTCATTCATACATTCAACTCTTTTTCTTTTTGAGACTAAGTCTCATGCATCCCAGGCTTGCCTGGAACCTGCCATGTAGCTGAGGATGACTGAACTCCTGATCCTCCTGTCTCCACCTCCTCAGTGCTGGGATTACAGACATGTGCCACAACACCTGGCTTTTTCATTCATTCAACTTCTACCAATCATTGGTCTATCTAGTGCTGTAANAAAAAGACAAATTATAAGAAATGCATAAATTTAAGTTTCTAGTTTTACAGTTCTAGAGTATGTCAACAGCCCTATTAGAGTATGCACAGGGATAAATTGAAGGCCTGGAGCACTATGGGAATGCTGGTCCAGAGCCACCTAGGTCTGAATGACCAGGATGTCTTATGCTAGGGTTGGGATGAGGGTTGAGTTTGTTCTGCAGAGGTCCTGGAACCTTGGTCCTCAGGGAGGTGCTGCTGANGTAATTAAAAACTTCAAAGGTGAGACCTTCATTTGTGCAATAGTGGCATGAATGTCAGGGGAGTAACTACCTACTTTCTAACTGGATTTAAGGCCTGCTCCACAGGGTGGAACTCATGCCTCACTCTGTAAACCTGCCCAAATACCTGTGGCTAGGGAGGTCCCAGGTCCCAGGGGAGAACCTGCTTGCTAAATGGATGCAGCTTCAAACTGCCTTCTAAACACTTATCTTTACATCCATAGTTACTGCAGCTTCCATCTCCCATCAAAGAAGCTTCTGTTTGCTGTGGTCAGTGGCTAATAGAGACTCATGACTGGTCAAAGTGTAGAGCAGGTGACTCTGGAGGGCTCCGCCCTAAATGGGACATCTGTATCATACTGCCCGCACCCTCGCTCAGGGGACATTGCAGAAGAGGGGGTGGAAAGAGTCTCTGGCTTGGTTGTTTTATGAGGCAGCATCTCTCACTGGCTTGGAACTAGACAATTTAGTTAGGCTGGCTGGCTAGCAAGCCCCAGGGTCTCTACCTGCCAGGTCTCCAGCCAGGGTCTTAAGCCTGTCTCTACCTCCTCAATAGTGGGATTACAAGAATTTACCACCATGCCAGGCCTTTTCCTTCATATTTTTAAAATGTGGGATCTGGGGATGGAAACCAGGCCCTCATGTTTGCAAGAAAAGTATTTTACCAATTGTACCGTGCCATCTCCTCAGACCTGGCAAGGATGTAGTGCTAAGGTATAAGGACAAAGCCGGGAGGTGGTGGCACACTCCTTAATTCCGGCACTCAGGAGGCAGAGGCAGGCAGGTCTCTGAGTTCAAGGCCAGNGTGGTCTACAGAGTGAGTTCCAGGACAGCCAGGGCTACACAGAGAAAACCTGTCTTGAAAAACAAAACAAAACAAAACAAAACAAAACAAAACAAAACAAAACAAAAAAAGACAGTAGCAATATTAGGGATTTGTATTGAACTCTTGCTGTTTCTCTCTTTTTAAATAAATTATTTACTTATGTATTTATAAAGTGCATATGGGGTGTACATGCCATGGCACATGTGTAAGTCAGAGAACAACTTTGTGGAATTGTTTCTCTGGTTCTTCCCTTCTATCTTTTTGGAGTTTCTGTGGGAGACAACTCAGGTNTCCAGGCTTGTATGGTTAGTGCCCTTCTCTGCTGAGCCATACTGCTGCCCCATCCTGTAGTGGGCAGCAGTTCCAGCTTTGACCTGGAAGCACAACCCGTACTGAGGCTTCTGGTAACTGCCACACCTACCTAGGACCTCCCCCTGGGGCGGGCCGAGACAGGAGCCTTGAAGACCGGAGATCTGTCTGTGCTGGCACTCTTGGGTGGATAGGTATAGGATATTAAGGTACATCAATAATGTGTCTTAACCTAGAGAAAATAAAGACCTCCCACCTTTTTCTTTACTAATGTATGCTGAGCCAGCATCTCATGTAGCCCAAGCAAGCCCTGAATTTGTTCTATAGCCAAGGATGACTTTGAACTCTCAACCTTAATCCTCCTCAATGCTGGAATTACAGACAAGCACCACCATGCCTAGTCATGGGTCCTGTAGTAGTCTATGGATAGTAGATCTACAGCAGGTCCTTTATAAAGGAAATAAAATGATACGGGTTCCTGAGAGAGAATACCCACAGATCCCAGTTGGAGTCAGTGGTTTAGCCTATGACTAGATCTGATCCATGAGGGACAAGTGCACATTCACAAAAGTGGCAAAGAAGCATTTTCAGAAAGTGGTAGCTGACAGTGCTCAATGGAGACGGCTGTATCTAAGCTCTGCTCCTCACCCATAGCCTGAGAAGCGCACACTATCTGTTCATTCCTTTATTTGCCCCCTTAAAAAGATTGTTTTTGTTCACATATATATTGCTGCCTTGAGGACCAGCCTCTAGGGCAGCACTCAGGGTTCAAAGGGAAAATCCACAGTGTTGGCGTGTACTGGACTTTTCTATCTGAGGGGGTTAGGAAAGAGACCCTCACACATTTTCATGATTGTTTCCTTCTGTATTTATCAGCCTCTTCTGATGGACTGACTGGGCTGGATTCTGCTGGCTTCCTTACCTCCATAAAGAAGTGTGTTTATCAATTGTTACATAAAGTATTTCCTCATTCAGAGGTCCACAACCTTAATCTACATGTCTTACTGAAGGGGAGCATCATATGCCTCCATGACTCTAGTCCTTCATTAAGCATTGTGTGCAATACACAAATAATACAAGAGCCCAGGTGTGCCTGAGGTGTCCTGTGACCAAGGGTATGGGATGGCCACAAGGCTCCCTCAGCAAAACAATCATTGTTTTCCACAGGATTCTTTAAGGTCAAAGTACTTCTAAGAAACATCTGTTAATTCTAATCTCTATCCCATACATTTTACTAAATTCCTACAGAGTATAGGTAATATGTTTTTCATCTCCCTTACATGATTAAAAACAAAGTCATCCCAATATCTCATATAAAGTAACTTACTGCATATCAACAGAACATAAGCAGACAGAAAGCATCTTTTCACAGACAACTTCCTTGCTGGCAGGGTGTACACCAGGCTACCAAGAAAGAATCAATCATTTTCCTGTCTATCTTGAAAGTTAATCTTACAAGGAATCCTAAANGAATCACAAATCTAAACTTCTGTACATAAAAGACAATCAGCCAGCTGTACTTTAGATCCTCAGGGTGTATACCCGTCTATCACTAGTTTCTTATATCAGGAGAATTGAGGGCATGAATGGGTACAAGGACACCGAGACCTGTGTCTGCATCTATTAAGCATTAAGAGAATTAGGGCCAGCCTGGCTGCTGGAGAATTCAATTGTCTCCTTTAATCATTAACCTGAGCTGTGATCCAAAGCAGCTTCTAAGGTGGAACTCAAAGATCTTGGCTGAAAAACATCTTTGTATATACTTTTATTCATCAAGGCTCCNTACAGATAGGGAGGAGGTCATCTTCATAATAATTTTCAGGTAAAATTGCCCAGAATGGGATGTTTCCAATGAGATAAACATATTACCTTATAGGCAGTGGGAATTTCCCCACACCCAATTCAACCATGCCAGATACCAGAGAAAGACAGCAACAGCAAGCATGCAAGGTCACAGCAGAAGCAAAAGACATTCTGGGGGCTGTNATCTTGGGGGNCCTTGCCTGACCAAGTTTTATCCATCAGGGGGTTGCCTCCTGGTGGCTAACACCCTAAACTTCAATCGCCATCTGCTCTTCCTCTGATATGGCCTCTGGTATATACATACATACATATATACATACATATGTACTTTGTGTGGGTTTGTGCACGTGTGTGCAGGTGTCCATGGAGGCCAGAAGAGGGATCTGAATCCCCTGGAGCTGGAGTTCTGAGCAGTTGTGATCATCCGATGTGGGAGCTAGGAACAGAACCCAGGCCCTCTGCAAGAGCAGCACGTGCTCTTTGTTGCTGAGCCATCTCTCCAGCTCCTACCCCATTTTTGTTAAGTGTCAGGAGTTGTTTCTTTAGGGCAGACAACAGTGGCCTGACTCTCGTGTAGCTTTGAGTCCCTGGTGGGGAAACAGCAGGGAGCAACCCATAGCATGAGAGCAGTGGCCTTGGGATGAAATGGGAGGAGACCAGCATAAGTGTGCATGTGTGCACGTGTGTGTATGTGTGTGCAAGTTTGTGTATATACACGTGAGTATACACATACACGTATGCGAACGTATTGTGGATGCCAGGGGTTGTTATCATGCACCTTCCTCAATCTCTCTCCACCTTACATTTTCAGAGAGTATCTCTCAATGAACCCTGGGGCTCATGGATCTGACTAGATTGGCTGGTCAATGTACCTCAGGGATGCTCACACCTCTGCCCCTCAGCACTGGGATTACAGGTACCTGTCACCTTGCTTGGCTTTCTATGTGGGGACTGCGATCTGAATGTGGGCCCTNGGGTTTTAGTGGCAAGCACTTTCNGGTTGAACCATCTCTTCTGCCATCTCTCCTCTGCCATCAGCGNAGGTCTTAAAGGAAATCCAAGATAGATAATAGAGACTGAGGCTCTGCTTTGGGAGGGAGGAAACCTTTTCTATTTTAGGAGAGGTTTGAGGGGCTGCAGAGATGAGCACTGGTTAAGAGCACTTGTTGCTCTTGCAGAGGACCTGGGCTTGGAATTCCAGCACCCACATGGTGGTTCATAACCATCCATAATTCCAGTTGCAAGGGATCCAATGACTTCTCCTGACCAACCATGCACATGGTGCACATACACATGCGGGAAAAATACTCACACGTATTTAAAAAAAAATTCAAAGAAAGAAAAGGTCTGCTAAAGTCCTTTGCTATAGGTGACCACCTCTTTGCCAGCCCNCTAGAGCTGATGGGGCCTGGCAGGCACCATGACTTTGAAATGTGTCTAGGAAGTGGGAGCTTCCTGCTTCAACCTGAACAGAGAGGAGGGGGCTCACCTGGAGCTCAGCATGGTGCACCTGTGCTGCAGCTGCAGCCACCTGGTCCTCCAGATCTGCCAGCTCCGTCTCACCTGTGCTGCTGTGGATGCAACGGGCAGCGTCTTCCAGCTCACTCAGCTGTCCCTCCAGCCCGTACACGGTGCCCGCTGCCAGGTACACCTGTGGAGACAGCATAGCTCTGAGCCCAGGGGACAGGGACTGGTCAGGCTCTTTGAGGGGGCATCAGTCAACAAGGGGCCAGAGAAAACTGGGCTCACTACTGGGGGAGAGATGGGAGCCCCCGATTATCAACACTTCACATTCAGGTGAGGGCAGGAAGCCTCTGACATCTCTCCTCTCCTCCAAGCACAAGGAAAGTCGGTTTAGGAAAGTGGATAGCAAGTTCAACGCCAGCTGTGTGAACTGTGAATCTGTCCAGGGATTTACCGCGGTGGAAATAAACTCATGATGGGATTACTTTGGAATTATTTATGTGAAATGACCTGTTTAAGCATAGCAACAGACAAACCTTAAACTGGGTGAATTAGAAGTGATGGTGACACTGATGCCATGCCCAGGATCACTCGTTTTACCAGGAACAAGAGGAATGCACATCTTCACCCCAGGGCTGTATCTACTCCAAACTGTGATTTATATTTTCAACNNTATTATCTGCTAATGTTTTTTAAAAAATTATTTTTATCACAGCCAAGACAAAGCAATAGGAAACAGGTCTGAGCCCTCAGCCTGGTTGGAGTGGTCATGTTTTCACTTTGTGTTTTCTTAATCTGCTCTCCTGGCACTGGGG
>LZPO01044062.1:43490-68108 GCA_001675575.1 Neotoma lepida
ACGGAGGTTTACCACTGAGCACAGTTGAATCAGAACTTACCAAGTGATGGGCTTGAAGGGCTGGAGGAGGGTCATGGTAGTGGTGACATATTTACTGAGCCAAGAACTAAGGCAAGAGATTCATATGACTTATTTTTTTAAAATTCCATTTATTTATTTGTGTGTTGGGGTGTGTTCACATGCATGTGTCACAGGATGTGTGTGTGTGTCTGTGTGTGTGTACGTGTGTGTGTGTAGGTCAGAGGACAGCTTGCAGGAGTCAGTTCTCTCCTTCTACCATGTGAGTGCTGGGGATTGAACTCATATTGTCAGCCTCTTCACCCACTGAGTCCTCTTGCTGGACCATGACATAACTCTTTAAATGTTTGAATGTGACTCTAAAGATAGATCCAGTTATAAGCACTGTGCTAAACATGAGGCTGCTCTATGTCTTCCCTGGTCTCACAGCTGGGATGAGATGGAGCCTGGATGTGAGCTGGGGAGGGCTGGTGCAGGTCCTATGCCTTTACTGTCTATACTCTGTGGTGTTGCCAGCCTCAATCTCTGTTGGAATATTATCAAGTTCCACACTTCAGCCCTCGGATCCAGANGTCCTGCTGTCATATACGGGTTGTATCATGGCTCTATTCCAAGCTCACCATAACAAGTCAGCATGCCACTCCATAAAATGTTTTTCTACCTCACTATAAAGCAACCCTCCTGAAAGTCACCTAGGACTGCTTGCTTAGTGAGGTTCACGTTGGGAGCAAANAGTGGTTACTTTGAGTTATCTGTGTCCTCTTCAAACTGGTCACTGATGCTTGTGACACGCCTCTCCCCAACGGGCTGCTATTCAGTGAGTCTTTCTCAGAACGGCTCAAGAGATAGGAACAGGTGTTTATTATGGATGGGCTCTGTGGTCAAATTCCCAGGAGAAAGAACACTACATAGATTTCTTTACTGCAAGAGTCCAGGAATGGTGCGTGTGTGTTTGTGTGTATATGTGTGTGTGTGTGTATGTGTGTATGTGTGTGTGTGCACGTGTGTGTATGTGTGTGTATGTGTGTGTGTATGTGTGTGTGTATGTGTGTGTGTATGTGTGTGTGTATGTGTATGTGTGTGTGTATGTGTGTGTGTGTGTGTACATGTGGTTAGAAAACAGTTTTGCTGTCATTCCTCAGTCTCTTTACATCTTGTTTTTTGGGACAGTGACACTCTTTGTCTAGACTGGCTGGCCAATAAACCCCAGGAATATTTGTTTCTGCCTCCTCAGCACTGGGGATTGAACTCAGGTCTTGACTTTTGTAAGGAAAGCACNTATGATGGACCAGCCCGACTCCATCGTAAGATTAGAAGCCATCTTGTTACAAGGTCAAAANAAGTTCATTCCTGTTTTTTGTCTTGACCCATTTTCTAGAATTTGACATGCTCTATACCCTATGGAATTTAACTCACTTCTGACCTCCACCCTGATAAGATATTCTGCCAAATAATTTTGAGATGTTCAGCCAAGTTCCTGTCTAACCAAAATTCCTCTGAAAATCCTCCAACCCTTGGAACCCCCTAGCCTTGCAGTTTTGGGGCTATAAAACCCCACTTCTCCTATGTTTGAGGTTTATCTCTTAAATCCTGAATTTAGGGAGAAGCAGTCACTAGATAGGCTATATTGTGCACATATAATAAAGCTTGATATAAATTTGGCTAATTTGGGTGGTGGTCTTTAGTCTCATTCCGTGGGATTAACACTTACCTCACTGAGCTATCACCCAGCCCCACCATCACCCCAGCCTCACTTCCAGGAGTCTCCTATGTATGGATCTCAATTTTCACAGAATGAACAAACTGCCCAAATTTATTGGTCCCCATAGCATCTTGTTGGACTCGGCTTCCATAAAATACACTTGGAGGACCAGCAGATGGTAGTACTTTTTTCTTGCTCATGAAGGGCAGATAGTTACCAAGTAACCGCAGCTGCTGCCATGAGTTTAGGAGCCACCTCCTCCTTAGAGTTTTAGGGCAGCAAGAGAATCTTGGGAGGGACCAATGTCCTCTGCTCCATCCTGTATTCAGTAGCAGAGCTGGGCATTCCTACTGTGTCTGCTGCCACTGGTTGTAGTACATGGACAACAAGACCTGAAACTAAAAGGAAATTGGGATAGATACTTTTGTGTGTGTGTGTGTGTGTTTGTGTGTGTGCTGGAATCAAGGTTAGTACAATTACCATTGTCTTAGAGCAACGTAGATGAGCCAGGTCCTCAGATGGGAGTAGGAGGGGACAGAGCTGACTCATCTGTTCCACTCACTCCCCTGAGGAAAACCGTGAGGTGGCTCATCCTATTATCCACACTACAGGTCTGAGAACAGCTGTGCTAGCTGCTCTCTGTTGATCATTTCGGATCCACTCCTATCCTTCACTTCTCTGATCTTTCCTGTTTGGCTGACTTCACGTGATGGCTAGGTTTTGTTTTATAAGATTTATTTATTTTTATTTTATGTGTATACATGTTTTGCCTGCGTATACATTAAGTGCTCCATGTGTGCACAGTGCGGAGGACAGAAAAGGAGTCAGATTCCTTGGAACTGGGGTTATAGACAGTTGTGAGCTGCCATGTGGGTGCTGGGAATAGAACCTAGGTCCACTGGAAGAGCAGCCAGTGCTCTACCTGCTGAGTCCTCTATCCCAGGCCCTGGTGGGTAGTTTTAATTGTCAACTTGATACAGTCTAGAATCACTTGGGAAGGGAATCTCAATGAGGGATTGTCTAGACCAGGTTGGCTTGTGGGGATTATCCTGACCAGTGGGAAGACATGCCCACTGTGGGTGGCACCGCTCCCTTGGCAGGGATCCTGGATTGTACAAGAGTTGAGATAGTGAGCTGAGCACCAGCATGGATGCATTCATTCATTCACTGCTTTCTGCTCTTGACTGTGGATGTCACGTGATGAGCTATTTCAAATTCCTGCTCTGTGTCTTCCCCACAATGATGGACTGTAACCTGGAATTGTGAGCAGAATAAACTCTTTTTCCCTTAAGTTGCTCTTGCTGGGGTATGTTGTCACATCAACAGGAAATGAGATGAAGACAATGATTTATATGACTCTCATGACCATGTCTTCCTGGTCAATAGGAGATACCAACAAGAGGTTAAAGGCAAGGGAGCCTTAAAGTCGTGTTGGAAGCCTACTCTCCCAGTTCTAGCTTCCACTGGTGGGGACACTCTTCCAGGCTCCAGCTCTCCTCAGCTCTGCTTGTACCACCTAAGGGTGGTACAGCTTCCCCCATTCCTAATCTTTCAGCCCTCTGGTACCCCTCAACTTTGGCCACATCTCAGTTAATAGTCTCTTTTCAAATGTCTCCCCTCCCAGCTAGACCCCAGTAGACACAGCTGGACTCTTCTTAGGGGTTTTAAATCCCAGAGACCCAGGTTTTCTGCCCAAGGAACTGAACTCCCACCACATGCAGCTGAGGAGGATGGGGGGAGCCTCAGAGTGGTGTAGACTTTAGGGGAGACAAGAGCAGAGTTCACAGAGCTAATGCAACAGAGACCATAGGACTCTAAATCTCCCTGGCTCTTCTCTAATCAGACAAGTTAACAAGTCATTGAACAAAACAGGCGACTAGACAGTAGTGGTGTTTCCGCGTTCTAGCTTGTGTAGCTCCACAGCCTTAGAAGCGTTTCCAAGGGCGAACATTCAAAATAGAATGTTCTCTTTTATCTGAGAGTCCTGGGCACAAAGGCAAAGAGAGGGGTGAGGGATGAAATGCACTTTTTGCAGTGCAGACCAACAAAATCCATGATTTAATTAAACCAGCTGCAGCCAGGGGCTGAAGCCAGCCCTGCCTTTTCCTGCTGCTCAGCTGAATTCCATCCTGGAGCTGGGGACTACAGGGCAGAGCTCACCCCACCCCCAACCCTCTCACCCCCATCTGTGATCTGCTGGATTAGAGAGATGAGGAGGAAGAATCTTTCCTACTCTTACTCAACATCTTACAGAATTTAAAGGAACTTGGGTACCCTTCTCTTCTGAGGGAGAGGTGAAAAGCTGAAGAAGGGTGGGGGGGAGGGCGAGGGAGGGGGGAGGGGAGGCAGGCAGTTAATTCTGGGGAATGGGACAGAGCTGGAGCTGGGCTGAAGACCCAGCCTAGAAACCACAGATCTATCCACTCTGGGGCTTCTGACAGCCTGCATCAGTGGATAAGTGGACNTGTTTTGAACTGAAAATAGTAATGAACCCTCCCCACCCCAACAAAAAAACAACATCATTCTATGTCATGGAAATGCACACAGGCCATGTAGTTTTCAATATGGTTTTAGAAGAAAAAGGTGTTGTCCTTGTTCTAAATACAATGAGAAGAAACTGACTACTGTCAGTGTGTATGTGTGTATACGTGTGTGCAGGTGTGTGTGTACATGCACATGCAAGAGGGCAGCCTGGGGTGTTCCTTCTCAGTTACCATCCACCTTGTATTTTGAGACAGGGTCTCTGACCAGGAACTTACCCAGCTAGGCTTACTGACTAGCAAGCCCCAGGTGTCTGCCTGTCTCTGGGATTACAACATGCCACCATGTCTGGCTTTTCTATGTGAACTCTGCATATTGAACTCAGGACCTTATGCTTGCACAGTAAACACTTCACACATGGAGATGTTCCCCAGTCCTGAACCGAGGTTCTTTTAGCAGCTACCCTCGTCCAGTAGTGGAAGGAATCTATCTGGCTCTCCACTGGGCCATGTTTTTGTGTGTGGTTAGTATGTGGTTGGTTTTCCACATACTCCCCTCAACAAAGATTCTTGTTGCCCAAACTTTAGTGGGGGCTCAGAACCATCTCCCAGACTCACTTGTGAAGCTTTTAGATCAAGTATTATCTAAATAATCCTGCCCAATCACTTTGACAGGAACCGAGTCCCTGATAGCAGGTCACCCATATCTCATTAGGTTTCTATTTTCCACTTGTTCCCAAATGATGCCTGCACCACCCTGGCCTGTCTTCAGCAGGAATCTGGTTAGGTTTGTTTGATCACCCCTTAAGGTTTCTTTGGGCATTTTATATCTCCTCATCCCTGTTTTGGAATATTTGTTTAACTATGCAAAGTTGTGTTGCATTTGTTTAATTATGTAAAGATGTGTTGCTGTTTTTACCTTGCCTGCCTAAGGCACCCAGTTGGTCTAATAAAAAGCTGAACAGCCAATAGCAAAGGAGGAGGTATAGGCGGGACTTCCGGGCAAGGAGAGTAAGTAGGAGGAGGAATTTAGTCTGGGGGTAGGTGAGGAAGAAGAAGAGATGCTGGGGCCAGCCAGCCAGGCCTGGAGGAAGCAGGAAAGTAGGACACACAGAATGGAAGGTTAAAAGCCCCAGGCAAAATGCAGATGAAGAGAAACAGGTGAAATTAAGTTAAAAGAGTTAGTGGGACAAGGCTAAGCTAAGGCCAGGCATCCATAATAAGTCTCTGTGTCTTTATTTGGGAGCTGGTTGTTGGCCCAAAGAAAAAATTCCAACTACACACCCCCTCTCTGCTCCTCAACTATCAATTCCTACTCACCCAGCTCATATCAGGGGCTCAATCTCTTCCCCAGTAAACTACTCTGTTGCCAAGGTCTCTATGCCTAGCTATCACAATGTCCTGAAGAAAGCCTTGCTCTACTTCAGCACACACCACCAAATATCCTTTTCTTTCTCCATTTCTGTGTCTCTGTGTGTGCACGTTTTGCATGTGTGTGTGTATGAATATACACATATGTGGAGGCCCAAGGTTGACACCAGCAATCATCCCTNCATCACGCTTCTACCTTATTCACTGAGGCAGAGTCTCTCAACCAAACACAGAACTTGTCAAGATAGCTAGTTTTGCTAGCCAGCTTACTTGGGGACCCCTGTCTCTGCCTTCTGAATTACAGGCTGGAATTATGTGTATGCTACTACATCTACATGACATTTTCGTGGATTTCTGAGGATCTAAATTCCTTGCACCTGTGTGACAAGCACTTTAGCCCCTGAGCCAGCTCCCCAGCCTCTAACTTTTCTTCAGCACCCTCCCTATCCCCAAAGCCTCACTAGGCACTGACTCCCTACGTCTCAATTCCCCCCAGAGGACCACCTTCGAAGACATTCAGCCTGCATGCAGAAGGATGGAAGAACTGCCTGGCTGTAGAGAAGTCCAGGTGCAAGATGCAGCTCCCACCTAGGAGCNCTCTGCAGCAGCAGGCTGAAGCTGCTCTGAGATTGAAGTCAAGCTTGCCTTCTNGACTCTTCCCTTCCCTACACCATCCCTGCACCATCTTCCCTGAGGAGAGGAAGTGACCTGTGTGGTGATTATACTGTGTCCCCCCAAATATTGTGTACCCTAATAAAACTTATCTGGGGTCAGAGAACAGAACAGCCACTAGATAGATACAGAAGCCAAAAATTGGTGGCACACACTTTTAATCTCAGCACTCGAGATATCATGTCTTGCTTGGGAAAGACACACACCTTTAATCCCAGGAAGTAATGGCAGGAAGCAGAAAGGTACATAAGGCGTGAGAACCAGAACTAGAGGCCTCTTAAGCTTTCAGGCTTTGAGCAGCAGTTGAGCTGAGATTCATTTGGGTGAAGACTCAGAAGCCTGCAGTCTGAGGAAACAAGATCAGCTGAGGAGTTGGCAAGGTGAGGTTGGCTGTGGCTTGTTCTGTTTCTCTGACATTTCAGAATTTTCCCCAATACCTGGCCTGGTGTTTTCAATTAATAAGACAATTTAAGATTCATCTTACAGACTTGGCCAAGGTCTACAACTACACAGAGCTAGAGTTTCACCAGGTCCTTGGGACCACGTTGCAGACGCCATCTCACAACTAAAGTAATTGATAATGAACACAAAGCACAGATGGTTTCCTCTTAAGCTTTGCTCNCCNTCTCTCCTTCTCATAGTTACTTGTTGATTCCTGATTTCATCCTTGCTTCTGGGAAGCCCTGCCTCAGCCTTTTCCCAAGGACACACTAGCCATGGTGGTGGTGGTGACGGCTGAAGTCCTTGCATGATTTGGGAGCAGCTACTATTCTCTCTCCTTCACACATGCTCACCCTCACTAGGCACATTCACACCCTCTTACGTTTTCTTCCAAGGAAGTCAGCTGCTTGTCCAGTCTCACTTGGTCTGTCCCAAGAGGAAACATCCCCATGTCTCTGTCAGTTGGGACTGGGGGGATCTCCCAGGGCCCTGCAGACTCCGCAATCAACTCCTCGGTAGCGTTGATGACCTTCAGGACTTCTGTGGAGATGTTGCAGAGAGAAACAGCAGAACACTTCTGTTTGGTCCAATAACAGAAGGGGACAGAAGACAAGAACAGCACATTAACAAAGACACAGGAATTCTACATTATCTTGGCACCCATCATGAGGTCAAGTCTGTAATAACACACATACTTTCTCTCTCTTTCTTTTACACACACACATACCCCTACTAAAAGGGTAGGATGTTAAAGAAATCTGAAGAGATAGCTTAGTGGTTAAGAGTACTGCCTGCTCTTACACAGGACCAGCCACTTACATGGTGGCTCACAACCATCTGCAAAGTTTCAGGGGATTCAATGCCCTCTTCTGACTTCTCTGGGCACAGGCAAGACATTCCTACACACTAAATAGAATAAATCTAAAAAATAAAAGAATTTACATAGCACCAGGGAACCTAGAGGAGGGCTGGATGATTTGGCTTTGATTTGGTGACTCACAGTGAATGACTCCAGGGTCACAGGGATGGAGGGAGGAGGCAGAGTTTGAGGGGAAGCTATCTGTGTTTTGTCTTTATTATCAATTACTTTATTTCCTAGATGATATCTTATTTTCTCAATATCACTTTATTCACAACCATGTGAAATAGCATCTACAGTGTGGTCCTGAGGGTGGCTTTCTGTATGAGGAGTTAGGAGACCTGGTGAGACTCTAGCTTTGTCTATTATGGGACCTTGGCCAGGCCACTCCTCAGTTCTAGAACTTATTAGAGTCATCCATACAATGAGAGTACCAACAAAGAACTCTTCTGAGGCTTGGTAGGTGCTGTGTGCTGGCTCACACATCCACCTCAAGCCAGCCTCCCTTGTTCTCCTCTCTAGGCAAACAGGAAGCAACCTTTCCTAGCTTCCCTTGCAGCTATGGTTGGTCCTGGGACAGATCACTGAGTCTGAAGAGGAAACCAACTACTTTTTAGAAAAGTTTTTTTTTCCCCGTATATGTTGTGCTTGTCTGTGTGTGCACGTGAGCAGGTGTGCAGAGGCTCAAGGTTGACACTGGGAATCTTTCTGGACTACTTGCTCTCCACCTTATTCACGAGGCAGGGTCTCCCAGTTGAACTCTGAGCTTTCTGACACTATTAGTTTCTCTATTCTGCTTGTTCTGGGGATCCCTTGTCTCCAGCTTCTGGAAGCTGGAGTTGCAGGAAGGTCACCCTGTCCACTGGTGTCTACATGGGCTCTAGGCATTCAAACCCCAGTCCTCACATTTGCTGCATGTGTAGCAAGCATTTTAACCACTGAGCAATCCCCCAGGCCCCAGGCTTGATTTTGGAAAAAGCTGCTCCTTGGAATGGATTCTACTTCTGGTTCTGCCTCATTAGAGGCGGCTTTGGGCAACACTCCCCCTTCAACAAAGAAGGCGGAGAGTTCAGAGACGAGCTTCGGGTGAAGGGGTGAGGCAGTGAAAGAAATGGAGCAAATCCTTGCCCTCATGGCCTGCCTTGACCCCACTCTTACTGCCTGTCACACTAACTCACTGTCCTGGCCCTCCAGAGTAGACTTACTTGCCATGCAGTTTGAGGTGAGTTTTCTCTGTTGGGGGAGGGGAGTCTCACATTTCACTTGCCAGGTCAAGGGTTTAAAGACCTGGACCACATATCAGAAGGAAGTAGACTCCAACTGAGGAAAAGGACCCAAATCAAACCAAAACCAATGGTAATAACAAAAGAAATTCTCTGTTGTTTGGAGTTGACGCCCACTGGGAAGTGCAAGCTGGAATCTGTGAGCAACTTCCCTGTTGATGACCTGGAAGTGGCTAGTTCACTTGGACCTGGGGTGGGGGTGGGGAAGTTGAGCTAACAGGGACTTAATGGGCTGTCCTTAATGAGAGGAGCAGGACACCTGACCCAATCTCTGTCACTCAGTGGCTTTGACAGAGCCATCAGGGGACTTCCACAGCTAACTCTGCTCCTTGTGTGAATGTCCTGACCCTGCCTGGTGTAGAGTGACCCATCAAGATGACCTTCTGAAAGTTTGCTATAAAAGTTATTCTTAGCACTGGATAGGGTTTTGATGAGAGGTAGACATTCAGGGGTGGCTGGCAGGGAGCCCCGTTTTCAGCAGAAATAAAAAGACATCTTTAGCAACTGTTATACGTGACTCTGGAGAACAGACTGAATGTAACAAACAAAGCAGGATTTGAGAGCCCAGAAAGGGTGCATCGTTCTAGCCACCTACATTCCTCCAGGTAGTAATTATAAGATGGATCAAACATGACTGTCTTGGCATCAGACAAGGAAGAGGCAAACACGTGCAGGTGGTCAGTTCATGAGCAGGGGGCTCCTCAGACCAGGGGGGCTGGCCCCCCACACACTTGTGGTCACTGGAACAACAGTCAGAATAAAAATAGCAGATAAATGTGTTGTACCCGAACCCAACCTTTTAGCAATCAAAGAAATAGAAATGAAACAAAGAATGTATTGTGGGCCCAGTATACACTCATAATTCCTCTGAGGAATGTAAATGGAATCCCAGCATGCCTTGGCTTACGTGAGGCTGGTGATTTACATTGCTGATTTACCATGAGATGTGTCTGCTCAGAGGCACACTCTTGGAGCCCCCAGGTCTGATGTCACCTCTGAGAGCCCAAGTGTTTGCTCCTAGGATTCAGACTGTGTTACAGTCCTACAGAAATATCAAAATCCACCCATGTGTGCTACACAACCCATGTGGCAGAGAAGCCCACACACAGGATGCAGAGGTGACCTGCCGGGAGAGCCTTCAGCAGAACCACAGTGGCATAGGGGCAGGAGGGCTGAAAAACCTAAGTTCAATCCTAAGAACTCACTTAGAAAAAGCCAGGTGTGCAACCCCTACTGGGGAGGTGGAGACAGGTAGATCCTTGGGGCCTGCTGGCCAGCCAGCCTAGCTCAATGGGCAAGCCCTAGGCCAAGGAGATACTCAGTTTTTAAAAAAATCAAGGTAGATAGGACCTGAAGAATCGCACACACACACATACACACACACACATGAGAGAGACAGAGACAAAGAGAGAGACAGAGATATAGAGACAGAGAGTACAGACACACACACACATGAAAGAGAGACACACAGAGACAGAGGCAAAAAGAGAGACAGATACAGAGACAGAGAGATGCACACACACACAGAGAGAGAGAGAGAGAGAGAGAGAGAGAGAGAGAGAGAGAGAGAGAGAGAGAGAGAAGCTGAGCCTACAGCATCCTGAAGAAGAACACAGTTTCATTCTTGGCACCAGATATTTCTATGTATCAGCAATCCTTGCAAATAATGACTTTGCTAATATCATTTCATAGAGAAAGAGGAAAGAGCAATTTGGTTTCCATAAAGAAAGCACATGAGACAATTCAGANTAGCCTAGCAGATGTGTCAGCCTTCAGCCTTCATCCTACGAGGCTGATATTTTCATCCCATCTTTAAAGATGAAGGCACAGAGGAGGAATGTGAGCCTAGAAACCTTGGTCCCCAAGGCCTGTGTCCTTCCCACCATCCCACCATCCAGTATCCATGGGTNGAGGTCCCTGGACCCAGTGTTTGCAGAAAGTGATGCAGGGCTGGAGAGACGGCTCGTCACTCATCAGTTAAGAACTCTCTCTGCTAAGCACCAGCACCTAACCAGTGGTTCATAACTGCCTGCAACACCAGTTCTGTCATATCCAACACTCTCTTCTGGCCTCCACGGGCACCCGGCACATATATGGTGCACTTACGTACATCCAGCCACTCACACACATAAAATAAAAACTAATTTAAAAAATTCTGAGGGGCAATCAGGTCAGCGAGCAAAAGATGAACCAAAGAAGGGTCAAGGGGTGGGAACCCCGTCATTCTTCAGTCTCTACCAATGAGGCCAGGGCGAGACCGAGCCACACAACACAACAGAGAGCTATCCAGNGATGCGCTCCTAGCCTGAGCCCACCAGGCACACACTCACCATTGTGAGAAAGAATGCACATCACAGCAGAACCCAGACCCACAGTCTGCCCATCACTTTCTGCCCCAAATTACAGATGCTGTCTGTGAAATGCTTTCAACTAACAGAGCAACAAGCAAGGAAACTGATCCCCAAATGCCTGAATTTCATGGATTTGTCTCCTTTTCAAAGGTAAGAAAAGAACATTCCACATGTCCCCACAAAGAGCTGAGAGAACGTGTGTTTCAGTTCTCATGAACATAAGGGCCTTGACAGCACCTCCAAAAACCCATAAAATGCACTCCCCACAGACTGATGCCTCTGAAGAGACTTCGTGAAAGACGGAAGTACAGAACTGTGTGACGAAGTTGGGACACGATCTTAATAAATTAGCATATGTAATGAGCAGATACAACCACACATATCAGACATCAGAGGAGAGCTGACCTCTAGGAAGAACTGAGGGGTGTGTGTGTGCATGTGTGTATGGGTGCACATATGTGTGTGTGTATGTGTGTGTGTGAGAGAGAGGACAACCTTAGCTGGAGTTCTTCAGGCACTATCCAGCTTGCTCTTTTTTAAAAATTAAAAAAGATCTATTTTTAATTATATATGTGTATGTGTCCATGTGTGAGTATGTAGAACCCACAAGGGGGCATCAGATCCCTTGGGGCTTGAATCACAGGCAGTTGTGAGCCACCAAATGTGTGTGCTGGGAACCAAACTCAGGTCCTTTGCAGGAGTAGTTCACANGCACTCTTAACCACTGGGCCATCTCTCCAGCTCCCAGGTTGCTCTTTTTACAGGGTCTCTTTCTGCCCTGAAATTGAGAGGCAGACTTCACTGGCTGGTCAGTGAGCCTCAGAGATCTGCTTGTCTCCACCTCCCCAGTGGTGAGATGACAAGCATGTGTCACCATGCCTGGCTTTTTACATGGGACCTAGGGATTGAATTTGGAGCTCTATGCTTTCTGGGTGGGTCCAGTGTTGCTTGACTTGGAACACCCCTTGAAGGCACATCAGGGCATGGCCAGAGTGATGGGGGAGGCCAATGCTGGGGCTGTTATCCTTGACCCGGCCATCTCAGGCAGGTGAAGAGCAGGCAGAAGTTTCTTCCCTGGCCCAGGAGGTGACCNTGGCCATTGATCTGTCTTGCTTGTGTGTGACAGCTGCTCTCTGTCACCAGTGATTGAAACTGATTAAGATTTCTGTATCGCCCACAGTAGCCATACCACCACCANGNTATGTGCAGAAACCCAGGGTGGCTGAAAGTCACCCTCTGTATTCATTGGGTAAGGAGGTGGCCAGAGCAGCCTGGGTGACCTTGTTATTTCCCAGCCTGACCCTTCCTGACCCTTGTTCTGCTCCTCCCAGGCTCAGTTCAACCCACTTGGCCAGAGGTTCCCGCTGTCCAGGACCCCCATCCTCCNGACTTCCTGTCTAACCTTCCTCATCTCAATCCCACAGCTTCTTCATGGAAACATGCCCATGCCTGCCTGGTTATCAGAGAGCTCCCCCAACAGGGTGAGTTCACCAACCAGGAAGCAGTCCCCTTTTACCCACAATGCATCACAGCTCCTAGAACATCCTAGTGAGTATTTGCTGAACAAATGGACATGAGTGGGGATTGAACCTCCAACTTTGGGTCCCCACTCCTCATAGAAGAAGTTGGCCATCTCCATTTTGTTGCTGCCTCTGCTTGCTGCTGGGGTCTGCAAAGTGGGGTACACATTTATTCTTTTATTAGAGTTTGAGTGTGTTCTCTTCCCATTTCCCCATGCCCTTCCTAAACAAGTGAACAGTGGTTCCCATTACCAATTACCTAAACACAAAAAACAAACAAATAAACAAAAAAACCCAAAAAACAAAAAACAAAAACACAACAACAACAACAACAAAAACCATTATGGTTCAGCAGGTAGAGGCTTGCTGTTAAACCTGATGACCTGAGTTTGTTCCTTGGGACTCACACAGAGAGAGCTGATTTCTGCAAGTCTATTTCCACGTGTGCCATGGTGCACGTGTGTGTGACACACGCATGCACCCACACATACACATTGCATGTTAAAAAGCCTCACAGCATCTTNTCCCCAGTTAGGGGTGGGGAATGAGTAGGAATCATGAAATAAAACAATTTAAATTTAATATATTTTAAGCTCTATTTCTGGGTTATTTCCTACTACCTCATGAATTTAGTTGCTGTGACTTTAAAGCATACACACAATGTCTTACTAGGTGGTCCTCTCCAGCCCTCCCTTAATTTTTCTAAACATTTCTACACTATTTTTGACTTTATTCCATCAGATGATTTCCATGTTGGGAGTCTTTTGGGGATGTTAACATCTGGTTTGAGTTCCTGTTCTGAATTACATTGAACTTCTAACCTAATTTTGGAAGAAGTCATCTCTAAGTTGCTTCTCCTTCCAGCACATGGCTCCATTTCTTGAGATTTGCAATTTTCTTGCTAAGTTTTAACTTCACATTTTTTCTTTGCTCTTATTATGGTTNGAATTAGCCCCCTTTTCTCCCCTCCATCCTCCCAGTCCTGTTCGAGATTCATATGCAATCTTTAGCTCACAGAAAAATTCATGGCTTCATTAGAAACTCCTGAAGTGGGGGTTCAATGTAAACCCTGTTGGAATACATTGCTAGCTGGTTAAAGGTCACAGTCTGCCATAGCCTGGCAGCCTTCTCTAAGCTCTGCAATATGGAACTCCCTCCCCTCCCCAGCAAGGCTTCCTACTCTCTNCCTGCCCTTATCTAAAAGCTCTCTCTAAACCAGATGCCTGATTCATCTTTAGCTTGACCCTTGGCACAGATCCCTGCTAAGAAGACTTGTGCTAGGAGCTCTGCTATAGGACCCTACTGCCACATACTAAGCCTTGTGATAGGAGTGTGCCACTTAATGCAAATTAGGATTTGTCCCCAGGCTCCTCAATCCTATATATTCCTTATACTCTGGAATAAAATTGAGCTTATTCACTGAAATCTGTCTCCCAGAGGGCTGTCTCCATTCACGCTCATGGACCACCAAAGCTTCCTGTCACCTCTTCTGCTTCTTTCCCCTCTTGGACTTATGGCCAGCAAGCCAAGAGGGAAAGAGGACCCCCACACACCCCAGAGCCACTTGGGCTTGACTGCCTAATTACATAAAGGGTATGGTGTGGTTTGTGAACAGACTGCCAGGAACAGGTCTCTCCTTGGACAGGAAGGATTTACAGACTGCCAGGAACAGGTCTCTCTTTGGACAGGAAGGATTTACAGACTGCCATGACAGGAAGGATTTGCCATTCTGTATTCATCTGAGTTGAGGGTTGCTGTGTTCTCACACACGCACTTCATGTGAGGGTACTCACCTGCTCCACCCAGGAGCTCAGGGCTGCCCCAGGGACCTTCCTATTTCTTCCAGTTGTTTCCATAACCCTTTNTCCAAGCTTGAACCTCTAATTCCTCTACCCTCTCACTTTCTGAAGACAAGATAGTCTTCTAGTCGATGCGGGGGTGGGGGGTGACAGGAGAAGGAGAGAAGGAATAGAGAAAAGGATGAGGAAGAAGAAATGGAGGGGGAGGAGGAAGAGGAGAGGCGGAGGAGAATGAAGAAGAAGAGGAGATNGAGGAGGAAACGAAAAGGTATGGAGCACATGGCAAAACCTCAACTTGCCAGCATCACATGTCTGCCCATGATCCAGCTGTAGCAGCTGTGTTCATCTGTCTCTGGACCTCATCTTCCACATCCCTAAGGTCCCCTACTGGTGGATACGTAGGTTTCTTCCAACATACACACAACACCTGATGAACTACCCTAGAATTCATCCTGGGTCGGTGCCCCATTCTTAAATGACTGAAGAACAATTCCTGAGTCCTTGGTCATGTGCACTTAGATTGCTCTGGGTACCAAGTCACCACACTGCTAATAAACGCTGACACCATTTTGTGTGTGTCATGCTGCTCACTTTCCTGAACTCTCACCAACATCACTTACTGTTATTTTTAAATCATCCCGTGTGTCAGTCAAAAGGGGCTTCACTCTATTCTAATTTGCATTAAAATTTATTTCAAAATATGTTTTGTTATTATTGCTGTGTGTATGTATATATGTATTTGTATGCATGTGTATGAGTGAATATGATACACATATGCCATACAGCACTTGTGGAAGTCAGATGACAACTTGCTTGCTTTGTGTTCTCTTAACTCAGAAAAGATTTCTGGCAAGCTTTGTGCAGGGTGCTCCTTTCTTCCTGTCCCTCTGATGTCTCATTATCCTAACTCCCCAGGGCATCTTGTTTTGGGGCTTCTGTGGAACAAGGGTTCCAAGTCATGGATCTGAGGTTCAGCTTTTTCTACTGACAAGCTCTGAGAGCATGTCTGACGTTCTCTCTTCAAATCCTACCTGCCCTGTGCCTCCTCCTCCTGCTGTGGCTGGGGTGACAGCTTTTCCAATGACCCCTGTGTTTCACAGAGGGTGAAGGCCTGTGCCTGCACTGGAGGTCTGGGGAAGTTTTTTCTCATTCTCAGTCCATGTTTGCCTCAAGGGAAAACTTTTCTGAAGCCCCTATAACAGAGGGCAGTGCCAGAATTCTGCCTACCTGCCCAGTGGCAGTCTCTCTGCCTGCTCCAAAGGACACACCAATGGACATGGATGATGCTGAGTGAAGGGAAACCTTGCCTGTTCAAGCACTGTGGGTAAGAGCTGGATGGCTACAGTCTCTGTTTCCCTAACGTGGTAGTTACACAGAATTAGAAATGAGGAAATCTAGTCCTTGATAGACATAGTAGTATCTAACACTCTGTTCAACCCTGTGTCATGCCAAAGACACACTTCTGACATAAAATGCCACCTGGTGTCTTCACGTGAATGGTGACTCACTTCACAAAGGCGAGGCACACTTGGATAGTGATACCTGACAAGATCAACAGCAGGGCGTCTGATGGGAATGTCTTTCTAAAAATGTGTTGCTCTGATTGGTTGATAAATAAAGCTGTTTGGCCAATGATGAGGCAGAATAAGGTTAGGCGGGACATTCGAACTAGGGGGAGAGCAGTAGAGCGGGGGCAGACACCATTCTGCCATCTAGAAAACAGCATGTAACAGCACACAGGTAAAGCCACGTGGAACACGTGACGACATAGATTTATAAAATGGGTTAATTTAAGATGTATGAGCTAGCTAGCGAGAAGCCTGCCAGGGCCATAGTTTAAAAATGATATAAGCCTCTGTGTGTTTATTTGGGTCTAAGCGCCGTGGGAGCCGGGCGGGATCAGAGATCGGAACCGGACAAACTTTCGTCTACAGGCGTCAACAAAAATTTCATCACCAGCACCTTACATCTGAGAATCCCAGAGACAACGGTCAACAATAGCTCTGTCTCCAGCTCTAACTGGGATTCTAGGTCCATGTGAAATTGGTGGGCCATTTGTTTCTCCTTCAATAAAATGTTTTATGTGTGTGAGTGTTTTGTCTACACCAATGTCTATGTACCACATGCCTGCCTGGTGCTCACAGAGACCGGAAGAGGGTATCAGGTACCCTAGAATTGGAGTTACAGACATTGTTAGCCACTATGTGAGAACTGAGAATTGGACTTGGATCCTTTGGAAGAACAGCCAGTGCTCTTAACTGTAGAACCATCTCTCAAATCCTGATATTAGTTTCTTGTTAACTTAGTAAAATCTCAATACCCATTACATATATGGAAGAGGTCTGCGGGGCTATGATCCTCTTATAAAAATAAAACAAAACTCAGCTACCTGTGATAATAAACAAAGATGCCTTAAATTAAGATGCCCCAGGACAATGGATATACAAATTGGTCTCTACTGCAAGAGTCTGCTAACTTGGGTCTTCAATAAGCAGTATTGTAAATAATATTCCTATCAGGAAATGAGAGGTGATGTCACTGTTCACGGTAATATGTGTCATGACACATATGGAAGCACAGAACTCTGGAGCCAGGAGGGATCTGGAAGGTAGCTGCTGTGGACTTGGGCACAGTAGGGCATGTGGGGGGGGGTTGGCTACCCAAATGTTGCCTTTAGACTCAGGCCAGGCCTTGGCTTTTCTTCACATCCCTTTTCAGAAGTATCACACCCTAGAGATAAGTAGTTCCGAGAACCACCTGGCCAGGATGTTCTCCTAGAAGCACTGGGATGGCCCCTGCCCAGAGCTGGAAAAGATGGTGCTCCAAGCACCACAGTTTGGAAGGCCTACCAATGGTGTCTGAGGAACCACAGCAGCCACTTAAAGAAGAAACACAATCCTTTTGTACAACTAATTGCCACATGGTTTTGGGGCTGACCCCCAGGATCTACAAGCTCATTCTTCAGCAGTTTCTCAGTCATCACTGGTCCACTTACACCCAACCAAAGTGAACCATTTAGGCCAGCTGAGGAGTAAATCTGCCTACTGCCAGGGTCTGACTCCAAGCAAGGAAATAAAGCATGCTTTTAAAGGGGTTCTGCTACTGTTGGGCAGGACCCAGAAACGCTAAGTGCTACAGAAAAAGTTGCATTAAAGTCACCAAACTGGCACTAATATCATAGTCTTGCATGCACCTGTAGGTCGGCTTCAGGGAAGCAGGGACAGATGCAACAGGAGCAGGTCCCTATGAGGTCTAAGGTTCCAACTCTTTGACTTTGTGTGTGTGTGTGTGTGTGTGTGTGTGTGTGTGTGTGTGTGTTGTATAGACTGGTAGTGACTGGATCATGGGAGATGTCAGCTACATTGACCTTAAAAATAGGAACTTGGAGTTCAGCCCATTCAGTGCCCCCCCGCCCCATCACTGACATTCTGCACAGCGTGAAGGGCACCAGCTGTGGACACAGATCCGCGTCTGTGTGCTGCAAGGCACTGAGCTCACCATTCTCAGCCCCAGCAGATGGACAGTATTTTGTGAGGTTGATTTTCCTGAAGCTTGTTACAGGGAATATGCTAATTAACATTTGCTGAGCTCCTGCTGTTCGCAAAGCTTACGCTGCATAATTCAAGCCTCGAAACTCTGAAAGGCGGCATGATTATCCCTGTCCTACAAACGAGAGCAAGATGTGTTTATCCAATCAACAATAAAAACCTGGGCTGGATCCTAGGAATCAAGTTAAAAATAAGACAGACAGACTGACACCGTCTTGTTGACATGCTGAGAACAAGCACTGTGACAGCAGGGTAGCTGGGCTGCTGAGTGAGGAAAGGATTGGGGGGTCCGGGAAGGGTCAGGAACCATAGGAGACCAACAAAGATGTGAGGGTTGACAGACAGGCAGGAAAGGACAACAAGTGCCTGAAAACAGCAGTAACGAGCGAAGATGGCAGCCTAAGTGGAGAGTTTGCAAAACAACAAAACAACACTCTAAGCCTAGAACCCATCTCTGTACAGCACATCTCTACACTCAGATAATATTCGGTCTGTAAATCTGTATTTCTGCTCTCCAGTCGTCATGCCTGCTGGGGGAAATGTATTCTTTCTGTTGTTTTTAGGTATTGATTTTCATATACTAANAATGATGACTGGTTGAATCTTCATGAACTTTTGGTAAATTGGGGGACAGACTTGAACTCTGAGGAGCCTATACACTTGGGAGTCTAAGTGAAGTTGAGCATGGGTGGAGGAGGGCCTTGCTACTCCCCCAGTGGCCCTTCCTTCACTCACATTATTCCTGAGGGTGCATACGGCAGACAGGTAGGTGTACCTAGAGGAGGTGATCCCAGTTGCCCGGTGAAGGTGGCAGCATGTGCCTCATATCTCAGCCTGCTTTGCCACTGGTCCAGCATGAGTTTTCCTTAGAGCTTGGGACCACTAGGCCGAAAAGCCAACAGGCTATGGAGCCACTGTTAGACAGACATCACGTGATAATCTCTACTTCCCCAGGGCCTTTGCTGACCACCTGTCATCATAGTGGTTCTAGCTCCTCTGTAGCAGGGGTTCAGCTGGTTCAGCTGCCTAGGGAGTGTGGGAGCTCCTTCACACACACATGAGGGGCAGCAGGAACCTGTGAGCTTCCATGGTGGACCCTTAGAACAGGGAAAAGACCTAAGCGATCAGTCTCTACTCGAGCCACCTCTCAAATGTGAGACACAAGAGCCTAGGTGCTGGGGAATGAGATCCCATTGTAGCTAACAAAGAGGTGACCGGTTANAAAGAGGGGAGCTCAAGACTTGAGGTCAAGGTTTGTGATGCATCCTCAGCCCTGACCCTAGACACAGGCCTTGATAACCCAGACTGTTTCCCCATCTGCAAAATCAGCTGCAACTATATCAAAGGGTTATTTAATGAGCTTGTCTGTTATCTAAGAATCTAATTTATCAATCAATCATCTAATTATACCTATCATCCCATTATCTACAAATCTATCATCTATGGATCTATCATTATTATCAATCTATTATCTGTAGAGGGCACAAGGTCCTTGAGCTCACAGCCAAGCACTAGGGAGACCAGGAGTTCTAAACATGCAGTGTTGTTTCTTCAACAGAAGAGGCAGATAATCTGTTTTCTGCCTGGAAGGAATGGGTGTAGTTAGCAGCCTGGTGACCTGTGCTACCTGTAGGGCCAGGCCACACCTGACTCCCACAGACTATTGTTTGTCCCCGACTCTCCCTCCCTACACCTTTATCTTGAGCATTGTTTCTCAGTCAATAGAACCCACTCTTATGGGAAATGTCATATGTACTTTACANCAGCCTCGGTGACCTCTGTGCTATCTGCAGGGCCAGGCCACACCTGACTCCCACAGACTTTCATGTTCACCTCAGTCATTCTCCCTAGACCTTACCTTGAGCAACTTTCCTCAGTCAACAGAACCATCTTTTTTTTTTTTTTTAAGATTTATTTATTTATTGTGTATACAGAAGAGGGCACCAGATCTCATTACAGATGGTTGTGAGCCACCATGTGGTTGCTGGGAATTGAACTCAAGACCTCTGGAAGAACAGTCAGTGCTCTTAACCTCCGAGCCACCTCTCCAGCCCAACAGAACCATCTTTATGGAAGAGATCATGTGTACTTTGTAAAGAGTTTCAATGTAAATGTCTTAAGATTTGTTGTACACACAGGATTGAGTTAATTATCATCAGGAAACTTTTTTCCAAAAGTGCGCTGTGCTTAAATATAGCTACAATAGGCCGGGCGGTGGTGGCGCACACCTTTAATCCTAGCACTTGGGAGGTACAGGCAGATGAATTTCTGTGAGTTCGAGGCCAGCCTGGTCTACAAAGCGAGTTCCAAGACAGGCTCCAAAAGCTACACAGAGAAACTCTATCTCGAGTTTCCAAAAAAAAAAAAACCTCTCTCTATATACAATAAACTGCCCAGTGTCAGACTCTAGAAGCTTAAACCAACACTGACTACTGAGTGGTAGTGAACTGGATTTCCTTCTTGGCTCGCATGGATCATTACTCTGCTGGCTGTGGAGTTTGCAGAGATTCCTCATAATCTGTCTGTCTGTCTATCATCTATCTATCTATCTATCTATCTATCTATCTATCTATCTATCTATCTATCTATCAATCATTTGCCAATCTATCATCTACCTATCACCTATCATTCTGTCATCTATCTATCTACTATATATGTCTATCATTCATTTATATACCTAGCAATCTAACATCTATCTGTCTATTGCCTATTACCTATCATTCATCTACCATCTATGTATCCATCATCAATCAATCTGTCCACCTACCTATCATCTATATATTTATCTACAACATATCAAGGGGATGCTCAACATGTCACTCTCTACTCTTCATTGGTGGCAGACAGGGATACTCAGCATCAACATGCCTTGAGAGTCTTTAGTGGGAAAGCCGGCACAGTGGGCAGAGGCAGAGTGGGGGGGGGCGTCTGTGACCCTTTTCTGCTGGGGGTTGGCTTATCATCCATGCTTCTCAAACCATGAACCTAGGAGCTCAGGTTTGCTTGTAAGGAAAAGAATGAGACCAGGGCTGAAGACCCAGTGTTGGGCTTTGGGATCCTAAGAACAGGACCGACCTGTTTAAACATAGGGATTCCATATAAAATTGGTTTGAAAAGGAATCTTGGGCTGAAATAAACAAATTGGTATCTAAAAATGGCACAGCCGAAGAGTCCAGATGGCCACTTCCCGCACAAAGCTCCTGTACCATGGACAGAAGCCTCTTCACTGCTTTAGAGAGGGGACAGTGCATAATCCCAAACCATGGGCAACAAGAGAGGAAGACGGTAACAATGCTTGTGCTCAGTGGGAACAGGGAAGGTCATGGGATGAAGACTCAAAGATGAAGGACAGCAGAAGGAGACATGGTGTGGGGGACTTCCTAGGCACTGGTGTCCCTTCCTTGATTGTTCCTGGCAACGACTGAGACAGTTCTCTTTTTCTCTCCTGAGTGCATGGGCTGAATACTGTAGAGGAAGCTTTCTGAGGCCCAGGACATCTCTGCACAAACACATGCACGCACACACACACACACACACACACACACACCGCAGCTGCAGCAGTCAGCGCTATCTGCAGGCGTCTCCTGGCGCTTACCTTCTTTAGCTCCTCTTGGACACCCTGGCTGTTCTCCTCACAAGAGAGGCTTTCCTTCTGGTTCTCAGGTTCAGTCTTGGGCTCCGACTCCTGGTCCTCCCCAGAAGAAGTCTCCTTTTCGCTCATTTTCATGGCTAATTCGTACAATCTGTTTCTCAGCTTCTCCTCCGCAGAGTCTGTGCTGGTCCGGGAATTCTGAGCCTCGTTGCTGATGTCTGTCTCAGACACGTTGTCTGACACCTGTGTGGAACCAGATCAGGAGATAAAGGTTCCTCTGAGGAGTGGGCTGTGGCTGTCCCCAGTGACCTGCAAGTGGAGGAAGCCCAGGGTAGCCACAACTTTCCCCACTTGATTTCCACTTTGCTTTGGCTTTCTTTAACACATTTATCAGTTGTGTAAAGGATTTAGGTAGATGAGCATAACACTTAGAACAGTGTTTGAATCCATGGTTTTGTGTATGTGCGTGGGTGGTACGTGAACCATGGAGACCAAGGACAACCTTAGCTATTGCTCCTTAGTGTCTTAGTCACTGTTGTATTGTTGGGAAGAGAATCATGACCAAAGCAACTCTTATAAAAGAAGGCCTTTAATTGGGTTTGGCTTACAGTTTCAGAGGCGTGATCTATTATCATCATGGTAGGAAGCATGGCAGCATGCAGGCAGGTGCTGGAGAAGTAGCTGAGGGCTACATCCTGATCAGCAAGCAGAGAGTGCATGAGAGCCTGATCTTTGAACAGGCTTGAGTATTTGAGACTTGAAAGCCCACTCCCAGTGACACATATCCTCTAACAAGGTTCCCAATCCTTCCAAGCCTTTTAAATAGTGCCACTCCCTAGTGACTAAGCATTCAAATATCTTAGCCAATGGGGCCATTCTTATTCAAACCACTACACTTAGTTACAGTCTACCTTTTTTGTTTTTGAGACAGGACCTCTCATGTGCTTGGAGCTCTACAGGCCTCAGTACTTGATTTCCTTCCCTGAGACTAGGGCTTCTGTTCTGAGATTTGGAATTCTCTGCCTGTGCACCTCTGCCCTGGGTTGGCTCTGACTGCCTCCCTGGGTCCAATTCTCACTTGCCTGGAGCTCACCAAGGAGGCAAGCCCCAAGGACCCAACTGTCTGGCTCCAGAGCACCAGGACTCCAGGAATACACCACCATACCTGGCTTCTTTCTTTCTTCCTTTTTTTTTGAATCCTGGGGTTGAACTCAGATCCTCCAGTCACTGTAAGACAAGCACTGTACTATCAGCTGAGCCATCTCCCCAGCCCCAAATTCATTCTTTTTCACTCTCGGGTCTCTTGTTGTGCTCCCAAACTGGCAGCAGTTAGGCTGGGCAAACCTGCCTGGCCCTCCCACCAGCCACTTTCTGGCAGAGGAGACCAAAACCTTCCTCATGGATTCAAGGTGCCTTTAGGTGCAGAGAGGACGGTATAGGGGAAGCAGTGAAGGGACCCAGCAGAGGACAGTGTATAGGGATAAATAGACAGGGAAGGTTTCCCTGTAGAAGCAACGCTTGAGCTGGGATGTCAAGTGTTGCCATCACCCAGCTCAAAAGGAAAAAGACATGGTCAGTATTCCAGAACTGATGGGGCAGGGTCCATGTGCATGTGTGAGCCATATTGTGTCATAGCCCCTAATAACTATAACCCCCATTAGTCAAAAACCACACTTCTTGTTCCTGCTTTCTATTTGGTGATTGTATGTTAAACTCCTTCTACGAATGTGACTCTTACAGGTGGGGATGGTGGGGTGTTGTAGGGAGTGGAAAACGCAGGAGGCCATGAAGATGTGGCTCTTGCTGTATTCTTGGTTTTTGGTTGTGCAGATGTGTACTGAAATGTCCATTCTCTCTAAATGGGGCATTTATGTCACTCTCTCCCCCCAAAAGTTCAGGGGATATCATGGAAGAAGAGGAAGAAGAATGTAAGCCTGGATGAGGAGGAGTGATGTGGAACCCCATCTTCTGGACACGGCATGACCACTGCACTCATGAACCTGTGGAACCCCATCTTCTGGACATGGCATGACCACTGCACTCATGAACTCACTGCAGTTGTGGTTACCTGCACAAAAGTAAGTCAACAAGACCAGCCAACATTGCAGCAGGAAGCACTGATGGAACTCCAGATTAAAACAGGGTTNGGGTGGGGAGAAGACCTCAGAGTGGGAGGGGGATGTGCAGGAAGGTATCTCGGAGAGTGGGAGGGAGGAGTTGAGGGTGGTTAGGATTGAGATACATTGTATACATGTATGAGACTGTCAAAGAATTTGGATATTCTGAAGGGTTGAAATGGCCCTATATGGGTAACATAGCATGCCACCTGGGTCTCAAAGGCTCATTTCAGTCTTTTGATGTTCCTTGGGGAGTCATTCTATTTTTAAGGCTTGGTATTTCACAGCTCTCATTCTCTCTAAAGAACAAAGGGAAAATTTACTTATTTTTCAAATGGAATCAAACTCATTCTATTCTGCAATCACCACGCGTTCACTGGGCATTTTACAAACCTAAGATCTGAGACAGGATCTTTGTAATCTTTCTTATCTTGAAACATGTTCTATTCACTATCCACCACAGTTACTTCCCATCATTTTTTACCCATTATTTCTGATGGAGCAAAAATGGACTAAAATAGTAAACTGAAGGAGAAAAGAATCCTGCTAAAATAGACCAAGTTAATAAACAGAAGGAGAATGGAATCACCCAGCAGGGTGATTCACTTGTGAGAGAGAGACATCCCATTCTGCCTTTTGATGCACACAGCCGAGAATTCAATTTTTTTTTTCATCATAGCAAAGAGAAGACACTGATGGGGAGACTAGGAGGGCACTTCACAGCTGTCAGACAGCTCAGAAGAGGGACCTGGAGTGGAGGGGTCCTGGCAACAGTGAGAGAGTGGAGAGCCACCCGGACCCTGGCAACAGTGAGGGAGTGGAGAGCCACCCGGACCCTGGCAACAGTGAGGGAGTGGAGAGCCAC
>LZPO01044062.1:106284-125640 GCA_001675575.1 Neotoma lepida
CTGCCTATAAGGTATGGCCCTGTTGGAGGAGAGGCATCACTTGGGGTGGGCTTTGTGGTTTCAAACACCCACAATTTCACTCTCCATCTCTCTGCTTTCATCTTTCAGATAAGATGCAAGTTCTCAGCAACCATGCCTGCCTGCTGCCATGCTTCCCATCATGATGACCATGGACTAACCCTCTGAAACTGTAGGCAAACCCCCAAATAAATTCTTCCTTTCATAAGTTGCCTTGGTCATGGTGTCTCACAGCAATAGAACAGTGACTAAGACGGTAAGCAATGTGACAAGTCTCCTTTAGACACTTGTTCTGCAGAAGAGGCCATCCTGCATGGAGGCTCTCACAGGAGCCCACCCTGGACACCACAGCAAGCAAGCTTCTTGCTCCTTTGTAGGGGTTCATAAACATATCACCTGATGGCCATTCTATAACTTATTTAACCTGTCCCCTATTTACTGACTGGTATTCTAGACTGTTCTAATTTGCTATTAAAACAGTGCTTCAAGAATGGCTTTTCACCCAATCCACTGGACGTAAGTGAATGTACACAGGATAAATTCCTAGGCACAGACACCTGGGTCTGAAAGGTCTGCCTACCATTTCGCAGGGGATCAGATATTTCATTCCATGTGTTATCCCCACTTACGGTATGCTAGCAACTTGTCAGCGCCTCTGTTGTAAATGTACCTAATTTTGAACATCCGTCTAGCACTGTAATTTTGTGTTTATCATAAGAGAGGCAAAGGCCATTTAATCTGTTGAAGAGATATTTGAGGGGCTAGAGAGATGGCTCCTCTGTTAAGAGTGCTCNCTGTCTTACAAGGAGCCTGAGTTTTAGTTCCTAGAACCCACATCAGGCAGCTCACAACCACCTGTAACTCGAGCTCAACGAGACCTGGTGGCTTCTTCTGTCTTCCACACGTACCAAACAAACATGTGATCCACATATACACATTCAGGCAAATACTCATACACAAAAATAAAGAATATATAAATTTAAAAAGAGAACCAAATATAATTATAAATTCATGGAAATGTTATAAAGAAACTTGTTGCTTTGCATGAGAGTGAGGAGCATTAAAATAAAAATGAAATAAATAGTAAGCAGAAAACCTGGGGATCTCACTCTTGGCTTCAGGAACCTGAGGAATCCCCACAGTCCCTGCTGGGTGAGAGATGTAACATTCCAGTGTGGCTGATCACAAGCACAAAACGCCCTGAAACATATGTGTCTTAGCAGTTGCTGTTCAAGAACACATGTGTAGGATTAGTTAGGAGTAAGTCAACATCCTTGAACACACAAATGACATTCCGCCCCCCAGATGCAGCCTCAGGGGTGGGGCAATTGTGGAGAAGGCAGTCATCAATACATGCTCAGCACCCCGTTTGCTTTATCAGAAGGAAGGCATAGCACCCCACTTGTCTTGATAAAGCAGTCAACAAAGAGAGGTGAAATTCCCAGGGTCTCTGGAATGGAGACAGTAGTTCAAAATACCTTCCATAGTTCACTTCTCAACCTACACACAGATACACGAATCACGAACTGAAAACTCATGCACAAGATGGGACAAAAATGACCCATTTTGACTGAAACACACCCATAATAACCAACAGGCAGCCTCTAGTAAAGGATTAGAGTAATAATTGATCACATTAAATTGTTAAATTTAATGGTTAAGGTTACCAGAACCAGCGATGGTCTTTCTGCCAAGTTCTTGGACCCAGATGAAACCTGAATGTCTTGAGAGAGAATCAAATGGCAGGAGGCAGGCGATGGAGACCCCAAGTCTCCCCTCCATATGCTCCTGGCTAGAAGGACCCCAAGAAAGAACGTGACCCAGGTGCCCTCTTAGAGAAGAGACTCGGGGCTCAGAGCAGAGCGTAATGCAGAGTGAAGGACTGGCACACAGCGCTGCCGGTTTCTATTACTGGCTTTAGGAGGGAGGTGTTGCGGAGCTGTGAAATCTCAGACAAGCCGACCAAGAAAAGCCCATCAACACATGTGCAGTGGGGAAAGAGTCGCCGAAGCTCACTTAAAGCCTCCAGGTTTGATAGAACTTGGTAGAGAAAATTCACATGGATTTTAGCTTTGTTTTTTTTCACCTTTCTCTCTGCAAATTCAAGACACACACGTTTGGAACAATCCCCGATGTGGTCCTATCATGTGCTTCCTCAGCCACACCACAGGATCAGCTTTTAAAAGGGTTACAGAACAAACACACATCTGAAGGCAGGAAGAAGGCAGGTCGGCGGAGAGCTGTGGGGAATCTTTTCTGTGTACACCCTCCAGGTAAAGGAAAGCTCAAGTGTGCCCAGGTTTGACCCAAACAAACACTAATATATGCACAAACAAGTGATGTATCCAACCCAACCCTTGCTGTCTCTAGGACCACAATAAGTCACTTTGTTTCTGTGAACTTTGGCATTTTTGTGTCTAAAATGGTTATCAGTCAGCCTGTGCCCCGATTTTTAAAAATTTTTCTAACTTTATTTATTTACCTTTAGTTATTAAATATTTATTTTTATTTATATGTGTATATTTGTGCAGTGGTGTGTGTACACCTAAGGGCGCAGTGCCTACAAAGGCCAGAAGAGGGTATCAGATCCCCTGGAGCCGGAGTTACAGGTGATTGTGGGCAGCTTGACATGGGTGTGGGAACTGAGCTAAGGTCCTCTGCAAGGGCATCAAACACATCTCACCATCATACACAGAAAGGTTTGAAAGATCATAATTCTGTGGACTCTATTGCATTAGGCTAAAGATTTGCAAAATATGAAGAGACCAGAGCAAGTGTTGCCTTAGAAATGGATTCTCTCTCACACGCTGAACATAAACACAAATTCTGAAAAGATGCCCATGGATGCAAATTCAAGGGCTGTGAATGACAAAAATGGAAAGAACTTAATGTTCTCTCCATAAAACACAAAGTCAGTATATTTCTGCTCAAATGTAAATCTCAGAAAAGGCTACTGCTAAGGTTTTATTTGAAAAATAAACAGAAACCCTGGGAATGAACGCAGGTGGCTCAGCCTGTAAATTAGTCCTGCACTCAGGGGGCAATGGTGCACCACAGTTCTCAACCCTCTTAGGTTGAATTCCTCCAAGTCCCCGAATTCACCGTCTGCCTGTCACCCAGGCATCAGTGGAGGAATTCAAATGCCCTGCCGATATCCAGGTGGTGTCCACAGACCTAGGCTCCACCACGCTCCCAGGTGTCTCCGATGCTGTTCACAGAGACCCCTGTGGGTCCTAGGACTCTGTGGCCACCCAGCACGATGCTTACTTCGGGATGGAAGTTGTGCATGTTGGCTTCCAAACACTACCTCCAGAGTGAACTTGGTCACAGACATGCATGTAGGAGTGCATGGCGGGGAGGTCACTTCTTATTTTCTTTTAGCATTCTCTATGAGGCAGGACTTCAGGACTTTGAAGAGAAAAATCAGCTCCATCTGCACATAACCAAAAATATCTCCCAAGAGAAGTCTGAGTAGACTGTTTGGAGAGATGACTGTCTGCACGTTTTCTCACCACTGACCAGGGCTGATCCAGAACCCGTTCTAACAGCTGCAGACTTTTTGAGTTCCTTGATGATGATTAGTGTGCATGCGTGTTGAGTATGTACGTGTGCATATGTACACATGTGTGTGTGTGTGTGTGTGTGTGTGTGTGTGTGTGTGTGTGTGTGTGTATAGGTAAAGGACAGCTTTGTGCAGTTGGTTCTCTCCTTCTGCCTTCACAAGGGTTCCAGGGATTGAACTCAGGTCCTCAGGCTTGGTGGCAGGTGCTTTTCCCTGCTGAGCCATCTCGCCAGCTTGCCAGCCCTTTTTGAGCTCTTTAGAAAATAAATTCTCAAAAGAAAACCACTGTTGAGCATGGAGCCAGCAGGCTTGGACAGAGATCCTAACTCTCCTGCTTTGGAGTGGTAAGACCCAGCCTAGGCACCCAACCGACCTCTTCCCCTTCTCTCCATCTGTAAAAGGGTGACGTACCCACTCACTTGGAATAGCACTCAGTACAGAGTTAACTCTCAATAGCGTCAGTGTTAATATAGGAAAGTGTGTATTCCCATGAATATGCTTTTTTTCTTCGATGGAGTGGAGGGTTTCATTTACAAAGTCAATAGTTCAAGGCTCGGGCCCTAAAAAGGTGGAGCCTCCACGGCAACAGATGAGTCTTTTTTCTGGGTTCTTAGCAGAGCAACCGATACTAAAAATGAGCTGATCAGGAAGGTAAGGAGTGGGAGGCAGGATGGGTGGGGTGCTTTGCTTCTTCCAAACGGTAAACAGGGCTTCGCCAAGCGGCAGTAGTTCTGTCAAAGTGCAGCTCTGAATGCCCAGATTTTCCCTTATAGCTGTCATTTTAAAGAAAAGTTCATTTTTTTTTTCAAAATGTGGCTGCCTTTGCCCAATGCCACATTCCTGCTCATCTTTTATCTTTGCAGAATGGAGGGTGGGGAGGCTGTGTGGTAGAACCTGATGTCTCCAGCTGCCCTCAGAAGCTCACCAGGTGGGGAAGGGGTGGGGGGCTGGTCTAGGCATCCCTCTGTGGAGACCTCTGTGCCAGACCACAGAGGAAATCTGGGCTGTGCTGGCCACTCCACCATCCAGAGCTGTCAGAGCCCTGTACAAATAATCTCCATTTTTCCTGTCATTCAGATGAAGGTTTTCAAAGGCATGGGCCCCAAGTCACTTGAGCATGTGCCTAGCTCCTAGTACCCACAGCCAGAGCCCTGGGGACAGTCCCAGAGCCCTCTGATCACCACCACCATCCAAGGGAAGACCCCTAAGAGTCAGGGACTCTATGCAAGGTCTTCAAGCTCAAAATAAGAAAAGAAAAAACCCAAGCCCAAATACGTTGCTTTTTCTTGATGAGATTTTTTGAGTGTCTTGATTTTCCAGCATTCAGAAACAACATACGATGTACTTACTAGTGTATGCTACAGGGACTCTCCAAGACAAAATGATGGAGAGGAATGCCTGTGTGATATTCCTGGAGGTACACACCGTGAGGGCATGACTGTTTTCAAACTTTTCAAGTTGAAATAGATTGACAGGCTCTCACATATTTACATGAACCTTGACCTAAAGATCCTGTCTGTAATTCTGAAGAAGAAAACAGGAATCTATAGACAATTACTTTGAGTAACACAAAGGCAATTCTTCACACACAGTCTGTTGCTAAGACCATTATGCAGCAGCGGCACTTGGCAAGGAGCCTCTTCCATTGGCACTAATATGCAAAAGCATTAAGATAACAAACACATTCCTGGAAAATATCAGAAAAACACTCCTGAAGTCTCATGCCCTTGTTCTGTGTGTTTGTGGAGACTGTCGATTTCTCGAGCCACTGACAACGCTAATGACCACCTACATTGTGAGGCTCACATGTACCTGTAACTCCAGCTCCAAGGCCTCCAATGCACTCTCCTGGACATCACAGGCACTGATTTCACGTGTATATCCCCTTGCCCTTCCACACATGACATATACACATAACTTAAGAAACCTTAAAGTGATTAAATTCATATGTAGTCTACATGTCCACATCTGGATGTCTCTGAGGACATCCCTTCTTAGGGGCTGAAGAGAAAGGCCCTTTTCCAGCTTGTGCATAGCACCTGGGGACACAGCCCTGGAGATGCAGGTGTCCATGTGTGGTTTCACTTGAATGAAGCCGAGGCTCTGGATGCTGGGAAAATGGGGGTCTCTGGAACAATTCTTTAGAATAAATTAAGTCCTCTTAATTTTCTCACCTCCTCTGTTGTGTAACAGTTTCCCACGGGATTAAAACCTTCCATCTCGTACTAAAACCAAGCTCTTTAATACACACAGGAGTTACAGGGAAGTGGAACAATGGATGTTCTAGGGGAGGTGAAACACTATGCTGCAGGGAACCTCCTTAGGCAAGAAGTAAACAACTCAAATTAGCTCTAGGAAGTCCGGGAAACTGACCAGATTACCTGTGCCCCTCCTTCTCCAAGAGTAAACAGTAAAGACCTAGGAGTCCCTGAGGTCCTCCTGGAAGAAGCAGAGAGGGCTGCCTGCAAGAGGTTTAGACCAACTGAGCCACCAGGAACGGACACTCTCCAACCTGCCAGCTGCCTGCAGGCTGTGCAGTGTGCTCCAGGGTCCCAGCTTCTGTGAGCTGTCACCATGCTGGGGTGGGTTTTGGTGATGCAGCTGTCACTGAGTCATTTCTGCTCCTGTAAGTGACCCCTCACTAATATTCCTATAAGTAACCTCAAAAAACCTCATGGCTTCTCCTCGCTGGACTTGGTGGTGTCTGTACTTTGGTCTGTTGTTGTCAGTTCTCTGTCTGGGGTGAGTAGACATTTGTTTCTGTCTCCCCAAGCATAGTGTCACACAACACCCTCATGTCTCCTGTCATCAAGCACTGCCATTTTAGCCCTTTGGTATCCACCAAACATAGCCTTCAGCTCTTCCCCTACCCACAGGTTCCTAAGTGCCCCCCCCCAAGAGCAGTCTCTAAATTACCATAGGAAAGGATTCTTTGTCGCTTTTAAGGTCATTCTGAGAGCAGTTCACATCCAGGCATCCTTACGACAAGTTCACACCCCAGGTAGGCCTGCCCAGCATCCTTACAACAGTATAGCTTTCACTGTGTAGAAGTAGCCCACTTAGGGGGCTCTCATTCCTCTTCCCAGAAGGGAAGCGGAGAAACTTAAAGACTTTCTTTTGTGTGTTTGGTGTTGATTCTGAGAGCTTTGTGTGGTCCAGAATGGACTCAGAATCATCTTTTGTATGTGCTTCTGCTGAACTTTCAACAGCCCTCATGCTGGGCCTTTGCCTCCTCCAAATTAGGTCATGTTTCTCCAGGATCTAAGTGAGAGCTAGCCTCATACTCTGCCCATCACTTCCTTTGCTGTGCAGAAGCCCTGAGGTGCCCTCCAAACATGAGGCAGGTGAGACACTAGCTAGTCCGCTCTTATGCTGGGGAGGCAAACCCTGGTTCCCATGCTCTTTAAAAAAATTATTCTAATTTAATATGTATGTGCATGTGCCTGAGTACATTAAGTACATCATGTGTATGCAGAAACCCTCAGGTGTCAGAAGAGGGTGCCGGATTCCCTGGAGTTAGAGTCACAGGCAGTTATGAGCCACCCTACGGGAGTGCTGGGAATCAAACTCAGGTTCTTTAGAAGAGCAGTAAGTGTACTTGTATGGAGCTGCCTCTCTAGTCCCAAGTTCTTTTTTTCTTTTATATTTATTTTATTTTTATTAATACATATGCACGTGTATCTGTATGTGTATATGCTCCTGTGAGTGCAGTTCCTGCAGAGGCCAGAAGAGGGTGCTGGGAACTGAACTCAGGCCCTCTGTAAGAGTAGTACATGCTCTTAATCACAGAACCATCTCTCTAGTCCCAATGCCCTGTTTTAAATTAAAGTTCTATGAGCCCTTTTGAGAGAAACCTGAGTTTTTAGTATATGTCCTCCTTTCTCAGCTTTATTGATGTATAGACAGTAAATAAAACTGTGTATATTTAAAATGTATAAATATAAACATTTTATGACCCTTTTATACATTAGGAATCAACACATTCTATATCTTACATAGTTACCTTTCTTTCCTTTTTAAATTCTGAGGGTCTTTTTTGGTGATAATGCTTATGATATATCATCTAAGCAACATCTAAGTATAAAATATATTATTGATAGTCTCAACAAACTGCATTTCAGATTTTATAATTTACCTTATAACTGAAGGTTTATACCCTTTGATCAAAATCTCCCCATTGTCCCAGCCCGACAAGCCCATTCTCTCTCTATTCCCGTATTTGTTTTTTTTCTCACAAAAAGTTTGTGTATGTGAGTGTGATATGTGTATGTGGAGTCTGAGCACACGTCTGTGTAGGTGCACCCCCATGCATGCTGTGGATGGCAGAGAAGATCGGTGAGTGCCCCTGCCGTCACTCTGTCTCCTTCCCTGGAGACAGGTTCTCTCGCTGAACCTGGAGCAAGGCTGTCAGCCAGCAGGTCCAACAGCTCCCGTGTCTGCAGCACGGAGTACTGGGGTTACAGGCAGGCACAGCCCACCCAGCTTTTACATGAGTGCTGCGGATTTAAATTCAAACCCCCACACTTAGGCAGCAAGTGCTCTAGCCCACTGAGCCATTCCCCACCCCACATCCCTTTCCTCACTTAAAAAAAAGTATCTGCATGTACATGACATCTGCACCAAACAGCTCATGTCTGCGTGCTCCATCTCTTCCCGCACACCCTCTGTGCACCCAGGAGCCATGAGTTCAGGGTTCCGGTCAGTTCCTCATCTGACATTATTGACATGTATGCTCTCCCCACATTGATCTGCAGATTCACCTCCCTGCTGGCTGCTTTTGTAGCAAAAGAAGCTAAAATTTACCTGGAAATCGGAAATGCCCCTGAACTGGTCAGGGCAATTTTGAAGGAGATGAACAGAAGCAGAGAACACAGCTTAACTCCCTTGACACTTTAATGTGTCTTATGTAGATATGACACTGTCACAAAGCTCAACAAACAGATCTGGGGAAGAGAACAGGGGACAGAAAGAGACCCACACTTCCATGCCACTCCAACAGGAAATGAATATCTGTGACACAAAGGAGTTGGAACAACCTGTTCTCCACACTAAATACAGCTGATGTTCTAGGAAGGGAACTTCCAGGCCAGAAGCAGTGCAGCTCCCGGGGAAGCCTTAACGTTCTGTGGCCCAATGTCCTGCCTCAAGTCTGTTGGTGCCAAAGTAATTAAAGGAATTGTTTTTACAGTCAAAAGTGTCCTAGAAGGCTTAAGTGAGAGCAATGTGATCTCCTATGCAGTCAAATGCCTCACAGAACATGTCAGATGCACTCATCTCTATGGAGGAACACTAACGGAAGGAGTTCAGTCCGTTCTGCTCTTTCTCCTCGGTTAAAGACTGACTGTTAGATTGGGAGATCTTGCCCCTCCCCCCTACAAGTGGCTTACATTGCTTGACTTCCACTGCAGGGTTGGAGATCCATGGGACATGAAAATGACGTAGAGCATGGAGACTGAGCCAGGGTCCAGAGGGGATGCTTTGAGGTCTCTGAGTATGTTTCACCTTCCTGGGGGATGCAAGGTCACAGCATGATGGATGGAAACCTCAACCCTGGCATGTCTCCTTCAGAACAGTCTGGGTATGTTTTAAAGCCAGGCTCTGCCCTCCAGGGCACAAGGCAGTCCTGGGCAGGATAACCTGCCTGCTGCAGTGTGAGCAGCTGCTTTGCAAGCAGTAATGTGGGAGTTGTGGGGTTCACCAGCAGCTGAGGGCCGTGGGAGGCCTGTCCATCTGAGACTAAGAGGGTCTAAAATTCTGCTGTGTTTGGGGTAGGCAGCAATGAAACTGATAAAGCAATGTTTCGAATGTCATGTCCAATCACCACATGGGTTTGCCTCACCCTCTACTAGAGAAAGCTTGCAACCAGGACAGGTAACAGAAAGTGGACAGAATGAACACAACCACCTCCTGGCGCCGCCCACTGTGCTGCGGCCCTGGTTAGCTAATGAGCTACCATCTCCACGTGTGACGGCCCCATGCTGTGATGGCTACCATCATCTTCAGCTTTCCTAGAATCACCGTGGAAACAACCTCTGGGTGTATCTGAGTGGGAGTTATACACTGCGCTAACTGAATTGGAAAGCCTGGTCCTACTTGGGGGTGGCGCAATCCCACTGGCTGGAATCTTGTACTGAATAAAAAAGAGGAAGCAAGCTTGGCACCAGCATGCATCTCTCTGCGTCCTGACTCTGGATGCAGTGTGACCAGCTGTCTCGTGGCTCCTGTCATTGTGCTCTCCCTGTCATTATGGACTGTCCCCTCACACTGAGAACCTTCCAGTTGCCTTTGTCAGTTAGAGCAACAAGTAACAAGATGCCTGCCCCAGTTGTGAGTGTCACTGTGCACTGCCGCCTGGACGAATAATACTTTGTAGTAATGCAGTTTCATTCCTATAAACCGAGCACTGTTTTATAATAAAGATAAACATTTTTAAATTTTATTTTACGGATTCAATTAAAGATGGTGGAACCTAGGGCACAGTGGTGGAGAAGTCTGCAGAGCCCACAGTATCTCCGGAACAACTAAAAAGAGTCAGGTCTTGCAGGAAGAAGTTTTTAAAAAGTGATCTCATAAAACTGGAAGGAAAGATGGAGGAACAGAGCTGCACAGTGGAGAGTGGACCAGTTTGGGAGTGTGGCTGTGTACCATGTGCATGCAGTACCCACAGAGGCCAGAAGAGGGCGACATATCCCCTGGAACTGGGGTTACAGGTGGTTGTGAGCCACAATACGGATGCTGGGAACCAGATCCAGGTCCTCTGCAAGAGCAGCCAGAGCTTTTAACCTCTGAGCCAGCTCCCCAGTCCCTTATAAGGCAAAATTAAATAAAAGCAAGAAACAAACAAACAAACAAAAAAACAAAACAAAAAACCAAAATACACACACACACACACACACACACACACAAAACTATATATTTCCTCATTTATAGTTTTAAAATAACATTAGGATTTCTGAACAGCATAAAGAAAAATAGCATAATTCTACCATGTAGGTAATCCTTGTTATTGCAATTATTTTTGGAGGGAGGGAAGGCTGCTTTTACATGGCTAGTCACGGAACCAGCTTGCTCACCTCCCAAACTCCCCTCCTTAGCTGAAGAGTTCAGCCCTGTGGCCACCATTCCTGTCTTAAGCAGAGTGTGGGTGAGTGCTCATGACCTTGACAAGGGACTAAGAACACAAGTGTGCGTGGCTGTGGGTTTCCTCCCCAGCTCCCCTTCTGGAGTCGGAGGATACACACAGCCACCAGTCATGAGGTAACAAGGTCCAAGACTCCTGGCTGTACTGTCATCTTCTGGAGCAATTTCTGATACCTTGACCCACCTCAGTGGTTTCCTACCTGGTGTGCAGTCAGGCTGGGGGATGTGATGTTTTTAGAGCCTACAACAGGATTCTTACATCCAGCCATTTTGCAAGCCAGTGACCCCAGAGAATGGTTAGGGAGCCTGCATGGAGCTGAACCACTGGCCAACTAGGACACTTGCAGCTGATGGCTCCTGGGAGAGAGGAATACGGGCTGTCTTTCAGCTGGTCCACTCTGGAGAATTCTTTGCTATCTCAGGTTAGCCAGCATTCCCAATGACACAGCAATCTGGGGTATATACAGAATCTCTTCTCCGTACTCTACTGGTAGGGGACACGCTCGTATCTCTAAGGTCTTATCTGTCTGTCTCTGTCCCTCCTTCTCTCCCCCCTCCGAATAAGGCTGTGTTCATTTATGCTCTCACCTAAAGCACTCAGGGTTCCCTTTTATATAATCACACTGCTCCTATTGGAGTGAGTTGGTATGCTTTTCTGTATCTTAGTGATGGGCTTCTTATAAAACTGTAAGTTACTTTAAACATAAATGGGATTTTTTTAAAAAAGCATAATTCCATTTCTGTAAGGTACTTAAAGTTATCAGAATTCATACACAGACAGAGCAGAATGATGGCTGCTAGTGGCTGGGAAAAGGGGACATGCAATGACAGTCTAACCTGGGCAGAGTGCAGCCTAGGGTGATGGCATATTTCTGCAGATGGAGGGTAACACCTGATCTGTGCTGTGAATGCACTTGCCACCACTGAACTGTATGTTTAATAAAGGCTAAGAACACAGTTTTAGGGAATATATAAAAGTGTATTCAGTAGGTTTGGCTGAGACACACATGCACATCCCTAAAACATGCAATGGCTTTTGCTCCTGCAAAGGAGTCGTGTTATCCCACCTACTTCTCAGACTACAACTGTCAGCTTTCATGGCTACTGGCTATGAGTATATTCATTGTTTTAGAAAGAGAAGACTATACTCTGACATATTCGGACAGACGGGACGAGGCTGCTATGGAGGAGAATTTTGTTGTGATTTATGTTTTAAAATAGTCAGTGGGTGAAGACAGGGCTCTATGTGGGTTTGACAGACAATGATAGCAGTGTTTTTTAACACCAGCAGCACAAGGCATAGCGCATATGCAGCCTTCCAGAGAGCACAAAGTAGACACAAACACCCTGTCCTGCTATTGTTAATACAAGCTTGGCGGTGTTCTCCATGGGATCCTTTACAAACCACAGGCTAAAACATTAATGAAGAACAGCAGTGGAGTTAGAATAACAACCAGTACGTAGGCTTCTCAGTGAATCATCACCCGAGGGGGGCCGAGGCCGGAGAGCTTTCTTCTCCTGCTTGCCTCTACCAGTGAGTGATTCCATTGTGTGTCCCCCTAAGGTGGTGGGTGGGTGAAGGACAGGAACACAGTATTTTGCACAGAGTTGCTATCTGGCTTTCAAGGCTAAACAATCTTCACTGGGAGAACATTGTATACCATGTGTCCTCAACAATAATTCTAGTCTCACTTTCACAGGCCATATGTCCAGTGATCTCAAAAGGCTAATAAGAACTCTTAAGGAAACCAGAGGAAGACATCTAAAACTCTCAAAATATTTAACTATCCTAAAACAAAATACTCCTTTTCTGTGTGTGTGTTGGGGGTGGTGGGCAGAGGCTGACATAGCTGACTTCCTCAATTGCTGTCCCTTTTGTATTTTGTGACAGAGTTTCTCGGGCCTAAAGTTTGCACAGTAGGCCAGGTTGACTGGTCAGTGAGTCCCAAATGTCCTCCGTCTCTGTCGCTCTGGTACTGGAATTATGAGTGTGCACCACTATGTCTGACTTCTTGCTTTTAACATAGGCTCTAGCAATCTAGACCATGTCAAGACTGAGCTATCTTCAGGCTCTACAACACTTCCTTCTGTGCCTTAAAAATATTGTAAGAAGGTTTCAAACAAGAGGGCTGGACATTGGTCAGCTGGTGTGGAAGATGACATTCATCACTGGGGGCAGAATAAGTACTTGTAGTTCTGCAAGAAAATATAATATTACTTAAAAGACAAAAATATGGAGAGGCTCAAGTTGAAACTTTAATCCTAGAGTCCTTCAGAGAATAGTCAAGAGACCAAAGGGCATCTGCATGAGAAGATGCATGGAGCATTGTCTGCAGGTGCATGGAGCATTGTCTGCAGGTGCATGGAGCATTGTCTGCAGGTGCATGGAGCATTGTCTGCAGGTACATGGATCAGTATGTGCAGGTGCATGGAGCAGTGTCTGCAAGTGCATGGATCAGTGTTTGCAGGTACATGGAGCAGTATTTGCAGGTGCATGGAGCAGTGTCTGCAGGTGCATGGAGCAGTGTCTGCAGGTACAAACAAACAAAATGAGAAAAAAACATGTTTGAAATCATGAAATGAGTTAACAACTATGATACAGTATTACGGCAGACTTCACAGGTGCCACAAAACCATGCATATTATGGGGGCACGGGCATGAGAGTTGATAATTTTAAACAAATGTGATAAAAAGCAAATGCAACCATGTTGATCACCATTGAGGACTCAGAGCTGCTGAGCCTGGAGTTCACCTGCAGGACTAGCTGCCCAGCAAGCCGCAGGGGTCCGTTTGTTCCCACTCCTGAACCCCTTTCCCCCAAGCTCTAGGGTTACAGACTCACACCATTATGCCTGGATTTTTTTATTTATAATGTGGATGCTAGGGATCTGAACTCAGACCTGCAGGCTGCAGAGTAAGCGTTTACCTGCTGAGTCATCTCTCAGCCCCTCCTGCTTTTTCCATACCAGCATTTTGAGGAGTTAAAGCAATTTACCCTGTACAGTGTGCCTCAGCATGTTCGACATTTCATCAAAATTACTCTTACTGTGACATTTGGGGAGGAGACGGTCCACCATGGTGCATGAACCATCATGTCACTCTCTCCTAAGACTTTTCACCTCCAGTACTTCAGGCTGCCTGGAGCGCCAGAACTCCGAGGCGCTCCTGTTTTACCCACAGTCCTGTGCAATGAGACTGTTCGGCACAGGAACCTTTTTCCACTTTCTGTATCATGATGGATAAAGATGTCACAAGAGCTAATTATCCAAGGAACATTAAATGAGAAGGCCACACAGCCCTATCAGTATGCAGGACTCAACTGACAGTAGGCACCTTTAACAGAAAACCATGCCTATAAGTGAACAGGCAATTATAATGACAACTGATTTTCCCCTGGTGCCTGGCAAGCATAGTATACATTTTTTTACAATGCATCTCGATGACAGGACCTCACAATGTAAAAAACATGAGAATTTTATTAAAATCAAGTTGATATGATTTGATTATTAGTCAAGATTCTGACGGCCAAAGTATTCTGTATTGGTCTCCTAAATGTTGTATATACTCTAGACTTCATATTTGTTTTAAAATAAAATGTAGATGATATTTTAATGTTGTTCTCATCATTTCAGTAAAAAAGAGTCTTTAGAAATGTATACTATAGGGGCTGTGGAACTGGCTCAGCCAGCCAAGTGCCTGGTGTGCAAGCACGAGCTCTGCACCCTGTGAAGAGCCACACGATGACTGACATCTGTAATCCCTGAAGCCTGCTGGCCAGCCTAGCTTAGGTGAGCTCCAGTTTCAGTGAAGAGACCATCTTCTACTCCTAGACATCATTAGGAGGACACAGTCCACTCCCTCTGCTCTCTGAACACTTGGACCACCATGAAGCTCCCCCTCTCCAGAAAGCCTCAGGAGAGGAGAGGAGTCTTGGATGGCTGTGACCCTCAGTCTCTGCATCCAGTTAATTTTGGACAGGAGTTGGTCTAGCCTTCACAGGGCAAGCATGAGACACCCGGGCTAGACCAAGGAGAAGAAGGCACATGTGGACTGTGAATGTTTCCTGGTGTCCTTTCTCAGGGCACGCATTGCCAGGGTAAGGGAAGATGAACAAGGGGACACAGAGGGAGCCAGTCCTTGGAAGCTCACAATCATTACTGTANAGAAAAAAGGAAAGGACAGGCCGTAGCTGGGGACTGATGTCAGTCATGGAAAGAGAACTCTACTTATCATTAAAAAAATGAATGAGTCAAGTTTATAAATACATGATTGATAAGGAAAAACATGCATATCTGAGAAGTGTATAGAGATCGGTCATATGTGTATATATATACATACATATATAATGATATAAATCCTTATATAAAACAAAATGCAAATCAAACTTTAACTTGTGTTTTGTAAGTTAAATACAACTAGAAGCCTTATATCTATCAGACATACAAAAATTAAAAATATATCTTAAGGCTGAGGAGGTGGCTTGGGTAAAGCCCTTGCTGTGTAAGTGTGTAGACCAGAGCATGGATCATCAGAAACTACATAAAAACTGTGTGGGTGTGATGGCAGCACTGAGAGGTGGAGATGGGATCCCCAGAGCAAGCTGCTTAGCCAGACCAGCAGAGTCCATGTGAGACCCTGCACTGGTGTACAAGAATGACAGAGGAGGAATCCAGGTGCCAACCTCTGGTTTCCATATGCACACACATTCATGTGTGCCCCACATACACACACGTACACACAGCACACACATACACTGGGAAAAATACACTTTAATATCAGTTATTAGCAAGGATGTGACACAGTGACTCGTCTACAGAGTGTGAGGACTGGACCAATCTCCTGTTGGAGCACACTTGGCCCAAGTTCAGCAGGATAGGGTGTGTGTGTGCTCCAATGGGAAAGCCAGGCTTAGCTGTGTGTCCTAGAAAGGACAGGCCATGGGAGTGTAAAGAGAAAAGGGCGAGGTTCCATCAATGCTGTTTTGTGACACCAAAGCCAAGAAACAAAAATACACAAACGATAAAGTAATGCAAGTGGCCCTCTCAGTCAGGGTGGATAAGCTTTCCTCTTTTAACTTCCAACACCCGTTTGCCTAAAAACCACAAGGGATATTTTTCTCATCTTACATATTTAATGTCAGCTGCCAGGAGGCTCCTCTCCACAAAAACCACTTTGAAATTCCAGCTAATGCTGACTTCACCATCTTCCAGATGCACAGTCTAAACAAAACACTCCTCACGTCACCTAAGGAAGCAGAGTCATCTTGGTTAACTGCCTCAGCTTTAGCACCCAAGACCTGTGTGATCAGAGTCCGCTGCCCTAAACTGATCATACGGTGCCAATCTGCCTGCAAAGGAGGACGGAGCACGCAATGAGCACGGGGAACATGGGAGAGCGCTGTGCACAACATAAAGAAACTGCAGATGTCAACACAGATTAAACAGGACAAACTGGAACAGATTCACGTGGGAAAATACAGTGAAGCTAGATAGACAGACAGACAGACTGAGCATGATGCAAGTCTTACAAAGAGGTTAACTGTTGGGTGTAATTGCTTAAAAATTTTGTAAATCAAAACAGGATTGCAGCTACACTAACAGCATGAGGAATAAATTAATACAAGCACCATTTCAAAGTGGTGAATCCTTGGGGAAAGGCGAGAACTTGGGGGCTTCCACAGGAGTGTGACAGTTTAGTTTATCATTTGGGTAAGAGGTCATAAACTCTTACCAGGTTTTTGTTTTGTTTTGTGTTGTTTTTAAAGAGACAGGGTCTAACAGAGTCCAGTCCAGTCTGGTCTGAACTTCACTGTGTAGCCAAGGATGGCCTTCTGTGTACGTGTGTGCATGTGTGTGTGTTTATGTGTATGTGTAGGTGCATCTGTGCACACGTGTGCATTCATGTGGAGGCCAGAAGCTGACAATGGGTGTCTTCCTCTAGCTTTCTTCACTTCATTCATTCATTCATTCATTCATTCATTCATTCATTCATTCATTCATCACTTATTTACTGAGACAGAGTGTCTTAACAAACCTGGAGCTCACCAACTTGGCCATACTGGTTACCCAGAACCCCCTGTGGCCAAGTAAAAGATATTAGCTACACGGCACTAACTTAGCTGGACAGTTCTGCTTATATTATGGGAGCAGAAAGATGTAATGCACAACGTGATACAGTACAAATAATTCCACCAGCTCTTTGCTGGGAGGCTGTTGTCTCCTACACACACCACTCAGGCCCCTGGGGATGCTGAAAGGTAAAGCAAGGCATTATTAAAGTTATTTAGTGACAATGTGAGTCCTAATACCCCAATTCCTGGAGACCAAGTCTCCATCCGTGACCCTGACTTTGTGGTATCTAAACTGCCCCAGGTCAGTGCTGGGAAATAAACTGATTTTATAAAAACGAAATTATTTTTACAGTGCTAAAGAAAGAAATGCCACAAATGGAGGAAATGACTTCTGCTCAGAGGCGATCACACTAGCTTAATATTTTATTAGGAAAATACCTACTTGGAGACCTTAGAAAGACAGCAACAGAGTAACAGTAGCAAGTAATTACAGTCAAGACAGAGCTAAGCGGTTTGTATTTTCCCCTTTTCTGTTATAGCTTCTGAGTGGGTATGGTTTCCCCCAAACTCTAAAGATGAAATAACTTGCCGAGAATCACATAATACCTGAGTAGTTATTCAGGGTTCAACTCCAGATCTATCTCAGGCAGAGCAAGTAGACTCACCTTATAGAAAAGGACTTCAAGGGTCTACCAAACCCGACCTTTCCTCCTGGAGTCACTTTCAACAGGGGACAATACTGGGCTTCTCATTAGAATGAGTCTCCAGAGCAGATGCCACATTCAGCGTGTGGGGAGCACCATCCCAGTGCAGGGTGGAGGACCATCCCAGTGCAGAGCACCAACCTCAGGGTGGAGGACCATCCCAGTGCAGAGCACCAACCTCAGGGTGGAGGACCATCCCAGTGCAGGGTGGAGGACCATCCCAGTGCAGGGTGGAGGACCATCCCAGGGTAGAGCACCAACCTCAGGGTGGAGGACCATCCCAGGGCAGAGCACCAACCTCAGGGTGGGGCACCATCCCTGGTGTAGAGCACCAACTTCAAGGTTTAAGACCATTCCCAGTGTGTGTTGAGTGCCATTCCCAGTGCTGAGCATCACCCACTGGGAACTAAAGCTGGATCCTTTGGGTCCAGTTAGTCAATGCTCTAACTGCTGAGCCATCCTCCCCCCAATATGTACCTTTCTTATCTCGGTGCCTGGCCTTATGCTCACTAAGAAGCGTAAGACTGGGCCAGTCCCACCTATCATTCCCAAGCACAGCTGTTGAGACCAGGCTGTTCTCTGCCCCAAGTTACTCTGTGTTGTATTGTGTTTTTCAGCCTGTGCTTTGCTCTGGGAGATTCCTGTTGTGGAATATTATTTTAAGTTGTGTTACATTTGTTTATGCTGTGAAACATTTGCTTTAATGATGGAAAGATGTGTTACATTCTTTTATGTTGCATTTGTTTAACTCTGTAAATCTGTGTTACTATGCCTTTCTAAAACACTTGATGGGTCTAATAAAGAGGATCCTGGCAGGCAGAGGATAAACAGAAGGAGAAAACGAGAGCAAGAGGAAGCGAGAGAGATCAAGGATCGAGAAAAGAAGGGGCCAACCACCCAGCCACGCAGCCAGCCATGAAGTAAGAATGAAAGTAAGATTACAGAAGAAAAGCAAAAAGCCCAGAGGCAAAAGGCAGATGGGAAAATTTAGGTTAAGAAAAGCTGGCTAGAAACAAGCCACGCTAAGGCTGGGCATTTACAAGTAATAATAAGCCTCCATGTGTGATTNATTTGGGAGCTGGGTGGTGGGCCCCCAAAGAGCCAAAAGAGTAATAGAAACAACCAACTACAGACTCCATTTTACAAGCAGCTTCAATGCTTTTTGAGGATGAAGGATGATCACACTCCTGGGTGACAGGGTCACCCATCTAGCACCGACTGGTAAGTCATTGCTTTGGAACAGGAAGTATGCCACAGGAGCACATGGGTGTAGTACAGCCATATCCAGAAAGCCAGGTCCAAGAACAATGTACACATTTAAAGAAAGGGTCTCATCCCCTCACCTGGACCGGCAAAGCAGTGGACACCCAACAATGAGATGGTGACAGCCCTGCTACCTGTCATCTGACCACTTAGTATGTGCATGAGGACGACAGGCAGAGAACTCTCGGCTGTTCTGGGGCTTCAGCCCAGCTCTGTCCCTTTTGTTGTGGCAGCATACTCCAGCTGACAGCTGCCTGTCCTCTTGTTCACCTGTCTGAACCTGTTGTCCATCTGTCCGTCTGTTCATTCATCAGGCCCTGGTCCTGTCTTTTACTTCATTTCATGCCTCCAGCTCAGCTATGACCCTTGAGCCTATAGCAACAGCCAAAACATCTCCAGAGACCTCCGTATGCTTGGTCCTTTCACCTCCCTCCAGAGACTCTCGTAGACTCCTAATAGTTTCCCAGGTCTCTTCGAAGTTTCTTGCCTCTTTAACCCTTTGCAGCCATCTGTAAGCTACATATATACATGGTAGTTAGGTAGGTAGGTAGATAGATAGGTAGGTAGGTAGGTAGATAGGTAGTAGATAGGTAGATAG
>LZPO01044062.1:125848-138161 GCA_001675575.1 Neotoma lepida
TAGATAGGTAGGTAGGTAGGTAGATAAGTAGATAGGTAGGTAGATAAGTAGGTAGAGAGGTAGGTAGGTAGATAGGTAGGTAGGTAGGTAGGTAGGTGGGTGATGGATGATAGATTCACAGTGTGGTGTGTGTAATGTATGATCTGAGAGTGAATATGAGTAATTTAGATTGGAATAAAAGAACCCATGTTCCCCTCAGCCAAGGTCATCAAGCAAAGCACAGATATTTGGTAAATCATTGTTGCTGAAACTGTCACACCCTCTGAATTTCTTAATACAGCCTGACATTGTGGAAAGACGAACATGTTTGTCCATGTTTCTGACATAGGTGGTCATGTTCACAACAGTCAGCTACGATGGGTCTTTCCTTTTACCTAGGCCTCTCCAGCTCTACTCAGCCTCCATGAGGAAATGAGACAGGTTCAAGCTATTCAAAGCACAGGGCCTGGGGGCAACCAAGCCTGGACACTGGCTGATGAACAAACCACTTTTCCACTGTGGCTGGCATCTCTGAGCTGTTTGGTTCTTTACAGTGCAGAGCTTCCTTGGAGACTCCACTCACCCACTCAGCTGCTATCCCCATGAACTAGCTCTCTAGGAAAATGCTAGGACTTCATGTATTAAAGAATCTAAGTAAGACAGCAGGCAGAGGAGAGATGGGGATGTAGAAAGGCAGGACAGCCTTCTGTGTGCTCAGGCACAGCCAGCTTGTTTTGGTCATGCCACACAGAGCTATGGAGCAGCCAGGAATGACAGCGAACTGCACAGACACTAGAATCCACAGATCTAGAAAGCAGGTATCAAACCCATCAGTCCCCAAGTACTCAGGCATCACAGGGAGACTGTGATCACAACCTTGTCATTCTGTTCACGCGGCGGCAGCATCCCATCCCAGCCTTGCACACATTGGCTGTGTTTTACCCTTCACAATCCTGCTTTCATTTCTTGGCCTCTGTGAGGCTTTCTCCAAACCCTACTGCTAGCTCGCCCATGCTCAGTGTCCCCACAGTCGATGGAAAAGTTGACTGGGGCCTGCCTGTGGCAACATATGTGGAGGCTAACACTTGTGTGTCCCTTTATGGCATGCATCTGAGTTATTAGGAACCCACCCAGTTCACTCATGTTTCCAATGTACAGTGCAATTCCGATGAACCCAGGACACCTGGGAAAGAACGAAAGGACTGGGGGAGGAACTATAAAAGGGTAGGCGGAGCCCGGCAGAAGCTGTGTCTTTCTCTCTAATAGCCTCCTTCATGCTCTCTGTGGCCCTTCTCATCCCTCTCTGACAGGCCTTGGCTGGCATTAGTGATCTGGGCACACCTGTCCATCAACGCTGGTCCTACCCAGCAGGAGGAAGTGGTGGTGCTCAACAGCCCGGCCCTCCAAACACAGCCACTCACCTGGCTTGCTGGCAGACGCAGCAAACCCATAGTTTCTCGAGCTTCTGGTAGGAGCAACAGCTCTTGCAGACACTGAACTTGCACTCCCCGCAGCGGCGCCTGGCATTGACCAGGAAGGTGAAGGGCGAGCAGCACCGCATGCAGCAGCGCTCCACGAACTTCTGGTGTTTTGAGAGGATGTTGCATTTGCTGTTCTCCTCGGCCAGCCTCTGCTTCATCTCACTGCAAACCAGAAAGGGGGAGAAGGTGAGGCAGAGAAAAACATCAGGGTGGGGCTGTCAGCCCAGAACACCTGACCCTGTCCCCTGTGTGTGCCCAGCCCTTGTAGACTCTTCCTATAGAACAATGGTTCTCAACCTTCCTGATGCTATGACCCTTTAATACAGTTCCTCATGCTGTGGTGACCCCAACCATAAAATTATTTCATTGACACTTCATAACTCTAATTTTGCTACTATTATGAATCATAATGTACATATTTGATATGCGACTGCAATGGGGCCTCAACCCACCAGTTGAGAACCATTGCTATAGACCAACAAAACCAGAGAAGACTGTGTGTGTGTGTGTGTGTGTGTGTGTGTGGTCTTCTTGAGTGTCTTCTCTCTCTAAAGCTCAGAGACAGTCATAGAAGGGATGGAAGAAAGATTTTAAGAACCAGACACCAGGGAGGACCTGAGACAGTGCCTCTGGACATGACAGGACCATTGCTCTCAGGAACTCACAGCAGCTGTGGTGGCCTGCGTGAGATCAAGGCTGTCAGTGCCGCAGCATGGAGGAGGAAGGGGTTCAAGAGTTCCTACACCTAACTGAAGAGCTATGGACAGTTGATGGCCTCTGTGGAAGGGTGAGGGTGTGGCCCTTGTTAGGTCAACCACACCCCCAGTGAATGAACCCATGTCCAGACGTAGATAGGCAGCACAGCTGGAGTTGGTGAATTATTAAATTATTTTAAAAAAGGATATGAAATTGGAGGTAGGGTTAGGGATGTTGCTGTGGACCTGTGAGGAGTTAAAAGGAGCAGTTGGGATGAATATGATCAAAATACATTACATAAATTTATCAAAAATTAATAAAATGTTTTTAAAAAACACATTGGTATCTTACTCCATTGCTTCTCTCCACTGCATTTTTTGAGACAGGGTCTCTTACTGAGCCTGGAACTCACTGATTGGCTAAACTGGCTGGCCAATGAGCTCTGGGTATCCTCCTGTCTCCACCTTCCCAGCACTGGGATTACAGACACTCACCACCACATCCAAGTTGAATGTTGGTTCTGGAGATCTGAACTCATGTCCTCATTCTTGTGTAGCAGGCCCCTTCCTCACTGACCCATCATCTTACCTGCCTCTAGAGAGACCAACCCTTAACCTTATGTCCACAGAGCAACTCTGAATGGTGGGTTAATTTGGAGTACCCCTGGGCACCATGAAAACCCAAGCACTTCTACTTCAGACACTACATGGAGGTATAAATTGCAACTAAAAATAAGCCATCTTGCAGAATAAAATCTTTCACTTCATTAATGTCTTTTTAGAGGGGCAGAAGATTGCTTCTGCTACAACATTAATCCTCACAACAGTCCTGCTGAGAATCTGATGCAGCCCTGGCCCCTCTTCACACCCCTGGAGACCTGCTGCCAGAGGTCTGAAAAGCTTTCAAATCAACAGGAGTCTGGAAGGATCCTCCGGCAGATCTGAGATGTAACTCCCTCCAATCTGGACCAAAGACCACCCTCTTCCATCAAAGAGCTCCTGGTCACGTGGGCACGCAGCCAGCTACGGTAAGGTGAAATTGTATAGCTCATTCACCCCTGTGAGGTCAGTGAAAGGGATAGGAGGAGCCCTAAGAAGGAAGAGTGGCCCCAAACATCCCGAGTGACAGGGGTAGGCACTGACAGTAGCCCACGACTCTGAACTAGCAAGTAGGGTTGTTTTCCCTGCTACAAAACTGGGGCTCCTAAACGAAGATAGAGGTTCCCTGTTTAGGTTTTGTTTTTTTTTTTTTCAACTACTGTTATGATTACATGATCCTACTCCTGTATCATGTGATGTGCCTGAAGTTAACAGAGCTATGAGATAACCAGGCTGTGCGAATTTCTCAGGGTCATTACAACCAATCACGTCTCTGTGGCCCATTGCTGATCAAAGCATGTAGTACATTACTATATTTTCTTTGGTATTAAACTTTATTTTTTTGTAGATCTTATTTATTACTTTATTTGTTTTTGTTTTTGTTTTCCAAGACAGGGTTTCTCTGTGTAGCCTTGGCTGTCCTGGAATTCATTTTGTAGACCAGGCTGGCCTTTAACTCACAGAGATCCACCTGCCCCTGCCTCCCAAGTGCTGGGATTAAAGGTGTGTGCCACCACTGCCCGGTCTTATGTATTTATTTTTGTTTTTGAAAAGTTTATATATGAATGCAATGTATCTCAATCATATCCAACCCCCATGCCTTCCAGCTCCCCCAACAGCGCATCTACCAACCAACTTCATGTCTCTCTCTCTTTTATAACTCACTAAGTTCAATTAGCATTGCCATATGTGCATGGCTATGGGACCACCCACTAGGCATGGGCAACCCACCAATGGCCAGCGCTCCCTCAACAGCCATCAGTTGCCATTGGCTCCTTAGGGGTGTGTGTGGGTGGATGTGTAGAGGCCCTCCCTGCTCCATGCTGGGGTTTTTAACTCTCTTGATCTTGTGGAGGTCTGGTGTGGATAACCACAGCAGGTGAGTTAATGTGTGTAACAGCAGTGCCATGTCCAGAGGCCAGCAGTCCATGGCTCTCCTCCCCAGCCTCCTGCTCTTACATGCTTTCTGTTCTGCAATGTTCCCTGAGCCTTTTTGCTACTGACCAGCACCTCATGTCTGCATGTGCCATATTTTATTTATCTGCTCATCAGCTGACTGGCATTAAATTATGTCTACTTTTGGCTATTATGGTTAATCCTGTCATGAACATTTATATTCAAGTTCTGTGTGGCCACATCTCAGTTACAGGAATGAACAGTTGAGCCGTATGGCTGGTAATTATACTTAGAAAACTACTAGACATGTTTTCTAAACATCTCCATCATTCCCATGATCTGCTGGGAAGACTCGAGTATCTCCACATGCTCACTAGGACTGTCCCTTTTTCCTAATGGTTGTCATCTTAGAGGATGGAGCTCTATTGTGCTATGATTTTGATTTGCCAGGCTCTGAAGATGATTGACATAATGATACTGAGCATGTTTTCATGGGCTATCAGCATCCGCACCTCAGTTTCCCAATGGGAGAGAGTATTTGTCTTGTTTGCAGTTTTGTAAGGTATCTTGATGTATTCTGGACACAAATTCTTTATCTGACATGTGAACTGGAAATATTTTCCCTTCCTTCCACTAAACACTATATCCTACTACCATTTCTTAGTGATGAAGGGAGACTGCTAATCATTTTACAAGAGAGAAAGGAACACGTGCACATAGTAGGGACAGCACAGAGATAGCCTCTCAAAGAAGATGCTGTTTAGATCCTGAGAACTGGAGCAGTCACCTAAGTCACCGAAAGCTACCTAGTTAGTAACAAGGTAAGAACCTCCAGTTGACTAGTTTATATCAAATTTCAAACACTAAATTAAATGGGCTAAGGCATCCTGGAAAGCAAGCCTTAAGGGTCAAAATGGCCCTAGGAATAATCGGCAAGTCAGTTGAGCTTGAGGAGTTTGGATTCTGGATGCACAGGACTGCAGATTCCAGTAGGTTTTCTGGAAGGCTTCTCTCAGCAGGGAGCATGTGAGGCAAAGCAGGGAAGGGGGAGGGGCTAAGCCAGAAGAAGCCCGAATTCTAGGGAAAGGGTTAAGGAGGAAGGGCAGACTCTAGCTTCCCCTGTTATCAGCTGCTGCCAGGGGAAGCCTGACCCACAGTGGGCTCTGCCTGGAAGGGAGGCTCAATCCCATAGATGTGGTCAGGTCAGGTATGCACTGGAAGCCAAGGTTAGGGGGTCATGGTAGTTATGGAGGGAAGGTGGGTATGTGCTGGAAGCCAAGGTTGGGGGGTCATGGTAGTTATGGAGGGAAGGTGGGTATGTGCTGGAAGCCAAGGTTAGGGGGTCATGGTAGTTATGGAGGGAAGGTGGGTATGTGCTGGAAGCCAAGGTTAGGGAGTCATGGTAGTTATGGAGGGAAGGTGGGTATGTGCTGGAAGCCAAGGTTGGGGGCACTGTAGTTATGGAGGGAGGGTGGCTGTGGTTGGCTCTAAAACACCCATCTGAAAACTCTCACTTTTTAAATGGCCCTCCTGTGCAGTCTTCATGTCACACATATTCCTTCTCTTTTTATTTATTTCTGCATAAGAGATAGGCACACATCAGAATCTTTCAAGGATTTTATTTCTCACTCATCCACTAACACGCACAGACAACAGGTTCTTCTGCGCAAGCCTGGCTGAGCACAAGGCATAACCCCCACCCTCCAAGCTGGTTCAAACTTGTATCATGTGGCAGCTGTAGAAATAGATGTTTTGCCCTGGAGGACTATTCCCCTGTTGGGGGATTATTGACGTAGCTCTGACCTTGAGCAAAAACAACAACAAAACCTTCCATCTCCCAGGAGGAACGGAGCTGTCCATCACTCTGCAGATGATGGTAAACAACACAGAACCGTCTCAAGCTCCATTCTCTCCCTCACTGAGGGCACTGAGCTCCAGCTCAGAGCATGGCGCCTCCCGACATCTGGTGCATCCTTCACTGCCACCGAATGTGAACTCCCACTTAATCATAGTCATATCTGATCATCTGTTGGAAGGAGGTGCCTGTCAGCTGTGAGGCGATGGCAGACTGCACTGGGGAGCTGTGCTGTCCATCCCCAACAGCCCTGTTCACTGCAGATACCTTCTCAAAAGCTAAGTTCACAGAGGGAGCCATAGAAACACCTATAGAACAGTTCGTTATTGAACTTACATTTTATGTGTGGGCACCGCACACAGATACCAGGAACTACAAATCAGAAAAACCGCAGAGGCCCGAAGCAGGATGATGTGCCTTATATTTCAAGCTCTTTGATTCACTGTAACCTTCTGCGGCCACATCTACCTTCTCCCCATCTCTGTGACTGACCCCATGTGTCCACAGGGTCTGAACTCATGGGAAACCGTGACTTCCCAACGGGACTCTCCTCATGAAGACGGCGATGTCACCAAGTTGTGGGGATTTCTTGGCTCCACTGAAATTTATGGACTGTGCATGTGGCCTGTCACTGACTGAAACGTTATTGTGTAGAGCATGGCTGTAAATAATGAGGCACAGACTGTCTTCAGAAATAAATTCCAATGAGTAATTTAAATAGTTTCAGCTAAATGTTGAGTAATAATATAAGCATAAATTGGTGTTAAACACATTGATTCAAATACAAAAACAGAAGAAAGCAATCCTAAAAGACGCCAACTCATCGTGCACCACATCTTTGCCTCGGAAGATGCTCGTGGCTGTGTTAACTCGAGTTCACAAAGTTTTTCTTACCAAAATGTGCATTTTTAATCCATCTGAATCACTACAGTTCTGGTAAATTGCTCACTTCACATGCTAACAAAAGAGAAAAATAAAATTGGTTCCTTTATTGTTGGACCCTTCACTTGCTTGCTCACTCGCTTGCTCACTCACTCATTTAGTGTCTAATATATTTTCCTGCCAGGTGTTGGGACAGAAAGAAAATCACAAGCCCCAGCTGCAGAGCAAAGGGTGGAGGTGCTGCTGACAGATGTGTAAGGTGTCGGGCAGCAGGAGGGGGCTTTGGGTGGTGTACAGTGTACAGAAGCCGCTGTGCCTACCGTGGGCTTTGCAAGGATGCGCTGGAGTTACCAACGTGTGTGGGAAGACACTGTAGATGGGGAAGTCACCTCTCGCAACAGTTCAGACCCATGGTGGAACATACCCTGTTTGAGAAGGGATTAAGCTGGGGGGTGGGAGGCTGATGTTGGTTCTAAAGAGCCTTCATGCCATGCTGGAGTGAAAGTGTCCAGAGGTAAATGAGAAAAGTGCTGTGGCCATCTTCACTGGGTGATGGTGGACATGGAGGTCCTCAGAACTATGTGTTGAAGAGATCCCGTGACAGAAGGAAGAGGAAGCTGTATCATCGGAGAGACACTGCTAAGTCCCTCTGTGCCATTTACAGAGGCTGAGGCCATCAAGACCAGGGTGATGGAGTTAAAAATGGAGAAAGTATTTTTGAGAAATGTATTTTTGTTTTAATTATGTGTGTATATAGATCTGTGTGCACGTGTGTGTACATGTGTGAGGTACCAACAGAGGCCAGAAAAGGGTGTTGAATGCCATCTACATTAGATGTGTTGAATTTAGAAATGGCTTGGATTCCTCTATCAATACAATGGGACAAAGAAAGTGATGGCTTGAAGGAGGAAGACAGAGACAATTCCTGGCCAAAGCTGGACCAGTGATGAAGCAGGAGTAGTAGAAATGGTTGAGATGGGCCTGAGTGACGTGCCAACAGAAACAGTTGAGAGCACACAGGGCTCAGGACCTTAGGGACAGAAACAGGAGATCCAGAGACGGCTGGCATCTTCCATTGAGAGGACTCCTTTGCAAAAGGGATTGTCCTGCTGACTAAAGCCAGAGCAAGTACCATGTGAACACAGGGTGAGATGGAGAGTGACCAAGCACACACCCAACGTTGATCTCTGGCCTCCACATGCACAGGAGCACACATGCATGTCCAGGTGTGCACACACATGGGGGGTGTTTAGTCTGACGTTTCCCCACGTGTATGATGAACAGCTCATCCTAGCCTTGTTCTTTTTACCTCTGTTGTACAGGTAATGAAAGGCTCTGGAACTAGCTCGAAACAAAGGGGCACACGTTAGCAAAAGACAAATGAACAGTTACTCCTGTTAAATAGAAGAGAGAAAGAAAGATTTCATATCAAACATCTACATTTCAGACTAAATTAAAAATACAAATTGACTGTTTTTCTGAGAGCTCACAAGATACAGCTGCATCAGGCATGCTGGGTACAAGAGGAATTCCTGGAGGGAGCCAGCTACTTGTCTAATATTCAGCAAAGAAAAATAAAGTGAATCATTATTTCTTTTAAATTCTTGCTTTTTCCCCACTAGGAAATCTACCTGATTAGATGGATTTTGGTAATTGTGCAAAGTTCTTTAAGCTTCTTTGTCAGTAAAAGTTCTACTGGTATCAAGTCTCAAAAGTAAAAAAGAGAAAGAGGTATAAATATGTGTACAGGACAGACAGACAATCCAACAGTACAGCTTCCTGAGGCCCAGTGTTCATGTGGGTAACTGCAGAGTCCCACAGGAACTGTCAGTGTTCTGATGTCCTCTTTCCTGGGGCCACAGAGGGATGGCAGCATGCCCTCCCCTTCAAGCCGCCCTCCCCTGCTTACCCAGAGAGAAGTGGGACCACAGTGGGGATGCACATCCTGGCTCAGCCAGAGAACATGGTCTGCTGTGTAACACAAGACCATTTGGGAATGAAAAAAAAAACCCCACCAACTTGAAGAGCTATAATTAGGTTTTATTTTTTAAAATATGATAAAACAGATATTCTGAATCCAAAACTAAATTTATACATTACTTTAACATTCACATTGAGTAAAGAGATTCATAGCTTGTTAAATGTTGTGCTTATAAGTGGGCACTACATAATTTATGTGGCTCTTTATTAAATAAACATCTATGATCTGCTGCCTTGAGCCATGTGATATCCTAAGCATGGAGCAGTTCAGAGGCAGAAAAGATGGGGCCATGAGAGACAAGCACGCACGATCGAGCATGAAGACCCTCTCCCAGGGTTCTTCCCTGGAGGACAATGAGAGAAGCTGAGGAATATTAGATACATCTAAAAACGCAGTCTCAGGAAACCTAGGGTAATTTTGTGTGTCTATTTGACAAAAGTTAAACATTTGGTTAGATCAGTCCAGATATAGTTGTCCTGGTATTTTCAAGATTAGGTTAATATCCAGAGGGCTAAAGAGACAGCTCAGTGGTTAAGAGTCTGTGCTCCTCCTCCAGAGCCTTGGCTTTGATTCCAAGCACCCACATCAGGCAGCTCGCAACCACCTGTAACTCCAGCTCCAAGGGACCCAATGCCTCTTGCCCCCAAGGGCACCTACAGAAATGAGGCATACACAGACAGACAGACAGACAGACAGACATACACACACACAGATTTTTTTAAGTTTTTTAAATTGATAGACTTTGACTTAAACCAACTACTCCCCCACACTCATTGAAGAAGCAGAAACAAGGCCAGAGGACNGTCACCTCCAGACTTGAGCAACTCTCCCTGGATCTCCAACCTCCATTCACCCTGAAGCCTGGATCTACCAGTCGGCATCATCACTGAAGCCCATTCCTTAAATGGACCTCACATCCACATAGCCCACTAGTTCTGCTCTCTGGCATACACACACTGACCTGCTTTGGTTTCCATGTTAGACACCGTGAGTACTGCCAACACTCAGAAGTGTGTGAGTATGGCTGTAGAGGTCAGAGAGTGACCATAGAGTGTGTGATTTATCCCTGGAGAACATCTGTGGGCAACTGAGAATGACATTTAAGGAGACTAGTCTTGACACAGTTTGTCATTTCACTGAAAGTTTTTTTTTATTCTCTGGGCTAGCTCAGCAGGTAAAGTGCTTGCTGCACAAATGTGAGGACAGAGTTCAGATCTCCAGGCACCACATAAAGCCAGACGTGTGGCATGCATCTGCAATCCCAGTGTTCCTACAGAGATGGGAGGTAGGGATGGGAAAAAACCCCCGGAAGCCTGTAAATCGGCTAGCCTGCCATATGCAATGGTGAGAGACCCCCATCTCAAGGCAGAAGACATGGACTGACACCTGAGTTTGTCCTGTGACCTCTACATGCATGCCATGGCATGTATGCACCTGCATCCACACACACTACCATGCACACAGGAACGTGAAAATACATGGTTTGTAAAAACTATCATTGTTTTTTTAATTGGCATTTGTTCTAAGACCTCTAGAGGGCAGCCTTGCACTTGGGAACTGGAAAGCGTCTTGGCAAAGGGAATGCACTACCTTCTATTGAGCCACCATGGCCAGAACAATCAGAATAACAAGATACACTGAAACCTTTCAATAAAATTTCCATTTTCACCATTTCCTCAGTCATGGATTCTGCCCAACATCACAATAACAATTAATTCTCCGAGCCCTTGGACACCTGTGTTCAAAGCCTTCCAGACACTAGACAGATATTACTAACCTCAGAATAATCCTCTAGATCCTGAGCTACCTGCACTGGACAGGTGGGAAATCAGAGGCCCAAAGAGTGGACCTTGGGTGGGAATTCCTGTGCTTATTCTGAGTGCTCTCAAAAGAAGGGGGCACACAAGGCCCCCCTCTGGGTGAGAAGTGATTGGCAGTTGGTGGTTCCGGAGGGAGGAGGGAGTTCTTTAGTGAGGAAGCCTTCTTGTCACATTCAGGAAAGAATCCCAGGGTAGGGGCTTGGGCGGATGAGCATGAGGAAGACGGTGGGAAGGCAGTGAAGTGAGGAGCAATGCACATTATAAGGAACATTATATATCAACGAGGACTATTCCTAGCGACGGCAGCCTCGTCCCTCTACANGGCAACAGAGCAGAACAGTTCTGGGTTGGATGTCAAGGCTAAGGTGGGGTTGGAATTCAGTTCTCCCTGTTCCTTGCAGGATGGCTGGGAGGCTGTTCCAGTGGATGACCTGCACCCATGTGTATGGGGGGTAGGGAGCACACACCAGTNTGTATGGGTGTCACTCACCCATGTGTATGTGGGGCACACCCGTGTGTATGGAGGGCACACCCACGTGTATGGGGGGCACACATCATGTGTATTGGGTGGCACACACCTGTGTATATGGGGGGTACTCACCCATGTGTATGAAGGACACACCTGTGTGTATGGGGGACACACACCATCTGTATTGGGTAGCGCACACCCACGTGTATGGGGGGCACACATCATGTGTATTGGGTGGCACACACCTGTGTATATGGGGGGTACTCACCCATGTGTATGAAGGACACACCTGTGTGTATGGGGGACACACACCATCTGTATTGGGTAGCGCACACCCACGTGTATGGGGGACACTCACTGGACTCAGTGGGTTATAGAAACTATACAAAGAGAGAGAAAAGGACGTGAAGTTGGGAGAAGGCTGTTGGGGGGTGGTTCTGAGAGGGGTTGAGTGAGGGCAGTAGGGGGTGGGTGTTATTTAATAGATTGTATACCTGTATGGAATCATCCAAATATAAAGAGACTAAAGATCAAGGGGGAGGGAGGAGGTAAAGGAAGAGAGAGCAAAAGAGACAAGCAGGGATGCGGCCTCAGGAGGAGCCCAGAGCTGGACCACAGGAAGAAGCAAGGTCAGGGACCTGGGATGTAGCTCAGGTGACTGAGGGCTTGCCTGGCTTGGAGGAAGCCCTGGGTTTGGTCCCCAGCCCCACATAAACCAGATGCAATGGCATGGCCCTGGATCCTAGCACTCTGGAAGTAGAAATAGGAAAATCAAGTTCCAGGTCTCCTTCAGCTAGATTTTGAACTTGAGGCCATCCTGGGATATGTGAACTCCTGCCTAAACACAGAAAAATAAAAACAGAATAATGAGGACAGTCTTTTGTGTACCAGCATTTACCAGTCATGTCTATGGGAAGCCACCCCAGAGGGTGTTGTCATCTCTATCATGGGAATTTTTACCAGAGGTAAAATCAGTCATACTTCACCACTAGCCAATGACAGCCACTGAGACATGGGTCCCCTGATGGCGGGGGAACTGGGTGTGGCACAGAGCATCAACTAAGATCCAGGGAGGAGATCACTGTCCCAGGAGGATGCTGATGTGTATTAGATTAGAGTGGGGACCTGGGTCCTTTTCACTTCTAATGTTCTCAGG
>LZPO01044062.1:145077-161753 GCA_001675575.1 Neotoma lepida
GCAGGGTGCTGCACGTTCTAGGGATTAGAGGAAGGTTCCGTGTGCCTGAGAGTACACCCTCTCCAACCTGGATTTTCCAAGCCAGATGCAGACACTTTCCCCGGAGAGCTTTCCTACAGCAAACTGTGTGCCTGGATCCTTGCCTCAGACTCTGCGTATAGGAAATTCATGCTAAGCAGCATTTGGAACCTTTTGTAAACTTTNTAACCTTTGCTGCAGTTGTAATTTTACTTTATTTCCGTGACTCTATTCATTCATTCATTCATTTATTGGTTTTTCGAGATAGAGTTTCTCTGTATAGCCCTGGCTGCCCTGGAACTCACTTTGTAGGACAGGCTGGCTTCAAACTCATAGAGATCCACCTGTCTCTGCCTCCCGAGTGCTGAGATCAGAGGTGTGTGCCATCATCACCAGGCTGATTCTTGTTAATTTAATGTTTGTTTTTTATTTTATGCAGCCACTATGCAGCCACATTATTTTATGTGGCTGAGTGTTTGCCTGCATATATGTGTGTGCAGAGCCTGAGGAGACCAGAAGAAGGAGTTGGATTTGGATCCCCTGGGACTGGAGTTATGGACAGTTGTGAGTTGTCGTGTGGGTGCTGGAAATCAAACCCAGGTCCTCTTTAAGAGCAGCCAGTGCTCTTCACCGCTGAGTCATCTCTCCAGCCTCATTTCTGTGACTAATTTCTGCCTTCCCACTGGGGTGAATGCCTGTACTCACTGCCTGCTCAGCACCAGCCACAGCATCTGGAATTTCTGAAGGCTTTAAATGGATTTGTAAATACACACACAACCCTTCCCGCTGCTGGCTGCATTTTTTTTTCATTATTAAAGTGTCATACTGATGCTGATGAAGGGTGACAAAGTGTGTGGTAANTGTGTTCATCCGAAATATGACCACTCACAGATTGACTTGCCATTTAGAAATGACCTAGGAAATGCCATGGACTCCAACTATGCTTGCATTCTCCAGCAGAAAGCAGGACACAAGGCTGTCTGTCTGGCAAGCCTGGCAAGCCTGTCTGGCAAGTCAGGTGCTGAGTTCTTAACCAGCAAACACTGCAAATCCTTGGAGGAATAAACTCACTAACAAACAAACAACCTACAGTGAGCACTTCACAAAGTTTTGCTTATACATGAATAACTTGAGGGGCCAGAGAGATGGCTCAGTGGGCAAAGAAGCTGGCTGCCAAGACCGATGGTCAGAGTTTGATCTCTAGGACTCACACAGTAGAAGGAGAGAACCAACTCCTGGAGGTTGTTCACTGAACTCCACAAGCATGCTGTGGCACACACACATACATACATACATACACACACAGAGAGAGACAGAGACAGAATAAATCATTAAATATAATAATTTTTTTAAATAACTTGAGCTCAGCATTATACAGCTACTGCATTTGCTGTTTTCATTCTTAAGTCAACACTAAGAACAACGAGGCAGCCAGAGGCCCCTGCTCTCACTCTGCATCTCGCCCTCCTAGTTCCACAATTTCTAAAATGCCAGGTTGTGAAAAACTCCATCCTCAAATGTTAGGCTGAGAGCAGAAACAAGCTACAACACAGTGGGACACAAGAGGGACACACGGGAAGACTGGCAATTCTGATAACACTAAAAACACAGTGTTGAATGAAACACACAGACAAATTGTAGAGGGACTTTCTTCTAAATAAGCATCTTTTTAAAAAAAATCTATCCCCACCCCTCCCTCTACGTCCCCTGTATCTGCTTGTGTATGTTCTGTGTGGGCATGGGGGTGCTTGTGCTGTGGCACGCATGTGTAGGTCAGACTGCCTCAGGTATCCATCCACATCTCCCACCTTGTCTAAGACAGGGTGGGCTGTTTACTGCTGTGTCCGTCAGGCTAGCTGGTCCTCAGGATTCTGAGGGTCCTCNGGTCTCAACCTCCNAGCTCTCTTAGGATGCTAGGACTACAGGTGCAGGGTGAATCATGTNTGACTTTAATGTGGGCTCTGAAGATTTGGGCTTGGGTTTTTATGCTTTTGTGACACATGCTTTACCTGCTGAATCAGCTTCCCTACATAAATGTCTTTAACGGGGTTATGGGGGTCCCCCCCTAGAGATTAGAGCACGGTGCTCAAATCCAATGTTGTGATCAAGGCTGGAGTCTAATCTTCATTTGTTTTCCAGAGCTGGATTGAACCCAGCGTCTTGCACAGGCTGGCACTCTGTCACTGAATATATCCCCTGCCCTTTTTGACCATTTATTTCGAGACAGGGTCTTACTGAGTTACCCAGAATGCCCTTGAATTTGTGACCATCCTACCTCAGCTTCCCAAGGGGCCAGGATGACAGATNTACACCACCATGTTCAGCTTCAATCAATGTCTCCACCACCTTTAAGAGATTCTGTTGGCATTCTGCTGGTGGTCAGACTCATTCCAAATATCTGGTAAGACTGTTTATGTCACACAAGCATACAACAATGAGGGACTGTCAGCTTGTGTGGAATACAGTGTTCATAGTGATTTTTATAATGTGAGAGAAATAGGGTGTATTTACTNTAAGGGGCATGGCCCCAGTATCACCTAATGCTGGCTAGTAACTCAGACTGGGGTGGGGAACACAAGTTCCTTATGACCATAGTCACCCAGCGAAAATTTTATTTACTCAACTTTTGATGCTATTTGATGACATTAGACCAATATCCATATTCATCCAAAGTGAAACCTCTGGTGTCACATGATCTGATGTATACTAATGGACCCAATGCAGCCTGTCAAGGTCTCACTTTTCATAATTGAGGACTGTGATGGACATTTTTCATTTCATGAATGCATTAGCTGTCACCACAGGTCCTAATTCAAAGGCATCAGTCAAGCCCAGCCCTCACTACTAGTACCATGCCTGGGTCTACACCCANACCCAGTGAACTGTCTCCCGGGGATCTGGTTAACATGAGAGTCTGGGAATTTCTTGTTGCTAACAAAGCCTAGCCATCTTCATGGTCTCTGAGAACGCTGACCCTGCCTGAGACCTTGGACACATATGTAGCAGGTGCTCCACAGGTATCAGTGAACAAACAGGTCTCTGTGTACAAGTAAAGCTGGATCCTCACACTGGTGCACACACAGCATAGGAGTGTGCAAAGATGGAGGGGCAGATGTTTCCAGGAAAGGCCTGGAGGGACTCAATGTGGAATATCCCTTTACACTGTGTGAATGTACGTCGCTATGATTGGTTTGATAAAGAAGCTGAGGGGCCAATACCTGGACAGGATAAAGTTAGGCGGGAAAACCAGACTAAGGACACTGGGAAGAAGGGCAGAGGTGTCACCAGCGAGACATGGGAGGAAGCAGGAGATGTAAGATGAAAGAGAGGTAATGCCACGTAGCAGAATGTAGATTAATAGAAAGGGGTTCATTTAAGTAGTAAGAGTTAGCTAGTCACAAGCCTGAGCTATTGGCTGAGCACTTATAATTAATATTAAGTCTCCATGTGGTTATTTGGGAGTGACACAGAGACACAGAGACACTCGGCATACACTTAAGATGGCACAGAAGAAGAGGCTGGGAGGGGCCCTGGACAGAGCAAAAGCTGCCCCAGACAGTGCAAGTCTCCAGGTTCACAGACTTCATTCTCTCCACTAGCTCCACCTTCTCAGCATGATACTTGTAGGTCTTCAACACACAAGACTAACTTCCTCTCCATCACGTCTAACCAAAGAGCACCACACACACGCAACACCACTTTTAACAGTGGTCAGGCTGCCAAGTGGGGCCAACGGCAACGGCCAACAACGAGCCATCCCTTGCTCTGTAAATGAGATCTTAGAGGACAGAGAATGCCTGGCGCTGTCAGCAGGGGCGTATCTGTTCAAGACATGGTTCAAGGTGGGTATGCTGGGACACGCCTTTAATCCCAGCACCTGGGAGGCAGAGGCAGGTGGATCTCTGTGAGTTCCAGACCAAGATCCAGACCTTGCCTCAAACAAACAAACAAACAAACAAATAGGAGGTGGTTCAGATGAGTCCTACCCCACCCCCAGATTCCCTCCCAAGACATCAGCTCTCAGCATGATTGTCTGGAGCTAGTTTGAAAGCCCAGTCACTTCCCATCCTTGCCATGGACTCCTCCCTAACACCAGTCACCTCCTCACACTCCCCTGAGCTCCTGCAATAGGCTCCAGGTCCAGTGGGAGACTTTGTCTCAAAAAGTAAGGTGGGAGCTATTGAGGAAGACACCCATGTTGACCTCTGGCTTCTGTATCAGCACACATGCATATTCTTCTGCACATGGGTGCACACACTCGCACATATGCATATGTGTAGGATATGATGACAATATAATGAGTCACATTCTTCACAATCTGAGGTTTGATACTTTGAAAACTGTTTATTTTCATATTTTGTCTGGAATTTTCAAGCTGTCATAAAAAAGCAATACTGTGGCTCAGCATCCTAAGAGTTAAATGTTGTGGAATATTCCTTTACACTGTGTGAAGATGTGTCACTGTGATTGGTTTATTCAAGAGCTGAATGGCCAGTAGCTAGGGAGGAAGAGGTCAGGTGGGACTTCTGGGGACAGAAAGGTCATGGGGAAGAAGAAAGACGGGGTTGCCAGCCGCAAGCAAAGGAAGTAGCACATGCAGGAGAGGTAAAAGCCTCGAGGCACATGGCAACATGTATGTGAATAGAAATGGGAGAAGCCTAAGCTATAGGCCGAGCTTCCCTAATTAAGAATAAGTCTCCATGTCGTTTTTTGTGAGCTGGTGGCCCAAAGAAAAATTCATCTACAGTTAAATTATTTTGTTTCACTTCTGCTCTCAGATAACATCCACTTGCTGGTGTGGGTACCACTTTCTTCCTATTAGGAAAATGGACTAGAGATGGGGAGGTGGCAGAGTGGATAAAGTGCTGGCTGTTCAGACACAGTGAGGTGTGAGATCACCAGCACCCATGCAGGAAGCCCTGCTTAGCAACGTNTCTGCAACCCCAGCACTGAAAGGCAGAGACAGGAGGATCCCTGTGGTCCATTGGTCAGCAACACTAGCCAACTGGCGAGCTCCGGGTTTACCAAGAGACTGTCTCAAAATATCAGGTGGAGGGCAGCTTAGGAGAACATTGTCCATATGTGTATGCATTGGCATACATATCCCCTATATGTATACATCCATAACACACGTGCATACATGCACACACACAGGCACATTACACACACAGAGACGGGCCCACACACACACAAAGTTAAGCCAATAATTGCACGCTGGGAAGGATGGTGATGCTAATAATAGCCACATCTTCAGGACACAGTGAACAGGAACTAAACTGACAAGAACTTAAAGGCTCAGAAGAAGCCGGAGTTGTTGATAATTATTGCTAGTGAAAGAGAAAATTCCAGGGTGCATATCTGTATTGATTCCAAATTGTCTTTGTAAGTTGTTAATTCCTTCTTCTCTGAATATGGGATGGTATGAAAAATAATTGCAGCCTAGCACATTGCCCACAGTTTTAGGGAAGCATCATAGAAAGGCAGACATCAGATACTGTGTTTTAGAGCTATTCATGTTTAGGAAGAGCAAAAGCTCAGAGCTGTCAGTCATACCTTCTCCAGCATCTTCTTGCTCAGGAAGGTTGTGAGTCAATGCTGTTACCTGGGGAAGTGAGATGGTGCATTTGTTAAGTGTCCTTGTCGTTTTATGGTCAAGAGAAGGCATATGCATTCTTCACAGGGAGAAAATGATGAACTGCAGAAGAACTCCACTCTGGTTTGATTTGCAGCCAAGTTCCCACTTGTGCAGGAGAAAGTCGGGATATTCTACTCCAAGTCATCGTGCTACTGGCAGTGTCCTTGGGAGGACAATGGGGGAACACATTTCTTATGTGCAAAGGTCACTTTTGAGGGTCTGAAGATGGAACTCAGATAGAATGTTTGCCTCATGTGCAGGAGATCTTGGATTCAAACCCCAGTTCTGCAGAAANCAGGTATGGTGCTGGACACCCACAACTTCAGAACTAGGGAGGGTCAGAACTTCAGGGTCATCCTCAGCTACATAAAGAGCCCGAAGCCAGTCTGGGCTAAATTATGTCCATCATACCCTCTCCTTTGAACAGCAGTGGGTCATGCCTGTGTTTCANGAGTTCTTGAGGCCCTACAGGATAATGTCAGTCCTTTGGCATCTCTGGTCCTTCAAAGTTGCCAAGGTCTCGATTTACTAACTTCCACCCAGGAGAGCACCTCCCTGGTTCTGGAGATAAATGTCTCATCTATACAAATCTGTCAGGCAGCATCAGGAGCTTGGTAAAAAGAAGAGATAAGGCTGCCAATGAGGTGGGGGAGGGAGAGATAGAGGGAGAGAGGGAAAGAAAGAGGAGGGAGAGAAAGAGGGGGGAGGGAGGGATAAACGGGGAGGAGGGAGGGAGGGAGAGAGAGAGAGAGAAAGAGACAGAGAGAGAGAGAGAGTGCAAGAGCTTCCTGTAGCTGACTTGAGAACAAGCTTGNAGACACAGCCATCCTATTTGCTTCCTTCCTGGGGCCACACACAGCCATCTGTCTGCTCCTTGTACAGTCCCTGCATTTTTAACCCACTTGTCAAGTTTTTTTTTTCTTTCTAGACTCGAGAGTTTCATCTTCAGATTGCCTCAATAAAAATCCCAATACCTACCATCCAGAGCCCCTGGACCAGGACACTGGATCTTCCACCCAAAAAGCATTAAGTCTGGTTCTCTTTACGGGACACTTCACACAGCTCCTGTTAGAGTCACGAGTGAAGTGAATCGTCTATGCCTGGCTCAAAGAAGCTGCATAACAAAAGAAACTTCCAACAACCCCCCTCTATTGCATTATTAGGAAGTGGGATATGGAGAGGATACCATATTTTAGAAACCAGAAGAGTTCTAGATGATGTCATACAAGAAGACCACAAAGCTTTGCTGATCAAATCNTAGAGTGAGTAGGGCTACCGATCAAATTAACCATGAGGTGGTTCCACAGAACTGCTGTCCGTAAACCCAGTCCCCCACCCCCAGCCCCACACTGTATAAGAGTGACCAATCAAAAACACTCTCACTAGCATAGTGGGGATTGCCCGATGATAACCCAAATGGAAAGGATCCTAGCTCCTAAGAACCACTGCAGCCCGTCTTAAAGCAGGCAGTGTCACCTTTCGCCCACTGCATCTGTCTTCTCTCCCATCTTGCTTGACTGAATGCTGTCACTGTCCGATAATCCTCCCTCACAGGGACCAATGATCAGAGGAGTCACACACCTCCCCACTGGTTGCTCAGGATGTGCTGATGCTGGAACACGGTGTGTGTGTGTGTGTGTGTGTGTGTGTGAGTTTTCTGTTTTCTTTCCTACAACATCTAGATATGTGGCCTTTTCTGGTTGTTCATCCAATTATTTGTACACAATAGTTGCATGACTTTCCCTGGGAAGACATCAATTCACCCCTAGACAGGATGCAAGGAACAGAAGAGATGAGCCCACCCANGTCTAGCCTGCTGTGAGTTACTCTCCACTGCAACTACACACACAACAAAAACAACTTAAGGTAGAAAGGGGTGACCTTGGCTCACAGTTTAAGGNTCTGTTACTGTGGGGAAGCCATGATGACAGGAACATGAGGCAGCTGGTCACATGACATCCACAGGAAACAGGCATGAATGCTGGGCTCTGCTCATTTGGCCTCTCTGAGCTTCCCAGACATGCCCAGAGGTTTGTCTCCTAGGTGACTCTAGATCCTGTCAGGTTGACAATCATTTTTAACCAGCACAGTCTGTGAGCCAGGGAGTTGGTTGTGCTGCTTACAACATTGTGGGTGAGGGGGTCAGTTACAGGAGCATGGACGACTTAAAGGCAAGTGTATCACCAAAAAGCCCACCCCACTCACAAAACCCACATCCCTGGATCTCCCAGCACAGCCCACAAGTCACTGCATCGAGAAACCCCCCCCAACACCCGTCTACTACTCATGCAGCCTCAGAGCAGGGTCTTAAGACTCCTCCAAGCTTCCAGTCTTATTCAGTTTTATGAGCCTCCCTCCTCCCTCCAGCAGGGAATGTTTCAATTCAAAGGAAAGAATTTTACTAATTTATATCTGCCTCATCTTATGCATATGGTCTCTTACAATACCAAGACATAACTTTATAATAATATTAAACTGAATTTTTAAAAATCAACCATCCACAGTTCTACCACTTTAACACAAACTATATGCCCATCAATTTCTGGCTTCTGTACTGAGCGTCTTGGCCAACAAAATGAGCTGGCAGGCTCTCTCTCATTCTCCCACATGGTGGTTCTAAGTCACAACCCACCCCCACACCCACACTCAGCAACTTGGGGCTCTAGCACAGGGGGCTCCAGATCCCTGAGATCCATGGACACTATTGCTCCTGCGTTCAAGGACGGGTAAGTCCCAGTGTGGGCGTCCCAGAACATGCCTTCTGTGAAGGAGCCACACCAGAGCACCCNCTTCCTTCTGCAAAGCAGCCAGGGCCCTTCTCAGAAGAGGGATGACTTCTGTTTGCTCAGATCTGCTTCATCTCTGAGCAAGCAGAAATCACACTAGGAGCTGTAGCTAGTTCCCCACAAGCTTGGGTTCTACAGAGCCTCAGCCCTCACTGTAAGAAAGCTGTAGCCCAAGAAACATGGTGCTCCTGGCTCCTTCCTCATCTCCAAATCACCTTGCAGCAGGTCGACGGGCAATCTTATTCCTTTTGGATAGACATCTAGATTTTTTTTTTTATAAAAAAATATAACAATGCAGAGTTATATTACAATAGCAACAAGCCCAGGGGTCTAGACACCACAGCCAACAACATTACTATGGGCAGGTGATGCCAAGTTTTGTACTTATATAATCTTCTGTAAGTGGCATCACAATTCTATTATATGTGGACCATATTATACACAGGCAAGCTGAGGCTCTGAGGAATTNAGTCACTTGTCTAAGGTCACACAGATAAACGGCAGAAGATATGTGGTCAGAATCTAGATGGAGTATGGGCTTGGGTATCAAGGAGTATATATATATATATATATATATATATATTGCAGCTTCTAACTGGCCTTGTGGAATCTTTTAATTCCATGCATTCCCTGTTCATGAAGCACCAATTGTATTTTTAAAGATTTGTGTGTTGGTGTGTGTGTAACATGTGCATGCCTGCAGAGGCCAGAAGAGGGCAACATCTCCCCTGGACCCTAAGTTACAGGTGGTTGTGAGTCATCCAAGGTGGGTTCTGGGAACTGAACTGAGATCCTCTGCAGAAGCACCACGGCTGTGACTTCNGAGACAGCTCTCNAATCCCTCCAAGGTAACAGCAATGCTGTACTTTATGCGGTCACCAAAAGCTGCTTCCTCTGGGCGCACCGGAAATGCCTGCCTTGAATTCCTCTTAGTGCTCTACCCTTTCCCCTCATGGTTCTCCTGCAAGGCTGGCAGCAACTGCCACAAGGATAATACTACCTCACCACAGAAGAGGAAACTCGGTCCAGAAATAGACATTTTATGTGGCTTTTCCTGGGGAGAGAGAATTATATTTACCTACAGAAGAACAAAGAGCTGATTCCAGCCAAGCTCATCTTGGTGGAGCAGGTATTTACTGGGGTAACTTNGGGGGCACGAGTGAGTGCATCACTGGAGTCCCCACCCCACCAGCCTCCCATTTCACACCCACTCTAACATCTCCCAAGGCCGTGGGCAGCTGGGGCAGAAGGGAGGGGTAACTCAAGCAAGGGTCTTGTGACCCTCCCTCTTCTTCCACTTGTGACCAGAATCCCCTCCCCTGAAAAGCCGTAGCTTCACACTAACCCTGTGAGGCTGGCAGNCTGATCAGGACTTCAGTGGTTGTGTATGGGGGGGGTTGGAATGTTGCAAATCTAGAGTCAAACTATCTTGGACCATCGTCAGCCCTCTTAATTACCATTTATTGTCTTCCTCGGAGCCTTGCTTAGTAGCTTTGTGGCCATTAGGGTAAACTGTTTAGAATCACAGCTCTAGTTTTCCTTTGGAATGTGTTACCTTGGCAGACCTCTAGCTTCCGCCAAACCAGAAGCTAANTTTGCCATCCGATAGCAGGCAAGGCTTCAGCTGAGATCTTACCATCAGGCTGTAACCTGCCTCCTCTCTGATGTCTTNGAACATGTCTTGATTTATGATGGTCTTTGCTCTGTTTCTGTAAAAATTTCATGAAACTGCTTCCATGTTGGAACATGGAACTTGGGGTGAGCTGAATCTGTATTCCAGGGCCAGGGTCGCTCAGACTTGGCTCCAGAATAAACTATATTTTATCATGTAGTTTATATTTTATTTTATATCTCACCCTTTGAGGTGAGAGCTGTGTTTTTGTGTCAACACAGGAGAAAAACATCAGCAGCCTCATTGCTATTACCACAGAACTGGGGATCACTGTTTTGTTCTGTGTGTGTGTGTGTGTGTGTGTGTGTGCGCGCGCATGCTGGTTGGCTGAGGGGTCTTCGGGATTTGGATTTTTTTCTCCACCTCCCCCTCAGCTGTGATTCCAAGTATATGGCTTTCATTATCTGGTTTCTGGGATCAAACATAGGTTATCATACTCAGGCTCCCATCTAGGCCCTCACATCCAGGTCTGCACACCCAACCTCTCACACCTAGGTCTGCATACCCAGGCCCTCACATCCAGGCCCTCACATCCAGGCCCTCACACTCAAGCCCTCACATCCAGGCTCTCACACCTCACACACAAGTCCTTATGCTTGCAAGACAAGCACTTTCCCCACTAAGCATCCCCACCACCATCTCCTTGTTTTGTAGCTGTTCCTGCTAGTCAAGCTATTCCAGGCCATGCTCACTCCCTTTGCAGTGAGAGCTGTGTCTTGTGTAGAAGGAGCTGGATGTCCAGAGTGTGGAGTCCATGCTGTGCTGGTTCCACGGTCCTGCATCCCTGGAGGGAATAGCTCCACCACAAGGAGCTTGTGGATGCATTTTTCCTGGCCACCTGACACTGGAGAGTAGAACTAGGGACAGACACAGATCCACAGTCCACACCTAGGGTGTTTCCGAGAGCGAAGACAGGAAATGGGGACAATGTGCTGACCTTGCCTTTCAAAGTCAGTCCTTTGTGCTTGCTTAGTCTTTGGCTATCCAGACTCAACTCCTTCAGTCCTTGCTTGACTTCTAAATACCTGTGAACTCCCCTCAAACGTGAGCCTGAGGAGGGCACTATTGTACTCTTGTTCCTCAGCTCTCTACCTTCTGCTTTAGTTGAACAGATTACACAGTAAGCCGCTCCTAACGCCTTCCAAAATAAGACTGGTTTACATGCACAAAGTAATTAAGGCCAGGGAACTGTGTGGGAACCTTTTTATGCCTCCCCACACACCCCTCCCCCTCCCCACAACCCTACCCCTTATCTTTGCTCTCCTCCCCCCAACANCCCTCTCCACCCCCACCACCCCCCAATCTATAAGCACCAGTCTAGCTACTGCTCCTTTTGCTTGGTTTTTCTTGGATCCTTGGCTGGCCTCGAACTTGTCATGTAGCTGAGGATGATGAATATGAGCCTCCTGTGTGCTAGGATTATAGGTGTGGGCGCCACACCTCATTTTATGCAACCCTGGGGATTGGGCTCGGGGTTGTGCATGCTAGTTTAGTAGCTACCAACTGAGCCACATCCCCAGCCCCCAATCTAGCTTCATTAGAAGGAGAAAAAGTGAGAGAGAAAAGAGAAGACTGCCTAGNAGACAAGCTTGGGAAATGTGGCCTGTGATTTCAACCTGGACACAGTGTTCTGAAATGTTTTGTAAGACTACATTTCCTTCCAGACTTCAACTTGCCAGATTAAACATTTGGGATTCAAAGCCTAGTTAAGGAAGTGTGTGAATGCCCTGCTCCAATGAGGAGAGGAAACTGCTGGTACTGAGCGATTGCGAAGTCCCTTTCCTCTGGCCTGACAAGGGGCAAGGACAACCCAAGCTGCAGACCTCACCGGAGGTCACTGCCTCGCCTCATGCCCTTTGACACCAGCAAAGGTCATCTGTTCTCACAAGGAAGACCTAGGGTGCACCTCACCTCAAAAATGCAATCCAGAGAGCCAGCCCCATCTAAAGGGACTTATGTAAGCTCACATGTAAGGCAACAGCGGGCCCTGACCTGGTTCCCTCAGTAGATGACTGTCATTGCTCAGCCTCCACAGGGGGATCCAGGATATTCCGTTCTCTTACACTGTAACTTTGCCAAAGGAAATACACAACACACGGAGTGGGTGCCAGCAGCCATGCTCTGATTTATGAGCCAGTCCTTCAGGCTTAACTGGGAACAGAGGTGCCTTTGTGCAAGGCTGTTCCTCTGCGAGGCTCCGTGGGCCTTTCTGCATTCTGTTGACAGTCTATTTGACAAGGGCTACAATGAGACACAAAATGGTAAAGGAATCTCAGAATCAACAGCAAAGTCTGTTGCATGCTACCTCTCAACAACATTCAACAATTGCTTTGTCAACTGGCTCATGTATTTATTTATTTACTTATTATACACACATGTGCCTGTGTGTGCGCACACAGGTCAAAGAGAGCATCACTTGTCCTCTATCACTCTCTACCTATTCCTATGAGACAGGGTCTCTCTCTGAATCTGGGGCTCATACTCTCTTTGCTAGGCTGGAAGCCAGCAAGCCCCAGCAGTCCCCAAGCAGTCCCCAAGCAGTCCCCAAGCAGTCCCCAAGCAGTCCCCAAGCAGTCCCCCTTTACTCCTTTTGAAGCTGAAGCAATGAAGCGTGCTTGCTACATAGGCGCTAGGACCCCAACTCTGGTCCTCATGACTGAACAGCCAGCTCTCTTAACTTCAAGTCCCTGGGCTCAAGCCTTCTACAGGAAGGGTTTGGGGACAAATAAATGCTCAATGAGAAGGGCCTGGGATGGTCTTAAAGCTGTCTCTTATACACATCTAGATGTGTATAAGAGACAGGTGCTACCACTGCCTAACCTCTATGTTTAATCTAGTGGCTGTTCTGTTCTCTGACCCCAGATAAGTTTTATTAGGGTACACAATATTTTGGGGGACATAATATAATCACCACATTTCCCCTTTTTTGTCTAAAATAATAAAAAACTTAAAACTAATACAAGAAAAACTACATCCAATAAGTATATACAATATATAGTCAAGAATTACATTAACAATGTCTAGTCCATTAATATTTGACAGGTTCAGTTAAAAAAGCTCCATTATATACATTAACAATGTCTAGTCCATAAACATTTGAGGTTCAGGCAAATAACTTTCATTATATATATTAACAATGTCCAGTCCACTAATACTTGACAAATTCAGACAAAAAATTTTCATTACTTATCCTATTTTGGTGAGTCCAAAATTTGTATGCAATAAACAAAAGTCCAATCCAATATAAAATATTTAAAACTAGTAGTTGTCTTATAAAAGTAGATTCAATAATCTTTTTTATCTTATCACTGTCCATCTTATTTTTTGAGACAGGGACGCTCACTGGGACCTGAACCTCACTGATTAGCGCTGATTACCCTATCTCCATACCCCCAGTGCTGAGATTACAAGTGAGTAGTATAACTACACCTGAATTTTTTATGTGGGTCCTGAGGGTTGAACTCAGGCCCTCGTGCTTGTGTGGCAAACACCTTACTAACTGAGCCATCTCCACATCCCTTCTTATCTTTTGTGGTACTGGCTAGCACAGGCATTCAGTTCATGCTGTTAGTGTTCTCAGGGTCTTCGTTAACAAGGACACATCANTGCCATTCACAAGGAGAACTGCTTTTCACAGGAAGACACTAACTCATATTTATGCTTTGTGTAATAAACTTAACTNTTCAATTCCTAAGCTTATCAGTCTTCCACACAAATCACACTGCTGTTATAGTGGCCCTTTTGACTATCACAAACTAAAACCTACTAAGCTTTCTGAAGCCAACAATCCTGATCCATGTTTTATTGACTGATAGTCACAGGGGGGAAAATTGGTTTCCACAAGCTGTTGAGAATGGGAGCATTAATTAACTCAAAAGCTTATGGTGCATGGCATTCCTGGATGCTAAACTGGAAACTGTCAAAAACAAGTATTTGCGATTTGGGGAGNAGCAGCAAAGATGCATAACAAATCTAGAAACATTTATTCAATCAAATAAAAACACCAGAGCTCCATGGGAGTCCAGCAGTTTAGCTAAGGGCTGTTCTTACCATCCTGCAAACCCCACTCCACTTCACCCACCAGCTGGGGATTCTAGCTGGGAAGTCAGGGAGTAAAACGCTACAGACAGATAGGAAAGGAAAACACTGTGCTTTGGAGTGGGGCGCAGCAAAAGCTCATATGCCTTAGTTGTTAGCACGAGTCCCTCAGGCAAAGGANCAGGAGAAACACTGAGGCTGTGATCCAGCTTGTGTAGCCAGGCTACAGAGAAGCCAAATAGTCAAGAGTGTGGACAATGGGACAGCATTGTGAGCCCTGACACAATCCCTAGCAACCCTGGTGTCTGGGAGGCTGTGCCCAGTTGCTACGATAAAAACACCTCAATGACAAGAAACTTAAGAGGTCTAGGGNCTCATTTAGTTCACACTTCCGGGACACTGTCCATCACTGCAGGGAAGTCAAGGCAGCAGNAACTTGAAGCAGGTCACATACATCTACAATCAAGAGCAGAGAGAATGGATGCATGCATTCTCAGTGATCAGCTAGCTTTTTCTACTCTTACACAGTCCGGGAGCCAAGCCGGAGAATGGTGCTGGACATTTTCATTCAGGCCTGCTCTTCTCAGATCAATTAAGGCAATCAAGACAGTCCACCCACAGACACACCCACAGCCAAGCTGATCTAGACAACCCTTTAGTTGAGANGCTCTTCCCAGGTGACCCTAGATGGTGGCGAGTTGACAATGAGAATAACCACCACACCAGTACTCCCGTGGCTTTCTCTTTCTTCCTGTGTTATGTGGTTTGAGACTCCAGCCTGTGGGATGGTGACAGGGAGTGGCTCACATGCAGTGAGCTCCCCTCCTCAGTTATACTCTAGGAAATTCTCTTACATACACACCNGAAGGTGCCTGCTAAGTGTCCTGCATAAACAAGTCCACAGCGAAAACTAACCATCACACTGAGTACGTTCCCAACAACCATCCATGTCANGCTGCCGGTATTTTAGAGTTCTGCATCATGTGGCCTAACAAAGGCAGCAACTTTGGGGACATAGCAAAAGCAGCTGAAAATAGCATTTTTGTAGATGAAATGTGGCCTCCAATTCTCTGCAGCTCTTGAAGTGGAGTCTAAAAACTGACCAGGGCCCAGACAAAATAGTCCCTGCAGTGTGTGTACAAGCTTGGATGTCAAGGTCATGTGAAGCTCAGGATAAAAGAGGCCCCATCACATCCNCTGTCCCTGCTGAGATCGGGTGTCAAAAGTAAAAGTTCCCTGGGACTCTACGGTGATGGAACCTCTGAGAGAAGGTGAACATCTCATCTTGAAATGTGTGGTGGCTAAGAGGTGAAAAGCTGAGCATTATGGGAGAAACTGATTATCATCAAGTCAGCTTTTCTGAAACCTATGAAAAACATGTGCACTGCTGAACTGTCAAATTCATGATGCAACATGGTGTAAAAAGGAACAGGCCCTCTGTGCTGTTGCATACTGGCTGTCNACTTGACAGGGGACAGAACCACCTGGGAGACACACCTCTGGGCATGTCTGCGAGGGAGTGTCTAGACTGANTTAACTGAGGCAGGAAGGGCTACCCTAAAAGTGGGCTGTGCCATTCTATGGGCTGGTGTCCAGGACTGAAGACAAAGAGCTGAGATCTGGCGTTCATCTCTCTCTGCTTCCTGACTGTGAATGCAACATGGCCTGCAGCCTCATGCGCCTGCTGATTTCCCCACTCTGGTAGACGTTACCTTCAAACTGTGACCCAAAATAAAGTCTTTCTTCCTTAACCTGCCATTGCCAGATGTTCTTTCATAGTAAATTAACTAGTATACTGCAAACATGAAAAGTAATTGATAACGTGACACACACCTGTGACNNTAGCACTCAGGCGGGAGAGGTCAGAAGATCATGAGTTCAAGGCCAGTCTTTGCTCCACAGTGAGTTCCAGGTGAATGGACTTGATAAGTATCAAAGGGGAAATATGTGACATCATCAATAGCGCTACATGGAAAACCCCCATTCACTCGTTCATTCATATAAATGAAACACTTGTCGTATGTGAAATATCAAGTTCTACTGAGGCCACATATTTAAATATCACAAACCAGAGATTGGAGAATTCATACTTTCAAAACCTACCTGCTAAGAATAAAGGGATGTTAAGGATTAAATACAGGGATCTATAGCAAAGCTCAGATTCATTTAGACACTCAAACTTAATGGTGTCTAAAATCATGTTTTATTCCTGGAGANGGATGGTATAAAGTTAACCAATAAGAAAGATGGGAGAGATGGCTCAGTAGTTTAGAGCACATCCTGCTATTGCAAAGGACTAGAGTTTGGTTCCCAGAATTCACACCGGGTGGCTTGCAACTCCAGCTCCATGGGATCTAACACTTCCCAACTCCATCATCACCTGCATCCACACATGCACACCTACATATGCACGTACTCACATATGCACATAATTAAAATAAAGTAAAAAAATTAAGTTCAGCCCTACCTGACAACTTTCTTCAAGCCTCTTCTTTATGAAGGAGACTTTTCATGTAAGACCATTTCA
>LZPO01044062.1:162433-173132 GCA_001675575.1 Neotoma lepida
ATTTTGATAAAATATATAAATAATTGAGCTGGCCGTATAATTACAACCGCAGAGCAAGGTGTCCAACTATAGGTAATGGGATCCAGAAAGCCAGCCCATGCACCAGGGATAGATCCTTATCACACTGCCAGGGGCCTCTCATANAGACCAAGCTGCACAACTGTCTCCTGTATGCAGAGGGTCTAGTCCGGTCCCATGCAGGTTCCATAGCTGTCAGTCTAAAGTTCGTGAGTTCCTTTGAGCTTGGTTCAGTTGTCTCTGTAGATTTCTACATGGCTTGCCATGACCGTATAGTGGTTAGCACTCTTNGTTGTGGCTGCAGCAACCTCGGTTCGAATCCGAGTCATGGCACTATCGACCTTCTGCCCAGGGACTTTTTGCTACAAGCTCATCTGTCATCCGTGGGCCTGGTGAGCTCAAAACACCCACTTCTCAAAAGAGAGAAAAAAGTGAGTGCTGCTCACTTGGAAGCAGGGCCTTATGGGTGTTTTAGAAGGGCAGTGAACGAAGCAAGTGGGCAATGCACACTTGCGTGACATAGACTTTGAGGAGGTAGGATTCACAGATGATGGCACACGGTACACTACACAGCAAAGATTCTGAGATGTAAAACCTCCTTATTCCTCACAGTGCCTCGATGAGATACACANGGTTACCACCGAGTACACAGAGGCTGAGGTCTTGAACACGGAACATGCCCAGTCAGTGACTGAGCTGCAACCCAAACTCAACTCACAGTGCACGCTAACTCCATCTCTCTGACTGAGTTCCTTGTTAGACATCCTAGGACAAGAGAAGAGTTGAGAGCCACAAGGCAGGATAGAGAGGCTGCTTTATCATTTGGCTGTTTCAACTCACTGACCAAAGGGTAACGCATGTATGTCTCCCTCAAATCAGCTTTTAGTGTTTTCTTTCCTTAAAAAAAAATCTCAGTGATGGTATCTTGTGTACTCCAGAAACCTGACTGATATTATTGAATGCTCTTTCACGATCCCATACTAAACTGATCACCAATGCCCACCAACTCTCCCCTGGAATGTCTCTCAGCATGTTTGGGATCCTAACTTCCCTACTAGCTAAGATCAAAAGGATCCCCTGTTAGGCTGAATGTTTTTTCTCTAGATGCTTTTAAAAAGCGATGTATGTTACTTATTGTTTGGGGGGAGGAGACTTGTGGTATGCACAAGTGTTCAGGGACCTGTGGGGGCCAGCAGAGGGCATTGGATCCCCTGCAGCTGGTGTTACAGATGAGCAGCCATGGGAGTGCTGGAGACCCAGCTCTGATGTCTGCAAGAGCTGCTGAGCCATCTCTCCAGTCCCACCCCCACCTCCTACCCCCTTTCCACCCCCTCTCACCCCCACCTCCCCACTTGTAAAGCCTGGCTTGTCTTTGGTGTCCCTCTGTTTCACAAAGAGTAATCTAGAGGAAGACTTTTTATTATCATGCTTGGAAATTAATAGACTTCATAAAATTCTTGACTTTAGACATTAACCAACTGTTGGAAATTNTCAGTGCTCCTTGGCTGTTGCTTGCTAGCTCTTTCCTTCCCTGCTAGCCCTACGGGGTGCCCCCTTTCCCTGCTCCTCCACAAACTCTTAACACTTCTTTCATATGATCATGCTTCTACTTCATTCTAGATTTTAAAAATTTGCATCTTACCATGTACCAGTACTTGCAGTATGAGACCCCCATCTCAAAACAACAACAAAAACAAAAATAAAAGTTTTTTCTTTGGTCTCCTTGCTATTTCTTTGGTTATTTACGAGAAGAATGAGTCTTTCAATTTTTTTTTTTTTTAGTAGTAGTTGTATTTTCAAACCATTTAGTCCAGTTCATTACTATAAAGAATATAACGGTACTAAAGATCTATCTCACAAGTTCCCCCTTCTCTTCTCTCCTACCAGACAAAAGGGTCACAGCCCTTCTATACAGGCAGTCGGTGCTTTTTTATACTCATAGGGCTTAATTTTGATGTGTTAAACTGTATAATCATAAGAACAATTACTTACAATATTTGATATGAACTCAAATTTTAATGGTTTCATTGCTCATAATTTATACCCTAGATCATTTCCCTTAAATCCAAGGTCCATTTTATTTTATTTTATTTTATTTTTTTGGTTTTTCGAGACAGGGTTTCTCTGTGTAGCTTTGGCACCTTTCCTGGAACTCACTCGGTAGCCCAGGCTGGCCTCAAACTCACAGAGATCCGCCTGCCTCTGCCTCCCAAGTGCTGGGATTAAAGGCGTGCGCCACCACCAACTGGCCCCAAGGTCCCTTTTCAATTAACTTTTTAGTTGACTAAANAGCTTTAAGTCACTGAACATCAGTGCAGGTCTCAGGGCTGAGCACAGAAAAGTCCTGTTCTGGCTTGGTGACTGCCTGCCTAGTATTTTAAAGGCATCTGGAATAAGGAAGGTGCCAAGGCTTGGACAGNACTGTATGTACTCTACTGAGCCAGAGACATTACCTTAAATACCCAAATAAACCGCAAACCAGCCATGCCTCCAGACAGACACACCATTCTTCCCTGGCCTCTGAGCTGCCTTGAAGACTCCCCAGGTGTGCCCCTGTCATGAGCTTACCCTTGGGAGACTGTTAACCTGCCACACAAGCAAAGGGGCTAACAGAAATCAGCAATGGAGTCTACGTGCTTGTGTCTACAGTTCAGTCACATGGCGACAGACAGAAAACCTAAACATGAGTATTTCTCCGGGCCCTGCTTAGAAGGAAGACAGGAGTCCCAGTCACAACCCACCCCCAGGCATCTGTACAGGTTCAAGTCTGGGGAGAAGGGAAAAGCTTTGACAAGTTCTTAGCATTTGCCTAACAACGTCATACAAAAGCTGAGGGCTTTTGAGCCTTCCTTCTAAGTGCTCTAAAGTGACATGTTTCAAAATTTAGAAAGTATAAAAAGTTTCCAGTAAAAAGGCTTCCCATCAATACTAGTCTGTGTTTATTTATTGTGTGTATGTGTGTGTATGTGTGTGTATGTATGTGTGTGTATGTGTGTGTGCTACAGCATGCCTGTGGAAGTCAGAGGACAACCTTTGGGTGTCAGTTCCCTCCTTCCACCACACAGGCCCTATGGATGGAACTCAGATCATCAGGCTTGGCAGCAAACACCCTCACCTGCTGAGCCATCTCACCTGTGGGTCCCNAACTCCCTTCCAAACAGACAGAGATGTCCTACACATAAACAGAATGCACCTCTATTTTAACAGTGGCCATCGCTCTCCTTTTCTGGACTTTTCCACCTTTCTGTACTTCTGTCACTCTTAAATGGAGTTGTCTCACACCTCTGTCCTGAACCATGGTTCTTACTTAACAAGTAACAATAGCACATTACCCCCAGGGAGGAAATAACGGTTTTTAATATATTCCTACCCTGTAATGGAGAAGCCTGCTACACTACTATAGCATGGTGTGTGTCTGTGTCTACAGTCTGCGCATTAGTGTAGTGTATTCACACGCTTGTGTATGTGCATGTGCACACGCATGTGCGGAGGCCAGAGGTNGATGCTGGATGTCTTCCTTGATCACGCTCCACCTTATTTTTTGAGACAGAGNCTCTCACTGAACCTGGAGCTCACTCATTTGGCTAGACTGGCTGGCTGGGGAGCTTCCAGAGCCGCTTGTCCGCTTCCTCACTCCCCAGCACTGGGNTCACATACACACACCACCANGCCTTTTTTTAACACGGCGTCTGGGGATTGAACTCAGGTCCTCATGCTTGCACAGTAGGCCCTTTCCTTCTGCACCCTGCATGACCTTTAGCTGCTACAAAGCATTACTTTGTGACACTTTCAAGTTCCTGCCTTTAATTTCTGATGTGTCTGGTCCTGCAGTGCTGTGGGGCACAGTGAGCAGTCCGATGGACTCTGCTTTGTGCCCAAACTGTCATGGTCCCTCANGCCACATGGATACTGGAGAGGATGCACCATGGCTACACAGCTTCTGCACTAGGATCTATTGAAACCATCCAGGCCTGAAGTCCTTTAAGCTTTAGTGTCTACATATCCACACGCAAACAGCCCAGCAGAAGCAGGCAGCTGCTGAGCGCTCCCCCTCGGGCTTGCTGCCTAATGAGAACTGACTTAAGAGAGCTCCAGGGGACCTCNTTTTATTGCTAATAAAAGAAATCCCATCCAGCCCCACACTGCCTGGACATCGAAAGCCTTTTGATGATAGAGAATCGGCAGAAACATTCATTAAGTGGTAATTCCAGGGGGTGGTGCAGGTCTTATAGGGCAGGGATAAACGAGATGAGGTAGACAACATGGGCGGGAAGCAGTCAACAAAACCTGAGCATCTGGCAGAAATGCCACAACACAGTCATCGATGCCCACCCTGCCCTGGGTCACCCGTCATCAGCTCAGAGCTGTCCCAGGGTGAGGGTGCTTTTATCCGCGTCACCCCTAAGCACGGCTGTGTCGAACCGCAGTGAGGTGTCTCCCACTTGCTTTTTCCCATTGGATGGGACTGCTATAAAACTTTATTGTAGTTAAATAGAAGGGCAGGGCTTGGGAAAAACACAAGACCAGGTGCTCAGAAGACAGCCCAGTCTATGAGGTGCCTGCCACACAAGCATGAATACCGAATTCAAAATGTCATCAGCCACATACAAGCCCGGTGCGGCAGTTTATATACAGCCACAGTCCCAGGAGTGGGGAGGCAGAGACAGGTGGGTGCCTGGAACTGCTGGACAGTCAGTACAATCTAATCACAAAGCTCTAGATAGGAAAGATCCTATCTCAAAACAAATGAGGTAGATGGGCTGGGGAGATAGCTCAGAGGAGAAAGTGTTTGCTGGGTGAGTGAGGCCCCAGTTCACTCACCAGAACCCAGGGAATGCTGGGTGGGCCTGGGAAACCGCCTGTGATTCCAGCCTGGGAAAGTGGGGAGGGAGAAGCCCCAGAGCAAGCTAAACATTATCAGTAAAACTAAGGGCTTGGGCGGGGCTGTTCCACAAGCTCTGTTTCACTACAAGGACTCAAGAGTCGGGTTTCTTGGGAAATTAGTGGGGTCCTTCCTGCCGCCTGTCCCTTATGCACAATCAGAAGGAAGGAAATTCTGGTGGCAAGGCCTTCGTTGTTATTCTGACCTGCACTTAACACTCATTTCCCATTCTGAACACACAGACAGGCGCTGAGTCCAGGGGCCGCTAACCCTATTATGGCTTACACGGGACTCAGTGCTATCTGTTTGCTTAATCAATAATAAACAGAGCACACTGGGCAAACAGTATTGCTATAAAGAACTCAACTCAACCCAGGGTGTGTTCACTTGGACTCTGTCCACGCAGCTTTGTACATGCAAGTTTCAGACCAACCAAATGTGAAATGTGCCCCTGAGTGCAGATGCCGGTGGGCAGCTGCCAGGACCCTCTGCAAACCAACTGGGTAGGGCCACCAGGACCCTGTTTTATATCACACATTTTAAGTTGGTTATTCTAATTTAGGAATGAATTTCAAACAGAAAATATTGAAAAGGGTGACAGGTTCTCATAGTATGTGAGGGCATTTGCTGCAGTATTATATTATAAAAATCAAACACCCAGCAAGGAATGGTCAAATTAAGATTAAGATACATATTTCACGGCATGATAGAATGCACTGTGTGGTAAGAAATGATGGTTTTATTCAGTACAATGTAATACCACCATAGCCAATGAAACAGCGTCCTGCTTGACGCCAAGTGGAGGGAAATATATAAAATACCAACATGGGGTAGAATGCTGTGAACTGCTGTCCCNTGGAAATCTCATGGCTATCACACACATGAACTCATAGCAACCGTTGTTACCTCTACAAAACCTACACAAGATCCAACCAGTTAAAAATGTCAGTACAGGAGCTGGAGAGACGAGTCTGTGCTTAGGAGCACTTGCTGCCCACGCAGGGGAACCCAGCTTTGGTTCCTAACTCACACACGGCAACTAACAAATNCCTGTGACTCCATTTCCAAGGCATACAATTGCCCTTTTCTGGCCTCCTTGGGCACCAGGCATGAACATGGTTACACATGTAATACATGCAAGCAAAAATACCTATGCCCATGAAGTAAAAACAAATGCATCTTTTAACAACTTCCATCATGGAGTAGGAGTAAGACTCTCAAGCTGGGGCCACTGGCGGTTGATGGCTGTTACAGGACAGGGAGTCATTTTTCTTTGAGGGGTGGCCACTGGAAGATTGCCCATGCCCTAATGGATGGTCCACAACTGTACGCATGTGGGCAGCACCAACTGGACTCAATGGGTTAAATGATATGTGCAAATAAAATGTATTCTTTAACGTACATTTTAGTGAAAAAAAAGTCTATCATAATTTTAAGCGATTGTTTTTACATGGGGAGGGGTGTGCACATGAGTACAGTGATGTCAGAGGCCAGAAGAGGGCATCAGAGCCTCTGAAGCTGGAGTTAAATTCAGGTCCTCTGCAAGGCAACAGGCGTTCTTAACTGCGGAGCCATCTCTCCAGCCCCCACCTACTATTTTTGTTAAATAGGAAGGAATTATTTAGGCTCATGATTCATTATATATCTATTATTAAATAGACATTATAGGGCCAGGGAGGTGGCTCGGTCAGCAAAGTGCTTGCCTTGCAAGCCTAAGGGCCCAAGTTTGACCGCCCCCAGAAGTGACATGTTTAAAAAGCTGGACGTGGTGACCTCACTGGCAATCCCAGCATTGGGGCGGCAGAGATGGGTAGAGCTCTGGGATTTGCTGGCCAGCTGGCCCAGCCTAGTTGGTGAATTTCAGGCCAGTGAGAGACTCTGCTTCAGGAAAACAAGGTGGACAGTGCCTGAGGAACGACAGCTAAGGTTGTCCTCTGGTCTCCACATACATGCCTACCACTTGCATGCACACAGACACACGCATACACACAAAAATACACACTGTATTATTTCTTTGGTACCCTATTCATCTTACAAAGGGGGAGGCTAATAAAATGTAGGATCTAGTGATACAAAGCACATACAAATGTGTAGATACACATATACTTTATGCCCACATATGCTACACATACCCAGAGGTTACACACGCCTTAATCCTCCTTCTAGCATAGCTCCTAATTTGATGAGTGCAGACTCATTTCCTCATGAGAATACTAGCTGCTCTGTTTTATGTTATCTTTTTAGTTTGCCATTAATCACAACAGAATGATTTTTTGAGAAATAATAAACCCCAGAGCTTCAAAAAAATTTACAATTTCATTATCTTGTAAAATATAGGCAGAAAAAATATGAAAGAAAAAAAACCTATCTTTTTAGAAATTATAATTTAAAATTTTTTTCTATATGAGTACGTGTGTGTGTGCATGTACACATGTTCATATGTGTGTGTGGGCCAGAGGTGACATTAGATATCTTCCTCAAATGCTCTCAACCTTATTATTATTATTAGAGACTGAGCTGCCAATATTCTGCAAATACAGGAGACTTACAAATGCCCCACCAGTCTCCCCACCCACGACAGCCAGAAGCAGCCTCTCCTCTGGCTGTCCCACTAGACACGGCAGGGANGTGTGCTTTACTAGATGTATTTCTAGTGATCATATTTGTTATATTCTGCTTTGTATCATTCTAAAATTTTATTGTATTTTAATTAGGTATATGTGTGTGTGTGTATCTGTGTGTAGTTACGTGCACATGAGTGTAGGTACCCACAGACACCAGAGGAGGGTGTCAGGTCCTCTGGAGCTGGAGTTATAGGTCATTGTGATGCTCAGGGTGGGTGCTGGAACTGAACCTGGGTCCTCTGGAAGAGCAGTACTTGCCCTTAGTCACTGAGTTCTCTCTTTAGCCTCATGCTTTGTATCTTTACCCATGGCCTGGTTTTCCCTGTAGCTGCAAAAGGCTCAGACACATCCTTCCCAAGGGCCACAGAGAAAAGCAGCTCAGGCTAGCACATTGCCCCTCTGGCTGCTTGCCTTCTGGAAGGTTCTGCTGTGGGNTGGCAGGGCTTTCTCCTGTNCTTGGATGGGGCTCTTTAGCCTCTTCCATCAGACATTGGCTGAAGAAGACAGAGGAAACAAGTGGATTCTGAGGCTCATTAGGAAACTCATCAGTGGAATTCAAACATTTAAATCTGAATTCAAAATGAGAGTTGGGGTCAGCTTGGAGTTTTCTAGGGTCCAAAACTGACATCTTCCAAATGACATTCAGGGCTGAGTAAAGTGACTGCTGCACAGGTATGAGGACCTGAGTCTAGAGCCCCAGCATCCACTTAAGAAATCAGGTGTGGCAGTGTGCAACTATTGTCCTAGTCCTGGGGAGGTGGAGACAGGTGGATCCTTGGGGGTTGCTGGCCAACCAGCCTAGCCCAAGTGGTGAGTTCCAGGTTCCGTGAGAGACCATGTTTCACAGAATGAGGTGGAGATCTACAGTAAAGACCCCTGACAGTGAGCTCTGGCCTCCACACACAATGGCATATGCACCTGCATGCTCACGTGCAAACATGAACACACACAAATGAACATAATGGCTGATATCTGGGTTGCTATTAAATTACCTGACAGGAAGACCCACAGCAGTGGAACGGGGTATCAGTGATAGGATACTGGCCAGGGCCAGCCAGTGAGGTCAGCGCTCAGGAAGGGAGGTACCTCCCATGGCAATGGCTCAGATGCACAGGGCTCTGCAGCCTACCTTGAGGACTTACACGTTCTTCACTTGTAAGATGAGGGTNTTTAGCACCTTCTCACGCCTCAGCACCCGAGCAGCTGCAGACCACCAGAACAGCTGATGCAAAAATAGCATGCTTTGGTGAGGGCATGAAGAACTGGCAATCTCACTCATTCAAGGTCAAGTGTAGAGGTCAAGTGCAATTCGGTGGCTTCTGCTCTAACCCACACCCAGNAGCCCTGGGACCAGCAAGTCCATGCCTGGTTCTATACACAGCAGAAATATATCAGCAAGGCCACCAGAAGGCAGCAGAAAAAACTGTAACAAGCTAGAACTAGACACTTCCCTAACTCTCCTAGATAGCAAAATGAGTCAGAGATACATTGAATACTACAGGGCAATGCAATGGACAGTCCACACTACATGCAGCATAATGATCAATCTCAGAAACAAAACAAGAAACTGATTCCTAGGCTGGAGAGAAGTGGTTAAAGGCACTTAGTATTTTGCAAAGGACTGGAGCTCAGTTCCCATCACCCACATCAGGTGGCTCACAACCACTTGTAACTCCAGCTCCAGGGGATCTGATGCCCTCTTCTGGCCTCTGAGGACACTGCACGCATGTGCACATACCTACACAGACACAAAGACATACATACAGTTAAAAATGAAAATAAATTATTTTTAAGAATAAGAAAGCAAAGGCCAGGCAGTGGTGGTGCAAGCCTTTAATCCCAGCACTCGGGAGGCAGAGGCAGGCGGATCTCTGTGAGTTCGAGGCCAGCCTGGGCTACTAAGTGAGTTCCAGGAAAGGCGCCAAAGCTACACAGAGAAACCATATGTCTCGAAAAACAAAAACAAAAAACAAGAAACAAAAAAAAGAAAGAAAGCAAAAGAAACCTCCAAAGAGGTTCCACTGTGTGGTTCCATTTATAGGTTCAGAAATGGGTAAAATGCACTCGTGCCACTGGAAGTCAGGGGTGGCAGAATCCTCAGAAAGGGGGTGCCTAAAGAGGAGCAGAATCCCTTTGGGGCTCTGGCCATTTTCTTCCCTTGACCTGGGTGCTGCTTACACAGGTGTGCCTGTCTCTACTTCGTGGGTAGCACCAGCTTCCTGCTTCCTCCTGGCATGGAGACCTCAGCTCAAGGACAGCTGGNTGGAAGCAACAAGCCNCTCCTCGCTCTCTTGAATTTTCCTCTCTCTTGCCTTCAGGGCCCTACCTGTGACTTAATCCGNTTTAGCAATGAAGTCACCCTTTCCTCCACAAAAGCANACATCTCTCCTAAGATAGAAAATGAAGCTACCCCTCCCCCACTGGATTCAGAGTAATGAAAGGCTCTGTTAGTGCCACCAAACAAAATTTGCTTTTGGGATAGTTACAGTTAATGGTGGCCATTATTNAAAAGTCTGCCTATCAGTAATACTTTTCTATTTTCCCTTCCTTCCTTTCTCCCTCCACCCCTTTTTATTTCTCCTTCCCTCTCCCCATCCCCACCCCATTCACTTCTGCTATTGGGGGTTGAACTTCAGGCCCCGTGCATGCTAAGCAAATTCACCAGCTCTGAGCTACATCAGTTTCCCCTCCCAGGCCCTTTGTTTATGTACTCACTTCTTTTTTCATTTGGAGACAGGGTCTTGCTAAGTTACCCAGGTTGGCTTTGATATATATAGCCTAAACCGGCTTCTCNGGCCTCAGCTCCCAGGCAGCTGGGGTGACAGGCCTGTGTCACCAGGCTGGGCTTGTGTTTTCTTATTACTCTGGATCTCTCAGGACCTCCAGCCATCCTGGAGCTTTCCCNACTCCACAGGTTCTTCTTACATTGGCTCATACATGAAGGGCAAAGACAAAGAAAGGCCACATTGTATGTCCCTGGACCAATTCCAAGTCTGCTGATGACAGGCCTCAAATGTACAAGCACCATGTGACCCTGGTCACAGAGACAGCCCCAGGCACAGGGTACAGGATAGTGCTGTGTCTGACCCCTGACCAGATGGACCCAGCTCAGACATTCTGGAGAGTCCTGGCCTGGAGAAGAGATCTTGGGATTGTTCACACCTGTCCCCTGTCA
>LZPO01044062.1:224768-237201 GCA_001675575.1 Neotoma lepida
CACACACACACACAAGACCTAACTTCGGGTCATCCCTAGAGCTGAAGGCAGGCTTTGCAGCCTTGGAGACTTGCCCGCTGAGGAATGGGTCACCGCAACCTGGGCCTGCTTGGTCCTAGGAACAGTGCGATCTGCTGGCTCCAGCCTCACCAAAGACAGCGTGGTTCTCCTCCATCAACGCCTCCTCTCACTTCATTGCCCCCAGGGTATTTTTAAGTCACCGTTGTGGCTTCGATCTGTATTCCGTTATTCTCCGGGTAATTTAGTACGTTAGCCATGCTCATTCGTTCAACACACACTACTTCGCGTTTGGCTCGGGGGGGTTGTTCTAATCCCGCACGTGCCCCTACAAACGCCGCACCTCTAGGGTAGCGAGCCTACAACTACTTCAAGTGCGGAGTGTATTGGGGGCACGTGCCTGCAGTCCGTGGTCACTAATGAATGACTAGGAGTTGAGNTTGCCCTGCAATCTACGGTTGCACTGCGCGTTTACATCCAGCAAACCCGGGACCCCGGGATACCGACTGCTTCAGCCTCAACCGGGAAAACACCTGGGCAGTGTCCACTAGTGGATCAGCGACTCTGTGCGAATAACGCTTCTGCAGCGCCACACCGGTGATTTCAAACTCCAGGTCTAAATCTCACAGGTCAATGCGCTGAGGTCGTGTCCTATGTAAATGCATGCAGTGTAAATGGAAAAACGCCTTGCAGAGCAGCGAGGGTGGAAAATTAAATAACGTGTAAGGCATCGCATTGGTTTCTCTAAAGAACCAGTTTCCTCCCGAGAGGGATTTTTAAACTGCTAAAATGAATGAAAGNTTATTTTGTGTGCATTTTATTTANTATCCATTCTAACTGTATTCATCCACTAGGCCCAGTTAGTAGCCACACAGTACAACATTCAACAGTTCACAAGACTCCCTTCCTGTCTCCCGTGTCTCAGCTCCTGCTACTGAACACAACCAGTATGTGCTCTTACTGGGGGAAATCTGTGTAATGTGTGATTGTGATGACTAGTCTCAACTGTCAATTTGGAGCTCCAGAACCCCCTCCCCTGTGAGATGGTCCTCTGGGTATTCCACACCAGGTTTATCTTCATTNTGCTAACTGATAGGGAAGACCCACCAGCTGTGAGTGGTGCCATTTTCTGGGCTGGGAGTACAAGCTTCTGTAGAGCGAATCTTAAACGGTCTTATTAATTGAAAACACCAGGCCAGGTATTGAGGTAAATTCTGAATGATCAGAGAGACAGAACAAGCCACAGCCAACCTCCTCACCTTGCCAACTCCTTAGCTGATCTTGTTTCCTCAGACTGCTTGCTTCTGAGTCCTCTCCCGAATGAATCTCAGCTCAACTGCTGCTCAAAGCCTGAAAGCTTAAGAGGCCCTCTAGCTTCTGGTTTCCACACCTTATATACCTTTCTGCTTCCTGCCACTACTTTCTGGGATTAAAGGCATGTGTCTTTCTCAAGCAAAGACATGAGATCTCAGGTGCTGGAATTAAAGGTGTGTGCCACCATGCCTGGCTGTTTCCAGTGTGGCCTTGAACTCACAGAGATCTGGATGGATCTCTGCCTCGGGAATGCTAGGATTAAAGGCATGTGCTACCACTGCCTAACCTCTATGTTTAATCTAGTGGCTGTTCTGTTCTCTGACCCCAAATAAGTTTTATTAGGGTACACAATATTTTGGGGGACATAATATAATCACCACAAGCTTCCAGGAATGAGGTCAGTCTTCTGTGTGNAAATTACATCACCCAACAAAACCCCCATGCGCTGGGCTAGAGAGATGGCTCATGGGTTAAAAGCATTGTCTGCTCTTTCAGAGGACCAGAGTGTGATTCCAAGCACCTACATGTCAGATCACAAGCTTCTATAACTCCAGTTCCAGGGGATCTGAAGCCCTCTTCTGACCTCCACAAGAACCAGGTGGGCATGCAAATAGCATACAGACCTACATGCAGGCAAAACACACATACACATAAAAATAAAAACCCATATGTCTTTCTTCAAAGTCTGAGCACTGTAAAGACTGGAGTATTTTTAAAATATTTATTTTATGTGTTCATGGGCATTCAAATTCCAAGGTGTGGTGGTTGGAATGAAAATGGCCCCCTTAAGCTCATACAGAGTGGCACTATTAGGAGGCATGTCCTTCTTGGAATAGGTGTGGTCTTATTGGAGGAAGTATGTCACTGGGGGTGGGCTTTGAGGTTTCAAATGCTTAAGCCAGGCCCAGTGGCTCACACTCTCTTCCTGCTGCCTATAGATCCAAATGTAGAACTCTCAGCTCCTTCTCCAGTACCTGTCTGCCTGTTCACCACCATGCTTCCTGCCATGATGATAATGGGCTAAGCCTCTGAACCTGTAAACCAGCCCCAGTTGATTGTTTTTCTTTATAAAAGTTTCTGGGGTCATTGTGTCTCTTCACAGCAATAGGAACCCTAAGACAGGGGTTACTGGACAACATTTGAGAGATGAGTTTACACCATGTGGGTCCAGGGAGTAAACATTAGGTCATCAGGCACCCTTACCCACTGAGCCATCTCAAGGACCCCAAAACTGGGGCATTCCTACAGGGAATAAGCCAAGAAGAAGAGATGATCAGAGTGGTGAGTTAGCCAACTAAATGTTTACCTCTTGCATCTGCCATCTGGCTGGCCAACATTACCTCTCATGGGCCCTTGGCTAATTTCCTGACCTCTATGAACACTCACTCCCATGTAAACACACACATACACACACACACACACACACACACACACACACACACTATAAGCTTGGACCCACATATGAGAGATAAAACTCAGCAATTCTCTTTCTGGGCCTGGGTTAACCTCATTTAATATAATATATTCCAGTTCTATCCATTTTCCACAAATTTCATAATTCCATTTTTCTTCACTGATGAATAAAATCCCACGGTGTTTATACACCATGTTTTCATTATCCGTGTATCTGTTGATGGACAGATAGGCCACTTTCATTTCCTTGCTATTGTGAACAGAGCAACAAGGAGTGTGGATGAACAATGTCACTGTGGTAGACTATAGAATCCTTTGGGTGCATGCCCAGAAGTGGCAGAGAGATTCATTTTCACCCAGGCCTGCTAACGATCTCAGCTTCTGAAGCTGGATCCTAACCCCACAAGGTAGATTGATGAGTGTAGACTGTCAAAGGGCTTCTTTCCTCATGGGCCTAGTAGGGCTGCTTCCTAAGAGTGGGGGCTGGGCTCAAAGATTATTTGACACAGTCTTTGCAAAGCTGTTTTGATATGTAACTGTCTCATGCAGACTCTCAGACTCTAACGTCTCACCTAAGAATTTTGAAAGAAGGGAAGAATCATTAAAGGATATAAGCAAGATCCCAAATAAGAGGAAGAATGTACTAATGGAAGCCTGTAGCAGGCTTTCTTTTGGGCCACCAACCAGCTCCCAAATCATAACACGGAGACTTATTAATTATGAATGCTCTGCCTTAGCTACAACTTGTTCCACTAGCTCTTATAACTTAATTTAACCTGTTTCTCTTCATCTATGTTTTGCCTCAGGGCTTTTTACCTTTCTTTCATTCTGTACGTCCTACTTTCCCTGCTTCCTCCCTGACTGGCTGGTGTCTGNCTGGCTGGCTGGCCCTGGGTGTCTCCCTCTCTTTCTTCCTCATTCTCTCCTCATTATCTATCTGTCTATCTATCTGTCTGTCTGTCTGTCTGTCTGTCTGTCTGTCTATCTTGAGCTGAGATTCTTCTTCCTAGTTATTCTCTCTGCCCAGCAGTTCCACCTATCCCTCTCCTGCCTAGCTATTGACTGTTCAGCTTTTTATTAGACCAATCAGGTGCCTTAGGCAGACAAGGTGAAACAGCAACACATCTTCACATACTTAAATAAATGCAGCGTAAGCAACATGNCTTCACACAGTTGAAGTAATATTCCACATCAGAAACCCGTAAAGAAGGAGCCCCCACCCCACTCACAGTCCTTCAGTTTGGGAAGGGGCCTGCTTTGATTCCTCACCAGAGATAATATTGATTCTTCTATGTATCATCTGAAAGGTTTGGCATCTGGAAGATGATTTGGGTGTCCAGGATCATGGCAAAAAATGTCCCAAACTGTGACCTACATGCTCACTTCATCCTGAACTATTATCCCGCAAAATGCTGCCGAACTCCAGTGAAATCCATCCCCCAGGGACTGGAGAGATGGTTCAGGGCTTAAGAACACCGTTATTCTTGCAGAGGACCTGAGTTTTGTTTCCAGCAACTACATCTGGTGGCTCACAACCACCTATAACTCCAGCTCCCAGGGATCTGGCACCCTCTTCTGGCTTCCATGGGTACCTGCATACATGTGACATACATATCAATAAACACACAAATAAAAAAAAACTTAAACATTAATTTTTAAAAAGAAAGAAAGATGTAGCCCCTCTTTTGCCTGCCATGGCTCAGAGAAGAATTTGTTTTTTCTATTTTCGGCATGCTCTTGACCACTGGACGGATTTTAATGGATCCCTCCTCTATGAAGACGAGTTGTTTGACATTTGAGCACACAAGGAACTGTAGCCTGTCTTCTTTTAAAACAGAACCCAGACAGTTTATTTCTTAGAAGACTGATGAGTCTGTACTGGCTGGAATAGGATGCATCTCAAGACGGTCCTGGGTAGAGTTCAAAGAGCTTTAATCACAAGACTGGAGAGCTGGTCTGAGCTCATCTCCTCCTGGGTGTGAACTGGGGCACGCCCCTTAACCTAGCCAAGTCCTAGGCTCACCATACAAAACACTGTGTAACCTTCTCTACTGCCCTGGAATTTTTTAAATTAATTGATACAATGTATGTGAAATTGTCCTGTGCATAACAAAATATAGCATATATTAGCTATGAAAAACTATCATTTGTAACCTGGAGAAAGTGGATTTATAAATAATGTTATTACACTATTTTTGGCACTTCCTGGCACAGAAATGGCAAATTAGAACCTTCACCTACTACCTCTCTATCAGCCAAGAACATAGCTCTGAGCCTTGTATCTCATGTAGCCCTTGCTACATGACATTAACTATTTAAGCATTCTCTGGGACTCTCATTGACTGGAGTAACACTGAAGTCAGAGCCATGTCAAATCTTTGATTACTATGGGGTGTCTGCAGCATTCTCTTGCTAAGTCATACATAATCAATAAGTATTTGTCTTATGATAGTTTAAAACACTGTTCTGTGAATAATCCTACTAAAGATGAAGAGAAAAAAATGACATACCAGAAGAAAACATCTTCAAATCACACATGCAACCAAGAACTTATCTAGAATACATACAGAATTTTTAACATTCAACAGTAATCCAATTTTAAAATGGACCAATAACAAAACAAACAAACAAAAAAACATGAAGTGATATATCACCCAGGAATACACCCAACTGACAAACAGGCACCCAAAGACGCTCAATATCTTTAGCCACTGGAGAAATGCACATAGGGACTGCATTGAGATATTGATACACAGCTATCAAAAGGTGGAAGAAAAAATGGTGACCAATGGTTGCAAAAAGGAACAGAAACAGCGTCACTTACACACTGGGAGGAACTTAAATGACACAAAGCATCTTGGACAGAGATGTCACAATCTCTTTCNGAACTCAAAGCAAACTGAACTTANGTTGTGGCAATCACNACCTTAGCATTTATCCCAGCCATGTGAAAATTCCTCATGTGCTAGGGAGATGGTCCAGTCAGTAAAGTGTTTGCCTCACAAGCGTGAGGACCTGTGTTTGATCCCAGAACCCATGTTAAAAAGCCAGGAGGTTATAATCTCAGTGATGAGGAAGCAGAGCCAGGAGGATCCCTGGGGCTGCCTGGCCACCATCTTGCCTACTTGGCCAATAAGAGACCCTTCTCAGAAAGAAAATAGATGACACTCAGGAACAACACCTGAGATTATCCTCTGACCTCCACACACTTGCCCACACAGAATGTATGTTGTGAGCAAAAATACCCCATTATGATATAATATTATTATCTTATACTTTATTACATTAGCTGTATATGACAGATATAAAGTAGTTAAGACTGGGGCCTGGAGAGACGGATCCACAGTTAAGAGAATTGGCTATTCAAGTAGAGGACTTGTGTTCAATTCCAGGCACCCATACGGCAGCTCACAACCTCATCTGTAATTCCAGTCCCATGGGAAATGATGCCCTCTTCTGGTCTCCATGGGCACCAGACACACATATGGTACACAGACACACATGCAGGTAAAACACCCACACACATACATACATGCATAATACATACATACAATCTTTTTATAATTGTAAAGATTGGGTTTGAGATATACAAATTCTTTTTGTCCCTTAAACACAGGAAAATCTGGAGTTTAGAATGGCATCAGGCATGGCTCCTGATGTCCTCCCGGGCAGGCTGCCCACCTGACTGCTGAAGAAGTCCTGGTGCAATCTCTGAGGTGGCCCTACTTGTCTCTCTCTACCATCCTGCAGGTCTCGGTGCAGAATNGGGCCTTGCATAACCTCTACATGACATCCCCTTGTGATTTTTTTCACACAGAGATCTATTTCTATTTTTTTTTAATGAGACTAGATCATTAAGTCGGTTCTCACTGAAACTACATTATACGAGTATTATACTATCACTTTCTGGGGGAAATGCACAAGGGACTCTTTTAGGCTTACTCCAAAATGTAGCCTGCCCTGTTTTCTTTGCAGAAATGCAATCGTGGAGCCTTCTGCACACAGAGAGACACCTCCTGAAGTTCCTGTCAGATGTTGAACCCTTCTTACACCTTTTCACACACAGCCTGTTTTAGGCGAGGCTCCTCAGGCCAGAGCCTGGGATAGGAATCTAGGGGTGTGTGATTTATTAATGAGATGCTCCAAGGAGAAAGTGGAGGAGAGGCATTACAAAAAAGAAGTAGTCCAGGACTGAGTCNAATTCCTCCTAAGCCCATGGGGACCTGTGAAGCTTGAGCTGATTGCACAAAGCTGACCCACCTTGTGAATGGGCTACTCATTATAACCCTGCAACCATCAGTGGTGGGCTGCCCTGGCCCTGCTGGGGGCATATCCTCCCGTGTGTGGTGACTTACAGAGTAATTCTCTGTGAGAGGCAGCTGAGAGCCAGTAGGTATTCACATCAGCAGCAGGGCAGGAAGCACAAGCCCAGGAAAGGCAGTGTGGAAGAGCACGCAATACACTACCTCTGAAGAGTAGTGCAGTTACATGTCTGTGGCTGACAAAACGTTTTTTCCAAAGCTGGGTTCGACATGAACACACATGCATCCGCAGAATTGAAAACTAAATAAGCATCTAGATATTTGCGATTGGAACATGAAGTGACCTAACAACAGGAGGATGGGTGGAAGCCTCTAGAACCCAGCTTCTCAGGATCCATGACTGAGCACAGAAGGGTAAACAGCTACAATTTGCACTTCCGCACGGGGATGCACTATGGNGTGGACTAGCTAGGGCTTCCAGTTATCAAGAGACATCTCTTTAAGAGTCAAACCACACAGGGCCTTCCTTTCAATAGCCCCACCTAGAGTCAGCAGATGGAAATGCACAGTCCAAGTCAGGTGGCAGTAGGAAAGAAAACCGAGCCTGCTATGCTTGGATGTAAACTGCCTGTTAAGGCTCCTGTGAGGAAGTCTTGGACCCCAGGGCAGTGGTGTTAAGAGGTGAAGCTGTTAGAGAGTGGCCGAATGGATTATGAGAGCTCTGACGTCATCCGAAAGTTGCCTGCCGGTGGGAGTCCGTCTTTGGCGGTGTGTCCTTAGGCAACATCGTGTCTTGTCCTTGCCCCTCAGCGGTCACCTCCACCACACAGCTCTGCAGCCGCGAGTTTCCTACTTCCTACCTCGCCTCAGACACAAAGAGCAGAGCCCGCCAACCATGGACTGAAATCACAGGCCAATATTGTCCGTTCCTCCTTGTCACTTGTTTATATCTAGTGTTTTGTTGCAGCAATGGAAAGCTGATGGACAGAGGGCTTCTGAACTTCTGCTCTTTAACAGCGATTNCGTAGAAGATGTAGCCAGGCGTGGCGGCACACACCTGCAATTGCCATCCTAGACAGATGCAAACAGGAAGATTAGGAGCTCTAGCCTAGGCTTAACTACATAGGGAGTTGGAGGTCATATGAAACCACGTCTCACAACAACAAACAAGTGAGCAACTTGTGGGTCTTGAGGCGATGAAGCAAATGGACCAAGCAGAAATAGAAATGTGGGGAATATAATTATTGTTTCTGGTAAGTATAGGACTTTTCTGCACAGTGGTTTTTAGGACATTGAATATTTTATCATGTAGCTATTTGTTTCCTACTACATCGCGGCTTTTAAAAGCGCTGCCCCTTTCCTAAGCATTGATTCTATCCTGCGCTGGTCAAGCAGCAATAGTCACAGAGGCCTGTCGGTGGCTGAGCGTGGTGTCCAGTCCTGGGTCCTGCTGCTGCTGCTGCCGGGAGACCCAACGATGAGAACAGGGNGATCTCAGAGATGATCCTCTGCGGGATGTTGATTTATGACTNTTACGATCTTTCTTGCTGTAAGAAACTGGCTGCCTGTAATAAAAGCCCAGACTTGGTTCATGACCTCCATAAGCAAATCATATTACAATGCTTCTCTGAGCTCAGAGCTGAGTCAGCCACATCTGTGCTCAGGGCTAAAAGTTAACAATATTCCCAGAAATGTAGCCAGGGCTGTGCGTAAATGTGTGTGTGCATGTGCACGTGTGTGTGTGTGTGTGTGTGTGTGTGTGTGTATGCATGGGTGTGTGAGTGTGTCTGCACGTATATGAATGTGTGTATGTGTGTTCACATGTGTGTATGTGAACATCTGTGTGTGTGTATGTATGTGCACACGTTTGTGTGTGGTGTTTCCTTCCTGACTTCCCTTCAACTCTGGGCTATAACTTAGTTGCTGTGGTTTTATTTGCTGAGATTCAATAGCAAGCTTGCAATCACACAGCAAAATAAGGCATCATCAAAGGCAGGGAGACCGATGAACTTGCCATCTGTNCCTCTGTCCCTCTGTCCTGATGATCTCTAGATTGCTTTGTGTTCTTCTTACTCCATGCCACTTGTCATTTTGTAACACGCTGTCATTTTCTTACTCTGTGGTGCTCAGAGTTATGACANGGCTTCTTGTAGCCCAGGCTATCCCCAGCACTATGGCATCAGAGCTGACCTTGAACTCCTGACCCTCCAAGGACTGGTCACAGCCATGGGCCACCTTGTATGGGTATATCTCCTTGTTAATCATTCCTAGGATGAAGGCCAGGGCATCACATTATTCACTGGTATTTCTGAGCACTCTAGACAAAGCCTTCGCAACAGGAAGCACTCGGTAAGTAGCTATGACTGGATGAAAATGCCAGNGGAAAATGCTCTCCTGCCAACGTGACAATTCAAGGTGCNCAGCTGCTTTGGTGTACACCAAATGTTCACACTGAGTTTTTAAATATTGGGTGACCTCAATTTTCATGATTTTAAAGTTCCCTTGGGAAGTAAAATGCCTCTTTGCAGGTTGAGATGACAGTGCTAGCTCATTGAGGTTAAGCAAGCTTGAGGAATGGAGTTGGGATCCCTAGGACCCATGTAAGGTGGGTGGGTGGGGTCGGTCTGGCATCCAGCCTGTAATTCAAGTCTCCGGAAGTAGAGGTGGGGAGTTCCCCACAGCAACCTGGCTAGCTGGACCAGCCACCTCAGTGTGCTCTGGGCTCACCAGAGACCCCACCTCAAAGAATAAAGTGGAAAACAGATGGGAGAAGATTCTCAACATCAATTTTGGGCCTCCACATGAGCACACACACAGGTGTACACACCTGCTTGCACACATATGCAAAAGCGTGCACACACACACTCACACACACACACACTTGCATACCACATGTATGCACATGAAAGATGGAGAGAGAAACATAAAATAAATAAAATAACACTTCTCATGGTTGGTGTTTCTCAAAGCTCTTCATAACGACTGTGATTACCTCTAGGAGAAGACCAGAATGATCTGGTTTCTATGAAAATGAAGCAAACAAGAAAGAAACGAACAAAAGCATTTTCCACTTGGATNCAAGGTGCAGGGAGAGGGGGTGGAAGACATATGGAGGACCCACTACTGTGTAGGAAGGAAACAGAGAGGCCTCTGCTCTCCCAAGAGGCTACAAGAATAATTTGGAGAGTAGGTGAAGAGGAAAAAGACATTATTTAGTGCTTCCAGAATCCAGGACTGAGTCTTGACTGGTCTCTGGGGGACTCAGAACGGGAAAAGTGAGGGAGGATTGGAAGGTGAAATCACAGCATTAGAGGTAGACGCTGAAGGCAGAGGGGCCACAGCGTTACATCCCTGAGTGAATTATGAATGGACAATGGCCAGACCATATAAAACCAAAAGCTTCCTCAGCCTCTGTAGTGATTACCCCAGCGTGTCAGNATTTGGTCAATGATTGCAGTTGTCCTCTTAACCTCCACACATGCATCAGGGCACACACACACACACAGAAGCACACAGTCATTAAAATTAAACCTAATGGGGCTGTTGAAAATAAAGCTGGGAATGGGTCAGGAGACCAAGTTTAGTAGAATTGATATTTATTGACCCCTGTGTCTGCCAGGCTCTGTTTGTGCCCTGGAGATACGACAACAAGCAAGACAACATTCTTGGCTTGAGAAGTGTGAAGGTCCCCTACTCCTTCTGTTGGCATTTCACTTGGCTCTGTTGGGTTGATGTGACCTACTGCTTGGAAGCCTGTCTCTAAGAAGGAGATCTGGGCAGTGCTGGGGTCCAGGAATGGGCACCCGAACCTGCTCCAGGACTTTGTTCATGAGGCATGCCCCACTAGACAAAGCAGGTTAAGAGGCCAGAAACAGAAGGGATCTGCATTTGTAAACAATAATAACTAAAAATTAGACCAATTTGTCCTTCGTGGGAATTAAGCGTATTGGGAGGCTGCCCTTTCTAAATGGTTTTGTCACTGTGGTCTGTAAAGTCTTTGTTCCTTGTCCCTCCTGTTCAAATATCTAGTTAACTATCTCACCTCCAGCACAAGAGAAAACAAAGGCCGTTGTCAGGAGCAAATGTCTTCGTTCTCAGTCATCATGAACTGAGGCTCCTATTCAGTTGTATCAACAGGATAATTACGCTGCCAGTTTATTTGTGACCCATTTTCCTTACAGTGCTACATTATGGTGGCCACATTCAAAAGCTGGAACAAAGGATTTCCAAGCTGGTACAGGAAGGTTTGTAAGGACAGCCTCGGGAAAGCTAATGAGAATTACAGGAATCTTCGAGTTTCTATTCCTATGTGCAGATTTCATGTTTAGTAGATAATTTTATAAAGCAAAACTTCAGTTCCAAGAAGTTTAAAACTTGTTATTATAGTTTACATATTTATTTGTGTATGCGTGTGGGTGCACATATGCCATGGTGTACCTGTGGAGGTCAGAGGTCACCTCCCAGAGTTCGTTCTGTCCTTCCACCATGAGGTCCCAGGGACCAAAACCAAGTCACCAGATGCTTTTATGCCCCCCCAAGCTGTTTCACAGGCCCAAAAATATTATTTATAAAAGTAACATTTCGGTTACTTTTCAATTACTTCACTTGGCAATCCATTAAGCATGTTGACTAACTGTTAGAAAAATACAAAACAGAGTCTTAAGACTTAAAAACCATTTTGCTTCTTGCTCGTCAGAAGGTTCAGAAGGTTGACCTATGACATGCTGACATAACCCTGAGCAAAGGCACAGAACACCGTGTGCAGTAATGTATACCTTTCCATTAATCTGTCTCCGGGATTTTCACCACAAGGGTTTGTAGTAAGATGTCATGTGACCAGAGACATGCTTTCCTATTTAAAATTCTTCCTGACTCACTTGTGAGCTGAGATACTATAGGCTGATCATTTAACCAGTGTGTTTATTGTTTAAAGGGAACTTGTGGGGTTTTTTGTGCAGAGCAAGGTTTCTACAGATTAGATGTTCTTTACCACAGTGCACATATATGCCAATCTTTCTGTGTGTGTGCACATAGCAATACAGAGCTATCTAGTTTCTCTGTGTGTGCACCCAGATAATCGCATCAATCAGTAGATGTGCATACATGCATACTTGGTGTATGTTATGTATATCTACATATGTACACACTGTAATGTTTAGTTTTCTATTATCAATTTGACCTGGACCATAAGGAGCCAAAGGATTCGAGCAAACATTACTCTGGATGTTTCTGTGAGGGCTTGGGGGTGAGATTGATTCAGTGACTGAGTAAAGCCTGATCTCTCCTCTCAGTGTGAATGGGCCTCATCTGGTCAGCTGAAAACTTAAAGAGAACAGAAGGCTAGCCCTCCCCTGGGTAAGAGACAATCCTCCCAGCCTGGTGGTCCTTAAGATGAGACATTGGCCTTTTCCTGCCTTTAGCTTGGA
>LZPO01044062.1:247095-258669 GCA_001675575.1 Neotoma lepida
TGGATGGTTATGAGCCTCCATGTTGGTGCTGGGAATTGAACCAAGGTCCTCTGGAAGAGCAGGTAGTGCTCTAACCACTGAACGACCCCCAGGTACTTTGTCACAGCAACAAGTTCACTTATTCACTTTTATATCAGTTCATCTTCATCAATACTTTCACTCTGGAATTCCAAAGCGGGGCTTAGAAAGGTCAAGTCATTTCCCTGTTCACTGAGCCAAGCTGAGGTAACAGGATACAGGCTTCCACCCCAGCACCTTACTCTTTCAGCCAATCTTTGCTGTTTTGTTCATAATTTAAGTTGGTAACTCTCAAATTGGAGTTAACAGGCAAAAAAAAAATGGCATCGATATTTTTATGTTCCAAAGATACTTCTGCTTAGGACACTCCCCCAGCCCTGTTTGGAGAAGCTGGCGATGTTTGATGGGGACTTGGGGACTTCCTGTTGTGGCGAGGCTGACATCCTGGAGGTTATTTTTGAGAGCTGAACACACTTTGAAAGGTTGTCTGCTTCCTTGCCATCCCACACTCCTTCTGTTTAGCCCTACTTTGGGCTCCCCAGCTGAGATGCATATTGCCTGCAAAATCTTTATAATTTGATGTATTCAACGGTTAACATCACAGTCAACATCACAGCAAATGAAGCTCCTTACAGGGTTTTCTCTCCTCGTTCAGGACCAGCCCGAGATTTTATACTTAATTTCTTTGTAATTTTTATATGTATGGGTGTTTTTCTTGTATGTCCATCACACGTGTGTCTGGTGCCTGTGGAGGCCAGAAGATGGTGTTTGATTCTCTGGAACTATAGTTACAGATGGTTATGACCGTTGTGTAGGTGCTGGGAATCAAACCTGGGTCCTATGGAAGAGCAGCCAGTGCTCTTAACCACTGAGCCATCTCTCCAGTTCTATGTNCTTAAAATTTAAAGTTTACTTAGTATTTTAACAATGTTTCCACTTATTTGTTTGTGTATCTATGTATGTAGAGGTCAGGGGGACAGGAGGTGACAGTCTTTTCTCTCCTCTCACTATGTGGGTCTACCAATCAAACTCGGGTCATCAGGCTTGGCAGTAAGCACCTTTACCCACTGAGCCATCTCCCTGGTCCCACCTGTTGCTTAATCTTTTTTGTTTGTTTGTTTTCAGACAGGGTTTCTCTGTGTAGCCCTGGCTGTACTGGAACTCACTCTGTAGCCCAGACTAGCCTCAAACTCACAAATGGGCCTGGCTCTGTCTCCCAGGTTTTTGGACTAAAGGNGTGTCCCACTATTCCTGGCTTTGCTTAATCTTATCCCTTGTAAATTACATCTTTAAACAATGTAACTTTGAAAACCACAGAGTCATGTGTACAGTCATTGGGGAAACACAGGAGTGTGACTCTTCACTTGGGATACCTGCACACCTGTCTTGGGTATATTCTGTNCTCTTCCTACATCTTTGTCTCTGCCTACAGTTAAATCTAAAGCATGAACCACCTCTTATCCTCTTATATCGACTTAATGAACTCACTAACTTTATAACATTATAACTGCTTTATTACAACTGGTCTTGAGGTTTTTTTTNAAATATGGCATTATCTCTTGGCATAAGGATATACCATTAAGCATGCGACCATCATAAGTATTGGAAGCCAATGCAGAACTTAGGTCTCATGTTTATTCCACTAGAGGTAAAGGGAGATGAATATATCAGTTCCCATCAACTGGTCATGAGCTGGAGGTTGCTTATGGGATGTTCAGTCCCCAGAGCTTCAGACTCACCTCATGTGCACTGGAAAAGGAGATCCTGGAGACCGGAAAACACTCTCAGCAAGGACAGGCAGGTGCTGCAAGTCTTGGCCTTGTCATTTATGAAATAGTTGTGAGGACTGACCTTCAGTTTCATTGTGAAGTTCAGTTAAATTTTATACACACACACACACACACATATTCACTGAACATACATATAAATAATTTCACTGAATAGTAAAAAAAGGAGAAAAGTAATTATATATATGTATACATGTATGTGTGTTGTTGTTATTTGTTTTTACTCTTTTGGGAGGCCTGTCACTCAGCTCCCAAATAAATCACACATGGAGGCTTATTCTTCCTTATAAATGCCCAGCCTTAGCTTGGCTGGTTTCTTGCCAGCTTTCCTTAACTTAAATTATCCCANCTGTCTTTTGCCTCTGGGCTTTTCCCGTTCTCTTACTTCTGTAAACCTTACTCTTACTCCATGGCTCTCTGTGTGGCTGGGTGGCCGGGCCCTGGAGTCCTCCTCCGTCTCTGTCTGCTGCTTCTCTTCTCAGATTTCTCCTCCTATACATCCTCTCTGCCTGCCGGCCCCGCCTCTCCTTTCTCCTGCCTTGCTATTGGCTGTTCAGTTCTTTATTAGACCGTCAGGTGTTTTAGACAGGCACAGTAACACAGCTTCACAGAGTTAAACAAATGCAACATAAACAAAAGTAACACACCTTAAAATAATATTCTACAACATTTAAGTAAGTATATATTGTATATAATTATATATACAATATATATTATATAAGTAATTATATGTATTATACATTACTTATTTATTATATATTTTACACACACACACATACACACACACACACGTATATAATTACTTTTCTCCTTGCTGTACCAAACAGTGACAGAAGCAACTTAGAGGACTTATTTTTGCTCCTTGTTTGAGGGGACATCCATAGTTACTACAGGGAAAGAAGGTATGGCAGCAGGAGCATGGGGCTTCTTGCTCACACCTCAGAGGACCAAGAAACAGATGACAGAAAGCAGGCTGGGTTATAAATCATTCAGGCCTGCCTCCTAGGGACCCACTTCCTCCAGCTAGGCTCCCCTCCTAAGGCTAGATTGTGGGTGGCACCAGACCATAAGAACTCACAGTTGACAAGCTAAGCAATTTGCATTTTGTATCAAAGGCAATAAAAGCTACTAAAGGTTTTACACATTGGAAAGTAGCAGGGATGGTTCTGGCAAGAGAATGAACTTTCTCCTGGATCACAGGCAGTTCCTACCTGCTTTCAATAGAGAGTTGTGTGGCCACAGGAAGAGGGCTTAGTATATCCTAGGATACACCTCATTGTCTCAATCCCCTTTGCCTTGTTTTCACATTCAGAAGACCTACTAAATCCAGGGATGACGCCCTAGAGAAGCAATTCTCAACCTATGGGTAGAACATCAGATATCCTGCATATCAGATATTTATATNATGATTCAAAGCAGTAGCAAAATTATAGTTATGAAGTAGGAACAAAAATAATTTTATGGTTGGGGGTCACCACAACATGAGGAACTGTATTAAAGGGTTGTGACGTTATGAAGGTTGAGAAACACTGCTCTAGAGGCAGTAGCCAGCTGTCTCTGTGATGGTTAAGCTTTGTCAATTTGACTGGATCTGGAATCAGGTAAAAGATTAGGGGTCAGTAAGGAGGTGTCCAGGAAGAACTGACTGTGGGAGAAAGATCAGTTCCCAGCGTGTGTGGCACCTACAGAAAGATGGCCTAGATGGAATGAGGTCTCAGGACANAGCAGAGTTGTGTCTTCACTTAGCTTCNCACTGCAGCTCCTGCTACTCTTGCTATAACACTTCACCAACATACAGGGCAAGAAGATTCTTCCTTGGTCCAAGGAAACAGGTTTTGCATGGAGACCCAGCTTTCTAAATGGTGCTAGAATTAGGTGCATCACCTGGCTCTCATTGTCACGTGCCCTAGAGGGGAGGGTTACAATGCGAGTGGTTATGGCAGGGATCTAACATCACAGAACATTCTAGAAACAATGTATTTCACTCAAATCAGCAACTTCACTTTGGCTTTGTCTGTTGGTGGTGATGGGCTTTTGTCTGTCTGGGTTTGGTTTGTTTTTGTTACATTTAGGGATTTTAGGAAAAACCACAGATTTAATCTGCTGTCTTGGTCCAACATCACTCCCTGTCAAATAACAATTGCAANATTTTGTGCAAATCAGGTTTTGTTTGTGAACGTTATATTGCAGTGCTAACTTTACATGGCTATAATTGGAAAGAAGCTTCGTTTAACTGGAGAGGGGTGTTCTGGAAGGCGCTTGAAATATTTCCAGCTTCTGCTGCAATGAGAGCAGTAATGTTGACTTCAAGGCTACCAGCTTCCTGAATCAGACCAGTTCCCAAGCTATTCTGCTCTTCTATTTCATAACAAAATAGCATCCACTGTGTGAAATGCGACCTCTGTATGAGCCTGTTAGTACCCAGAGATGAGCTGTGCCCTATTTCTTGTTTGGAGACAGATATTTCCTCGCACTTCAGAGTCACTAAGTGAGTCTTTCTTTGGACCCAAGAGGGCTGGCAAATAACTAAAGGTTTTGTGCATTTCCATCTTTTTGGAGGGAGCCATCTGTCTTTATTCCATTTCTGCACAATTGAAATTACATGCAGACATCCATCAAGCCCCAGAAATCAAAATTACAAAGTGTTGGTGGTTGGCCTTTTCATTGGAAGTAGCCTGGATGGACTGAGTACAAAGTACAAAGTACGAAGTCATCCACAGTGCAGCCCTAAATAGAGACACCTACCTCTCCTTGTGTCGATGGAGACCACAGCAAAGACCAATGGCTGCACAGGATGCTAGGAATAGAAGTCAGTTGAGGGCTAAACCTGGACAAGACACTTACACCACTCTCTTGGGGCTCAGGAATATTGCAGAACAGGGGGTGGAGATAATGTAAAAGCCACAGGATTGGAAAAGGGGCTGAAAAAAAAAATCTCCTAAGCAGGACACAGATGTGGAGACCAGGAACTCACAGTAGTGGTGCATAATGGCGGTGGGTGCACAGAAGTCAGCCCTCCTCAGAGTTGGCTACAAAGGGAGAAGGGACCCACAGGGCCTCATGCATACTGCTGACCTGTTGATAATTGACAGATTCTAAGAGATGGGGAGGCTTAGCATCCAGTTGAGTATGTACTGGTGAATCCCCCNGGCTCCAACAGTCAGTTCCAAACCCAGGGACATACAAATGGCCCTGACTAAATTCTCTGGTACACTAAACAAAACCCAAACTAGTAAATCGGGGAGATGGGATGGGCTAGTAGGGGTGAGAGGGAGGTGAATCAAACTACATAGTACATGGGTGTGAAATTGTGAAAGAACAAAATTTACTAATAAAAACAGAATAGTAAGTGGGGGGAATGAAAAGAAGGGACAGAAGAGCTTTGAGTCATGTTAGCAACAAGTCCTGGGGTTCCAGCTTGTGCCTAGTGCTGTTCTAGGTTTGGAAACACAAAGGAATGAGTCGGGAATCTTGGTCTCCAAATGCAGAGAGATATTTTCATTAAGACATACCAATAACACTCTTTTAAATTTTGTTTATATATTTTGTTATGTGTATGTGCATATATGCAAGTACACATGAGGGCATGTGTGTGTGGAGGCAGAGGTCAACCTGGGGTGTTGTTCNCCAGGATGCTTTCCACCATGTNTTTTGAGTCAGGGATCTCAAAAACTTTTCTCTGGAACTCATGGACTCAGCTAGGCTAGGCTGGCTAACCAGTGCGTCCCTGGATCCACCTGTCTCTGCTTCCCCAGAACTGGGNTTACAGGTGCAGGATGTCAAACTCAGGTCCTGTGCTTTACTGACTGGGTGATCTCTCTGGGTCTTAGTAATGTTCTTCAGGGCTTGGCAGAGAGGAAGGGCCCTGTGGAAAAGATCGAGGAGGAAACATCAACTGCTGCCCACATGCACTAGCTTCATAGACACACTGGGAAGAGTTCCCTTGTTTCTTCAGAGTTCTCTAGAACCCTCTGCTGGACCAAATCAGCAACTCCTGAGCGTTAGACAGCTGCCCCTGGACCTGCCTGCTGGGTACCAGTTCCAGAGCCCCTGTGGTGGTCTAGCCTGCCCGTCAATGACTGATTCAGGGTACAACTCTATGGTGGCATTCATGCTCATGGTGTCCCTTGGGGTCAGCCAAGCCCACACTTTTCTGCAGTGTGGCTCCTGTTCCNCTCACCTTTCATACCTTCTCAGGACGGAAGGGCTCCCATGTCATCTACAGGGCAGTCCACCTCAGGCCAGGAGTGTCCAGCAATACTACCAAGTTCACACTCAGGAACCACACAACCAAGCTGCAAGAAAACAAACAGAAGCCCTCAGGACAGGACAGATAACTCAATGGTTAAGAGCACTGGCTATTCTCGAAGAGAACCAAGTTCAGTGCCCACCACCATTGTTAGGTGGCTCACAACCACCTGTAACTCCAGCTCCAGGGAATCTGATGACCTCTTCTAGCCTTTGTCATCACCTGCCCTCATATGAATACACACAGGTGCATGTGCACACACACACACACATCCACACACAGACACATGCACACGCACACACACACACACACACACACACACACACACACGCGCGCGCGCGCGCGCGCGCGCGCACAGTTTTGTGTTGGGCCACATTCATAAACACTCTGGTGGCAGGAAGCCCATGAGATCCAGGCTGGACACACCTGGTGTAGCATCTGCACCAGGTAGTTTCCTAAAGTTTCTCTTGGCTTGCTGGTTAAGTTCTCAGACACAGACCCCTGCACAGGAGGAGGAAGCAGTGTAGAATCAGAGCCTAATCTGACCGCATCCCTGTTTCGTAACTCTCTTCCAACATAAGGACCACTGTTCCATGGAAAGACACATGGATAAGGGGGCTTGGGAGAGGAGAGCACAAACAGAAANCCTGCTTCTTCCCTTCTCCCGGGAGTCTGGAAAGCTCTCTTTAGTCCTCAGTCTTGGAGGTCAAAGGAATACTTGAGTAAAGTTAAAGGTATAGTCCCCTTGAGTGTTTGAAGTCTTAAAACTCACCTCTGCAGTGGCAAGACACGTGCCAGAGGAAGCAGAACTAACAATCAGTCTGCTCATGGAGACATTTGACCTGACAAATAGATGATATAGGGGTTGGGGAGACGGCTCAGTGAGCAAAGCACCTACTGTACAATGTGAGGACCTGAGATCAGAACCACGTGGAACCTGGATGTGGTGGTGCATGTCGATAATCTCAGGACTCCTACAGAAAGATGAAAGGGAGGGCCAGGAGAATCCCTGGAAGCCAGCTGATGAGATAGCCNGGGCTACACAACAACAGACATAATTCTTTTTAGTATATATGTTTTATATACATATATGTGGCATTATTTGGCTCTAACTTCTAAATTTTTCTAGGAGACAAGAGTCTTGCTATGTGGCCCAGGCTTGCCTTGACCTCACCATCTTAATGCTTCCATCTATCAAGCACTGGGTGACACGCTAATATACATGTGCCGCACACCCAGGTCTAATCTCTGACTTTAACAGATAATTTAAATAAAGCCTTCTTCACTAGCCTGGAGTCTCCTGGAACTAGAGCCCTGCCGTCCCATGCACCCTGGCCACCCAGGCAGGGTGCACAGAGCTCTGAGTCCACCCCACCATCCCCCACTCCCCGCCCAAGCCTTCACTATGAGCATGGGCCCTGGAGGAGGTAACTTCTAAGTTGTCTTGGATGCAGTATTTCTGTACGCATTAGTGGTCCTTCATTAAGAAGACTGGAGCAATTAGCATTATCTTGATTAATGAGGCTAAATTAGCTTTGTAATCTCTAATGCATTTTCCTTCTTGCCGGCAGGAATTTGAACTGAGTTTGCGCAACCCGCCAGGCGAGCTTCCACATAACACTGGAAACCGGCTGTGACTGCAAAGTCGGGCATGATGGACCTTGTGTATGATGAAGCACTTACTGCAGAGATTCGAAGTTTGTGGATTGTTAGCTCTGACTGAACCATGGTTGAGACTCAGCAGACTTTCAGGTAAGGTGGGGCTTGCTATCACACCACCCTCCAAACTGACCTCAAACTGAAGCCCCCATCAAACAGCATCAGCCTTACTTGGGAACCCGGTGGGAATAAAAATCGTGGTTGCCTCCCCAGGTTATAGAATCATGAATTCTTCCAAGTCCAGATGTATTTTTACTAACCCTCCAGGCATGGCACACATGCCAACCTCCAGAAGCTGTTGTCCTGTGGGGTAGTTCTGACCCTTGCTGTTCACTGCACTCAGCTGGGCAACTGTTAAATATGTCAATGCTGTGTCCCAACCCTAAGACACTTCACGCAATTGATTTAGAGTAGATCCAGATTTGGTTCTCTCAACTGGGCAAGGCCAGACACAGCGGCGTGTGCCCACATTTCCAGCACTTGGCATGCAGCGGCAGGAAGATCATGTGTTAGGACTCAGCTGAAATACATAGAGTTCCAGGAAGGCTTAGACTGACTAATGAGACTGTGTCTCAAAAAAAAAAATGAGCAAATGGCCCAGTGGGAGGCTCGGGAGGTAAACGAGCTTGCTGCACAAGCCTCAGAATTCAATCCCCCAAGCCCACATAAAAATCCAGATGTGGTTGTGAGCTTCTGTCAGGAGGATAGCCAGGAGTTCATGGGCCAACTGGCCTAGAGTATGCTGTCCTGCAGCAAACAAGGAGCAAACCAAACCTGCTTCAACCAAGCAGGAGAGCGNACTCCTAAAAGATGTCCCTTGACTCCCGTGTGCTGTGCCACACAGGTGTCCACACTCACAGACAGACACATGCATACAATAAGTAAAATTCTTAAATGAATAAACACAAAAAAGAAAACAAATGGACAAAACCACAAATAAATAAATGCATGTTTCCTAAGGGCTGATGTTAGATAGCAAGGATGGGTAGGGGCACTTCTGTACCTCATGTTTCAGAAAAGCCTCTAGACGATCGTAGCTTCGCCCACCAGACCCCGGAATCCAAGCTCCGGCCCGGGTGCTGGAGAGTCCAGAGCAATTCCAGTGGACTGAAGCGAGATCTCAGAAAAGTCTGATCAGGAATTTAGTAAGGGGTGAAATGGGAGTAACACACTCATGAATACAGACCGAGGTAGCCGCTGCTGCCGATCCAGCTGTCACTGTCCTGCCGTTCTGCCCACAGGCGATGGGAACCAACTGCAAGCCACACTTCTCCATCGCTTGCTCCTGCTCTGACCACCCAAGAGAGAGCGTGCGATCCTTCTTCCTCAGTTCATATCCAGTCTCGTATGCAGACAAGACCACACCCTAGGGCTTGTCGCCCCAATGCCATTAGCTGAACCACGGATCAAATTCCCGCAACAGTGGACACTAACTCAGCTCAGCATTTCAAGAAGCCCCTGGGCCGAGACATCCAGGGATGTCAGTGAGGGAGAAGTACGGTAGCTGATAACAAGAGGGATCTCAGTGCGGCAGCTGACCACCTAGCCAGAGGGCAAGATGGAGCTTCAGAATGACCTGATGCCTGGTCACTCTCCCTTTACTAGGCAAGCCCCTGGAGGGAGGAGAGTGATGTCCACGCCTTGGGAGTTGGTTCAGTCTCAGGAGACTAGAACGCTTACCAGGACAGCAGGTTGCTATAAGCTGAAACTACCCCACCTGCTTGGTCCCTTCGCTTGTGTCTATTTCCCCTCTATTTTTCTACCATGCTATGGCACAGCCAGGGGTCTCCTACCACATGCTAGCACCCATGCTGTTTAGACTTTTTGGCCAGTAGCATCACAAGCCAAGCAAATCTCTTTACTTAATACGTTGCCCAGCCTCAGCATCACAAAACAAACAGAGACATCGTTGTTCTGTGACATTTTCCAGTAACAGCCACTTTTCTCTGGCCCAGTGGTACATTTCTGATCAAGAGAAAAGAGAGAGAGGTGTGTCCATCACATCTGAAGGGGATACCAAGCAAAGGATAGTAAGAAATAAACAAAGTGAGCAAGTAATACAACATACGCTTCACTGTGCACAGGTGAGAAATGCTTTGACATGAAGGACTGGGGATTCAGAGACAGTGGTAACTGTCGCTTTCTCTGAGATTAGACACAAGACACAATTTTTACTATTTTTAATGTTCTTCTAGGATCTGATTGATGTCTTAGTCCTGAGCCACATGCACAAAAATGTGGGGGTCCAGAGAGTGCCAGATACACCNGTGCCTGTAGGCATGTTGCCCTGGGCCCCAGGCATCTTAAGTCATCTGGGCCCTTTCCTACNGCCAGTGTCTGCATCTGGAAGCCTGGGTCTTCTACTGTGTGCAGTAGGTTCATGTTGCATGTCAAGAGTTAACTCAACACTCTTCCCAAAATCAGCAATGCCAGTGAGACACATCTTCTACACTGCTCCCCAGAGCTCCCCAAGAATTGAACTCCAATCACCATGGCACTCACCTGCTCAAGAACAAATCCCTTGCTCGCTGCCCTGCCCTGCCTCTCTTCCCCTTGCTCAGTGCCTACATCCATCATCTCTTACACAAACAACCTGTCAGGAATCCACTGCTCTTGGTCAGTGCTAGGAAGGGTGAATTAAGACAGAGGGAGTACCAAGCCTCNCATAGGGCCAGCCACTTTCAGTGGGAGCATGGTGAGCCCCATGTTGCCNAACTCATCATCTGAGCCCGTCTTTAATCTGGGGTTCATGAGTTCTGAAGTCTCGTTCCTTTGGCCTGGAAAGAGTTCATTTTCTCCTTAGTCCACTATCCTGTTGTAAGCCAGACAAATTGACTCCTAGAACAGCCATGCCCTCTCTCAGGATCGGGTAAATGTATTACCGCCTATTGAATTAGACAGGAAGTTGACTGCTGGCCCTGTCCACTCAGCCTCTGTTCTGAGTGATGATCACATCCCAAATGTCCTCCCTTGGGACGGACATGACTCACAATGTCTTAGACAGCAGTGGCTTCTGAAATGCTCATCCTGGAGTAGGCTGAGGCAGAGAGGACTGCCACCAAATGTCAATATCTCAACCACAGCAAGTGTTATGGAGTAAGGGGTGTTAGATATAGAAATTTAATATCCCCCAGTCACAGGGGAAGCTGAGCTGAGAGGTGAGGCCATAGAACAGGAAGTCACGAGGAGAGAGCAAGTCCTGGGCAGACCTCCAGAAGCACTGTTCAGAGGCTGCCAGAACTTGCTGGGGGAGCCTGATAAGATGAGCATGCCCAGGTACAAAAAACCATCCTAAGAGAAAGCTGTTGCCTGTGGAAGGTGGCCCCACCTACACCTCACTGCAAGATCAAGTCAGCAGGCTGGGGCTGGGAGAGGTTAGTGGGACCAGATTGGAGAATTAACACTGGGCACGGAGGGGAAAGAACTGTGTCCCTCTGCCTGTGTCCATCTCTCCGTTAGACCTCAGATGCTGGAGAGGACTGTGTCCCTCCTCCTGTGTCCATACCTCTGTTAACCTCAGATACTAGAGTGGACTGTGCCCCTCTGTGTGGGTCCATCCCTGCATTAGACCCCAGAGCCCTTTGGTGTGGTGGCCATCTCCAGAACCCTTGCCAAGGCACAGGTTGACTGTGATTTTATTATTACATTCTTTTTATTCTCTCCTGTCATTGAGCTTGGAAGAATAAACTGTGGTTTATTCAGCAGAAACGCTGTGAGCTTCTGAGGTAAGTNCGTTAGAATAGTGATTCTCACCCTAGAGTGACTTTCCCCACAGCAGGTAGAATGTTAGGCACATGTAGAAACTCTTCTGAAGATTTCATTCTTACTTCTGTGTGTGTGTGTGCGTGTGTGTGTGTGTGT
>LZPO01044062.1:395573-415295 GCA_001675575.1 Neotoma lepida
TGCCTAACCTCTATGTTTAATCTAGTGGCTGTTCTGTTCTCTGACCCCAAATAAGTTTTATTAGGGTACACAATATTTTGGGGGACATAATATAATCACCACACACTTGTGTTGCTAAATAATGCCAAACTATACCAATCTCTACTCCCACCAGCAACTATGAGAGATCTTTGTTCCTATAATCTGGTTTTACTCAGTTTTCTGTTTCTGGTGGATTTGCAATGGAACACAGCCTTTAATAATCACCTTAACGCTACCTGGCTGGACGGTAAGATTGCTTCTGCAGGCTGGCTAGATCCTGCTAGAGTGCCTGTCTCTTACAGGACACTGCCTAGCAGCTGAGAAAAAGGAAACACGTTAATCCTTCTGGTTCTTCCTACCATTCTAACNCCACAAAGGTTTGGTCAAACAGTGGTCCACCCTACAGTAGCGCAAGTCCTCAAACTTAACCGAACACTTTACCTCCATTTGACGAGGCATGACGTTTTAGCCTATGCCCAGGTAAAATGCAGGATGTAAACTATTGCAAGCAGGGAGTGTGAACTTCAGTGAGCCAGCAGCTGATGCTTTCTCCTTACAGTGTTCTGTCAGATGACAGCAGCTGATCTTTCTCATCCTTCTNAACTGTCACTGTTGGTGGCCAACACTTAAAAGTCTTTTCCTNGGCTGCTTTCAGGACACTTTTTGGTTCNGAATTTCTGTGATTCTTAACAGAGTCAGGACAAGTTTGTAAAAACAATGTTAGGAACACACCAGCATTCTATACCAGTGGATCCAGGAGAATCTATCAAGTATGGGACTCTCCATGCCAGCATCTTTTTTGATTTTTCTACTCCTATTATTTCTCAAGCACTGAATTAACAGGTTGGCCACGATACCCAGCTTCTAATTTCTAGTTCACTAAACCCCTCTCCAGCATGCTCATCCTACTATTCATACCTAAATTGCCAGTTTGAAGGTTTTTTTTAAGATTTATTATGTATACAGAAGAGGGCACCAGATCTCATTACAGATTGTTGTGAGCCACCATGTGGTTGCTGGGAATTGAACTCAGGACCTGGAAGAACAGTCAGTNCTCTTAACCNCTGAGCCACCTCTCCAGCCCTTGAACAGATAGTTTTGAAAACACTATTTACTGGATAGAATTGTTGTAAACACTAATACAGAAACTTCAAGGTTTTGAAGCAGGCATTATACTGGCCCAGCATTCCTCCCACACTTGCGCAGTCCTGGTCAGGGAGAACCTTTGGACCTTACTTACTGAAGGGTATGCCTTTCTTTTACCAAGTCATTAAGAGATAAGCACATGGAAGAAAACTCAGGGCTTAGTACTCAGGTGGTACAATGTCTTCCATTGAGGACATGCCCAGTACTTCTGGGGACCCTGANTGCTCCAGCAGGAACCACTGGCCACCAAAGCGTTGGTGGATCCTTGAGCTGTATGTGGAGTCCAAAGAGGGTCCTCTAGATTTTCTCATCTCATTGGATGTCCCCTTTTCTACAGCCCGAAGTCTGTGACTCATGCCTCCATCTTCACACCTCTGCTCCCAAACACAGCGGTTTATGTGCCTCTGCTCACGGCTACATCCTGGGTGCTTAGTTAGAATGCTTGTCCCAGGATTAAGTGCTTAATAGGTCAAACGTAAAAATCTGAGATTCTTGGATCACTATAGGGCTATTCCTAAGTCTAGTGTACATCTAGACAACTGATGCTTAACACGTCCAAGTTCACCATGGGACGGGGGAAGTAGAACAAGCGCCTATATATCCCACCGATGTAGGTGCTTTCCCTCCTTCAGCCTCCCAGTGCTGCAATTACCACAACCACCACAGGCCCATCTAAATGTGTTTCTACAGCTCAGACTGACCTGGTTCAACAGATCCCTAAGTTTCTAGGGGCAAAATTTATGTCTCAAATATCTATGAATATTTAGTGAAGTGCAGAAAATCTTCACATCAAAATTACAAAAGCAGAATTTGTAGATTGTATAACAGCCAGCATTGCTCAAAATCATAATGCAAGTCTTAGCTGTTGTGGGGCAGACATCTATACCCAGCCTGGTGCCAGTGGTAAGCCGAGTGAGTTACCGAACACCATCAGCAGCATTTACTATCCTTCAAAGCCTACACCAGCAAGTACCACGGGGAGAGAAGAAAGCTAAGGAGATGGCTTGATGGTGAGGACCACTTGCTTCTCCAAAGGACCAGAGTTCTGTTCCCAGGATCTAAGTTAGGAAATTCCAAATCCAGTGGATCTGATGCCCTCTTCTGGCCTCCACACTTGAAAAAAAAAAAAAAATCCCTATTTTGCTTCTTAAAAGTCTGGAGCTTCAACCTATTACTGGCTCTACAGTCACAAGTGATATGACACGTGTCAGCAACTGGTAGCATCATGAAGTGCAGCTCTACCTTCAAGACACTTCTCCACCACNCNAGCAGATCTATGCTAGCACAATACACACCATCAGTAGACTAGCATAGATNTGCTGCCAAACTAGTGAAGCTACTGCCTGGGTACTAATACCTCAGGACCACTGGACAAGTCCTACATGGAGTGCCAAACAGTGTTAGCGTTAACTGTTATGGGACATNCCTCTCCTAAAACCTGCTCACAAGCTGAGGTAGTCAACACAAACCAGGTCATTACCACCTTCCCCCCATGTCTGTGTATTTATCCCTCAGCATCTTTTACACTCCAACAGCCACCCAGGCACCAGTTTGGTCTGGAGTAAAGACCTCAAGAGACAGCTTGTAGGAACTTTATTTTCCTTCCACCATTTTTCCCTTTGCTCAGATGTTTGCAGAGGAGCTCAGGACCACTCAGTGGTGGCTCCAACCCACTCGGTGGCCTGCGCTGTGGGAGCTGCTGACCAGTCCTCAGTGGCTGGCTGGGCACTCCAGTCTTCTATTAAAAAAACCAAAAAACAAAAAACCATCAGTTCTAGGAACAGAGTAGTACTTCCCCCAAGCCAACCCAACAGCCAAGTGTGAAGACTCATGCATTCATCCAGACTCCCAGTGAGAACAGCCCACACCACAAGGTCAGACAGCATCCTCAAGCTCCCTAGCAGCCTGATGCCCTGGGCCTGGATACCTACCAGTAGGGAACTGCTGGATGGGTACAGAGGGCACCTGCACACCCTCAGACCAGTCTGCCACCTCTGGCTGAGCAGCCGTAAACTCAGGAGCTGGTGCGGTCCATTCACCCTGGAATTCTTCCTTGGTCACAGCCTTCTCAGCAGCAGCCTGCTCCTCCTTCTCAATCTAGTTTTTAAAAACACAAAGGTAGCTTCACTGAACCAGACCAAGGCGCCCCCATTCACTTAGTGGCAACAAGTGTTAGGAGAGAAAGTTTTACCTCCTCTGGATCTCTGTAGAAGTAAAGATCAGGCATAACCTCCCATGGGTGCTCCCGGGAGATAGTGCCACGCATGCGGAGTACTTCCCGGGCCAGCATCCACCACATCAGACCCACTGAGTGAGCGCCCTGAAAGAATGAGGGTCATTAAACACCAGCTAGCCTGTCCCCACTCACCTCACTTGCCCTGTGCCCACCCACTGGGCAGCTCACTACCTGAGGACACAGGAACACATATATGCAGGTAAAGCTCATACACTCAAAAGAATAAAACCCCCAAATTACTTAAAAACAAAAAANCTCAACATTCCTTTAGGAGGAAACACAGGCCCATAGACCAGGTATTACCATCACTTGTAGCAAAGGTTACTATCAAACTCCACTCACTGGAAAAGAGTGGGGTGTTAGCGAAAACCTTGCCACTCGTTTAGCACACTACCTACACTTGTGAGTTCATCGACCAGTTTGTGATCTCAACTCCAAGCTCTAACAATGTGCAGAGGAACTTCAGGGTTTTCCCAGAGTGCTCATTCATCAACTCCACCAGAGCAAGTACCTTGTTGTTGCATGGGATGGCAATGTCCACGTAACGCAGAGGAGAGTCCGTGTTACACAGCGCAATGGTGGGCAGGTTGACATAAGAGGCCTCTGTGAGGGGTTGGTGGTCAGCTCTGGGATCAGTCACCACTAGAAGCCGTGGCTCCCTGAAGGCTGCTTGGATCTGGTTAGTGAAGGTCCCGGGGGTGAATCGGCCAGCAATTGGAGTGGCTCCAGTGGCAGCAGCAAACTTCAGCACAGCTCGCTTTGAAGGGAGACTGAGTCAGCATTTTCAAGCTTTGTTTCATAGGACCTGTTGATACCCACTTCTAGTCACATGTCACCCTCCAAACACCTCAGCAGCACTTCCTTGAGCACACTCTTCTCAGGCTAACTGCAACACTTGCACACCCCATCTCCTTATCTAGTCTGAGGAACCCAACTCATCTATGCAGCAGGTCACTGTTGGCGATTTCAAGCCATCTCACATGTCCCAAGTCNCTCAAAGGACAGTGACAGGTGCAGCAAACACCTCTGGCTTCTCGTCAAATTTTTATCAGGACACAAGGTAAGCACATCTTCCTTTTCCTCTAGAAAACACTTCCTTTTTTGTTTTATATTGAATTGTTCAGTGGTTTACCTGCAGTGTGTACAAGTACATCACCTATGAGCATGGAGGTCGGGAGGTGTTGGGTCCCCCTGAACTGGAATTATGGATAGCTGTGAGTGCTGGCAACTGAACCCAGGGCCTCTGTAAGAGGTTCTCTTAATCACTGAGTATCTGTCTCCATTTAGGGGTGGTACACTGGGGTNTCATCTTTGTAGCTTTGACATTCACAAGAGATCTACCTGCACCTCTCACCCTAGTGATTTCTTGACTCCCTCCAGATGACTCTTTNTTTATTCAAGCACCTACAAACACCTCCTGGTGAGCTAACAGTAATTAAACCATATTCTATCCTGTTCCACAACACAGGTCTAGTCAAGTCCACTCTTGAGGAACTACCTGCTAAGACATTCACAGGACCCTTCTTACTGCAACATTAAAACAAAGTCTTGCTAGAATTTAAGCCCCTCAAAACTGATGATGAACTGTATGTTCACCTCCTTAGCCAGCCTACATGTAACAAAAACATCAATTTTCTCAACAGAAAAGATACTGTTTACCTCACTTTTTACAACTGACACTTAAGTTAGCAAATAATTTCAAGAACTCTGAAGAACCTAGGCAAACCCTTACAAGGACCAGGCTCAAGGGAAACATTATCTTTTAAAATCAGAAGTAACAAAAACAATCTCTTAAACACACAGCACTGTCTGAGGGATGTTCCCTGCATGGTTTGCCTCCTCAGTCATTGTCCACAGGACTCTGAGAAGTTGTAGGAATATGCAGGTGCAGGCACAAAGCCCAGCNTCATGTCCAACGTTGTGGAAAGGGACTGTACATCACTGGGCAATGCCTATGCTCCCCTATGCCACTAGGACAGAGCCCAGGTAGAGTGACCTCCTGGGGTATCCACGTTGGATGCCTCTCCTTTTCCATATACTCCCAATGTCTTTTGTGGATTAACCTCCATCTTACAGACCTGCCCAGTGTTCCTGGAGGAGATGACGCTGACGTCAGCAGGGTTCTCAATCGCAACGATAGCCCGAGCTGCCAGCAACAGCTTCTCCCAGGTCCTCTTCAGATTGATGATGTAGATACCTAGGTGAGAACCGGGAATTGGGGAGGGGGGTTTTCAAAAGTTTGTTACCATGGCACTAACTCTGTAGCCCAGGACGGCCCAGAACCGAGATCTATCTGCCTCCCAAACGTACCTGGCAACAAATGGATTTTTAAAGGGAGTGTTAGGGATTGATCCCAGTGCCCTAGATGGGTTTGCTAACAGCCTGGCTGAGCAAGTAGACACTGTAGGAAGGCAGACTGTATGTATGTGGCAGTGACCACTATCAAACTCCAGTCATAGAGGCACACTCTACTGGTGTTAGCGAAAATCCTGCCGTCTATTCAATGTAGCACACTTCCGACACTCAGAAGTGCACTGGCCAAGGCTGGCCTCCACCCTGAGCTTTAATAGTGTGCACTTCAGTCCACCTTTTCTCCCCTGGGATCACCCTTCACCAGGTCCTGTGCCCTCCTTCGCACCACTGCATAAAGATCAAGTCCATCCTACCAACCCCTTACAATACTCCAGTATCTCAATTAACTAGTGAACTTACCCCCTCCAGCTTCTCACAACCCATCCTACTTCCCACTAAACCCACATAGTCGATACCTATGACCCTGTGATACAGAATGCACTCTAGGAAATAACATATCCTATTATCCAACCTCTTAAACACCGTCCAGGACCCAACCCCAACCCAAACGACATGCTAGTCTCTCAACATCAAAACATTATTAGCCCTGCCCAACCCAACAATGCAGTGAGATGCTTAAAAGAAATCTGTCTGAATCACCAAAAGCGGTAACTGACCATCACTTTTCCTTTTGTAGATGTACTGCTCCATCTGAAAGTCAAGGTTGGTGCCACCTAAGTGGGTTCCTGCAGCAAGGAATTTGAGGACATCCTCCTCCTTCATCTGCAGGACATCAAGGGCTCCGGACATTGTGTAAGTTTCCCTTTAAGTTACGACGGGAACCTGAAAAAGCAGTAGTTCGTCTAGTTTTTCTCTCCCTCTTTTGAGACCAGGTCTCAACGTAGCCAGAGTTGCCCTAGCACTCCCAAAGATCCTCCTGCCTCCCCAGAGCGGGGATTAAAGGCGAATCCCACCAGGCTCAGCACATTCTCTCGACTAGTAGGTGAAGCTTAAATGGGATGTATTCTTAGTCCTCTATCCGTTTCAACTTCTCTGGCCCACCTATCACAACTACATTAGCCCAAGTAAGTGGCTTTGGCAGCAGACACNCACGAAATGTAACCAATGGGAAACTAACGCTTCCGTGAGCACACGGGTATCAGGGGAAGTCTGGACACACGCTACAAAGAGCTGTGCAAGCGCAGGCATGTTTGGGGTGTTTAGGGTTATGTATTTTTAGACTGATCGGCAGCTCCGGATCCATCTCTATGGGCCTCACAAGCACTTCCCCAGCACCCTGCCGACAGAGCNTCCAGCCTGGCACGAGGCGCAGCGGGGCCTCGGACGGCGCCGCCCGACCTCACTGGAGGCCGCCACGTAGCGGCGCCACCGCTGGGAACGAAGCGCTGGGGTACACGCGGCCTCGGAGCCCTCCGCACCGGTCCACGGAGCGCGACGGTCGAGCCCGTGGCGTCGGGCGGCACCGAGGAGCCCACGAGAGACTCACCGAGAACAACGCCGTATGGACCCNTCCCAGGGTAGCGCGGAAAGGACTGGCGGCCGGAAGTGACGTTCTTAAATAACCCACAGCCAGCCAATAGCAAAGCAGATTAAACGAAAAGAGGGCAGAGCTTTCGGTCCAGAAGGGAGGCTTGAGGCGCATGCGCAGACTCGGCGAGTGAGCCCGCTACAACGCCGGGAAGCGGAAGTTGGAATGGCCCGCGCGTGGCCCTGCAGTTTAGAGCGTGCGCGAGCCAGAAGTGACTAGGGGACCGAGGGTTGTGACTGAGCAGCCGCGGTGCTAGGTTCGCTAGTCTTATTGAAAGGTCTGTGGAAATCAGGCTTGGGTACAGCAAGCACAACCTGGAGGATTGGCACGTGCTCTCTGGAGGACGAATTACCAACGCGCAATTCAGACTTTTATCTCTGCGATGTTTTCTTGAAAGTATAAAGGACGAGACTGTATGCATAAAATTATTTTTTAGTCAAAGAGAAAATGCAGTTAATAAGTTTAATCTGCTAACAGAATACTATGCAGCCATTTATATGTCCTATAGTACAAAAGCATTGGACCCTGACAACTACAAAATAAGATTGACAGCCTATGTAGAAAGATGGCTGTGAAAATAAAAACTAGACTGTCAGTAAAAAAAAAAAAATGGATTTCCTTACCCCTCACAACCAGCCTAGGGCATGGGTGGTGTTATTGTCCCCATTTCTTTGACACAAGTGAAGAACAGGCTTTAAGCTTGGGCCATCTGTGTCAGAGCTTATTAAACACCGGAGCATATACCCACCTACCCCTCTGCTCCTTAGAGAAAGTAATGGCTCCTTCCTAAATTTGAAAACATACCCAGTAAGATACTATGAAAGTGTTGAAGGGTATATGGAGAAATTTGAATGATGGGTGGTACACCCCTGTTAATTCCACACTCTGGAGGCCGGGGCAAGAGGATGGTGACTTTGAGAGTGGAATAATACCGTCTCAAAAAAAAGTAAAACTAAAAAGAACGAAGTATTGAACATCCACATCTGGAATGTACCTCAAAATATTTTGATGAGTAAAAGAATACAGACTATTCTAGAATCTATTAAATGATGTGTTCAGAAAGGCAAAATTACAGAAAATGAGTTGTGGACTGGGAATGAGGATTATGAGATCTTAGTTAGGAGGGGATGTTCTAAAACTAATGTAGGGTCATGGCTGCACTTTTTGGGTAGGGTCTCACAAGGGTGACTGAGTTTCCTGTGCCAGGGGTGCTGGGGATCGAACCCAGGACCTCGCATGTATTAGGCTCCACTCAGCCATACATCCAGCTCCAAGCCTCTGGACTGTGTACTTCAAACAGGTACATTGTTTAGTGTGTAAACTAAAGCTGCTTTTGTTTTTCCTTTGGTTTTCTGGGTCAGGGTTTCTCTGTGTAGCCCTGGTTGTCCTGGAGCTCACTCTGTAGACTAGGCTGGCCTTGAACTCAGAGATCCGCCTACCTCTCTGTCTCCTGAGTGCTGGGATTAAAGCGCTTGCGCCACCACCGCCTACCTCCCTGTTTTTCTGTTTTTCAAACAGCTCTCAAAATGCTTTACTTTATTCATTTGAACTTTAATTGTGGAAAGTGTGAGAATAGCACAGATTAAACAGTACATTTGTGGGGGGGAGGCGCACACCTTTCATCCCAGCACTTGGGAGGCAGAGGCAGGCAGATCTCTAAGTTCGAGTNCAACCTGGTCTACAGAGTGAGTTACAGGACAGCCAGGGCTACACAGAGAAGCCCTATCTCAAAAAACAAAACAAAATGAACAATAAAACAGTACATTTGAAGCCTAGGAAGTTATTGTGTCCATTCTCTGGGGCCTACAGGAGGTTCCCTAGGAACAAAATTAATGTCTATTAATGTCCTATGTTTTGGGTATTTTTGTTTGTTTTTTTATCACTTCAAACAGTATCCAGCCTGTTGATGTCTTTATTTTAAAAAAAAATTCCATTTGTTTACTTATTGGGTATGGGTGCTTCCACAGTGCACGTGAAGAAGTCGGAGGACAACTTGCAGGAGTTGGTTCTCCTCTTCCATGGGTCCTGGGGCCCCAATGCAGGCAAGCACCTTTACTGGCTGAGCCATCTCACTGGTTCATGACAGTTCTTCCCTAACTTGAGACTCCCGCCCTCAGATGTGGCAGGAGGCCCACAGCTTCTCTACTGTGGGACCCCCTGCTTGCCAGCATATCTAAGGTGCCCTGTGATGTAGGCAGGCGGCTGAAACACAGCAATCTGGCAGAAGTCTCTCTAAAAATGCCTCTCAAGTAGCCTTGGTGGGGCAACCAAGCTCGACTCCCAGCTCCCTGTGTGTATTGGCTGGGAGTGTGTCTGGAGCTGTGGGCATTGGCGACTCCACCTCGGAGGCTCTGGGGGCTCCAGTCACTCCTCCAGTCTTCTTTGAATGGGGGACTAGAGGCAGCAGCATTTATGCCTGGTTCTTCAGACAGCACTTCACCTGACTCCAGGAGAGTGAGCTGCAGCGGCCCATGGCAGGAATCAGGCAAGACAGCAGATCTTCCTTCTCTGGCCCTCTCTTGTCAGGATTTCAGGCCCATCCTGGCCATCATTTCCTCATACACAGTCCATGCCATGGCAGCCATCAGCGTTCTACGGAGGGCCCGGGGAACACTGCCATGAAAGAAGCCACGCAGCCCATGGTTCTGTGAGGAAAACAAGTGTCAAAACTTCAAAAGCAAAGTAGCAATGCAGCTAATTATGCCCCATTGCCAGATAGTTTGTTACTCCATTTTAGAATCTTAGTTTTTAACTGTCATGCCAAACCTATGAATTATGGCCCCAAAGAGATAACCAATGAACCTCCAATTTTCCTGTAACTGTTAGGGTCCACCTCTTTAGATCTGCACTACCTAGGGAAACTTCTTAGTTTAAAAAAGAACATTTAGAGCCTGGAGTGGTGGCGCACGCCTTTAATCCCACCACTCCAGAGGCAGAGGCAGAGGGATCTCTTGAGTTCGAGGTCAGCCTGGTCTACATAACAAGTTCCAGAATATCCAGGAGCTGAGAGCTCTTGTTCTTCCAGAGTTTGCTTTGCAGCACCCACATGGCAGCTCACAACCATCTCTACCCCAGCACTAGGGGACAAAGTGCCCTCCTTGAGCTTCCATAAGCACACACACTCACACGTACACACATACACATAAATAAAATTAGGGATTTTGCCGGGCGGTGGTGGTGCATGCCTTTAATCCTAGCACTCAGGAGGCAGAAGCAGGCGGATCTCTGTGAATTCAAGGCCAGCCTGGGCTACCGAGTGAGTTCCAGGAAAGGTGCCAAAGCTACACAGAGAAACCCTGTCTCGAAAAACAAAAAACAAACAAAACAAACAAACAAAAAAAAGTTATAGGGATATTTAAAAGAACATTACAGAGATTAGAACCAGACCCAGGCAGCTGAAAAGCTCTCTATGTTGGGAACTCCCTTATGCAGGTTGGCATGTGCAGTTTGGTTTGTGTGTATATGGTCCTGTTTTCCTTGTTCTGGTTTGTTCACTTGCTTTGAGATGGGACCCTCGCTACTGCAGCCCAGACAACACTGGCTTCAAACCCTCCTNCCACAGATCTCAGAGCTAGGGTGACAGGTGTGCACCACTATGCTCAGCCAGCTGCACCACTTATACACTGCAAGGAAGCGCCAAGCAGCATACGAAATACAGACTAGGGCCGCTTGCCAAGCCAGGGATCTGGATCAGGCTGTCAGAACTGGAGTTGCAATTGAAGCTGGTAGATACAACGTCCTCCGCAAGGGCAGCATGCACTCTTAACTGCTGAGCCATCTCTGCAGCCCCTGGGAACACACAATTCTAATGCTCCCCAGTGTTGCTAGCACACTGGGAGGAGTGTGTGCAGCTGCTCCAGAGACATCCCCGACCACAAGAGCAGCACACACTTTGCAGCCTTACCTTGAAGATGAGGGTGGCCGCTTGGCCAATCCACTGAGACTTCACTGGGGAGAGCTGCATATGGGTCTTGATCACGTCTGCAGGTTGAGTCACCAGCGAAGCCAGAACACCAGCAAATATCCCACAGCTGAAATTAACCAGGGGCATCAGAGCAGCATCCAACTGGTCTGAAACAACAAGGGCAGTGTGAGGTTACAAAGCTCACATTCTCAGACAGATGGTGGAGAGGCAGGGTTAACCGGGTGCTCAGGACAGGCCTGACCAGGGTCCTGTGATGTGTCTGGATGATGGTGTCATGGGAAAACACATTATTCAGTATAATGATTTAAAACAATATGTTAACTATATCTGACAGTTAATTAAAAATATCTGACAGCTCTGAAGCACCTGACTAGACAGTGTAGGTGTGGATGCCCTCAGACTGGACAGTGCAGGTGTGAATACTCTTACCTTGTTACTGATTCTAGGTAGGAAAACTTGAGTTTTTAGTCATCAAGGACACTGTTGGCGTTAAAGATTCAATATACGCCAGGTGGTGGTGGCGCACACCTTTAATCCCAGCACTTGGGAGGCAAAGGCAGGCAGATCTCTGTGAATTCGAGGCCAGCCTGGTCTACAAAGCAAGTTCCAGGACAGCCAGGGTTGTTACACAGAGAAACTCTGTCTAAAAAAACAAAAATAAAATAAAAGATTCAATACACATTTCCAATATTTAAAAATTACTCATTAATTCCAATTTTAAGGATTAATGGATGTGAAATTTTATTTTTTTAATTAATGCGTATTCATTGTACAGGATAGGTCAAGCTTGATGATTACTATCTTAATCCTAGTGCTCTGGAGGTGGAGGTGGGCTGATCTCTAGGTGTCTGAGGCCAGTCTGGTTTACAATAACAAGTTCTAGGCCAACCAGGGCTACATAAGAAGGCCTGGTTTCAAAATGAAAACAAAATACCACTTCTACATTTCCTTATTGTCTTAAATTTCTGTTACAAATGAGGCTGTGACCTGCAGGGTCACACCTGTCCCCACGTAGGAAGGAGGAAGGAGCCCCAAATACTACAATTGCAGCTATCAGTCACCAGGGCAGTGTGCCATTCCCACTTCCCCAATTATTTGGACAGTTTATTGAGTTCGGGCTCATTCTGCAGAATGGGTTTCAGGCAACTCTGCTCTGCTCTGTCAGCATTTACCACCCACAGACTTGGCTCATGGGCGGCCCACAAGTTTGCTGGGAGGTAGGTCTGCCACAAGCACCTCAAGTTCGCAGTTCTAGCCTCACCTATATGGAGGGCTCAGGAGAACAGTAGCAGGGACACAGCCAAGGGTAGTGAAAACTTTTCCTCAAATCCCCAACCAGTCAGTGTTCCCCAACTGGCCTGATGGGGACCACACCAAGTGCTCACTGAAAAACAGACTGGCATGCTATACCCCCCCAAGTGTCTGCCCTGGGTCCCTTGATCATGTCTGGGGCATGCTATTGCAGAACCTTGGCAAAACACACTGTTTCTCACCCAGCCTATCCTCTTTCCTTTAGGAGACACCAACTCTATAGGGCATCCCATCACGCAGCTCCAAATTGGCTCCTGTGGTAGTTTGAATGTTACTGGCCCCCACAAGCTTATTGGGAATGGTACTATTAGGAGGTATGCCTTTGTTAGAGGAAGTGTGTCACTGTGGGGNTGGGCTTTGAGGTCTCATATATACTCAAGCCACACCCAGTGTCTCAGACCACTTCCTGTTGTAGGACTCTCAGTTCCTTCTCCAGCACCACCACGTCTGCCTGCATGCCACCACGCTGCACCACGACGATGGTAATGAACTAAACCTCTGAACTATAAGCCACCAATTAAATGTTTTCCTTTGTAAGAGTTGCTGTGGTCACGGTGTCTCTTCACAGCAATAGAAACCCTAACTAAGACAGCTCCATTCCTAAAACTACTATGACTATCCCAGAGAAAAAGGCAAAACTCCAGCCTCTCAGAGACTCTTCTTGCCCACCATACACTCCCTTACCTGTGCCACGGAGCACTGTGGTTTTGGTCTGGCTGTAAAACATCAGGTAGAGCCCTGAGAAGGGCGCATCACGGAGGAGTGTTGCTGTCAGGCCTCTGAAGAGGCCCCGGTGGCCCTCACTGCCATAGATGCTCCTCAGGGCTGCGTAGATGCTCTCATAGCTGTAAGTCCCACTCTACAAAGGGAGGGCACATCTAGTGACTGGCACAGACTGGCATCTGAGCAGTGGCCCAAGCAGAATTCAGGTTACATACCATCACCAAAGAACCAGGCTTTAGTTCCTACGTGGCTTGCCCTGCCTACAAAACTGAGTTATCTGAGCACAGTTTACCCTGAGTCAGANTACGCACCTGGGGCTGGCACAAGTGCTCACTACCCAGAACCCTAAGTTCTAAAACGGTTAGACTTACCTCATATCGCGTCTTGATCACTGTGATGGGTGACATGCAGACTCCTGCGACAGAGCGTGAGCCCATGCCCAGGATGACCGACTCCAGGGCAGTCGGAGGATGGCCTCGNAAGAAATACTGCTTCAAAGAATACAGAGTGCCAAAGTAGATTCCTACACCAGGGACACACCTCACAATGGACTGTAGGGAAAGGCAGAGGGAGGAAAGATGAAACCAAAGACTCAAAACTGCAGGATGCCTTCCAGAAGGTGATCCCTAGAAGACCCCAGGGTGATCCACATGCAAGCTGCTTGCTTAAGGTGTGAAGGGAGCACCAATGGGAGGAGGGGCAGAGACAGGACAGGCATCAGCCAATAAGGAGTATATCAAAGCAGCTCCAGCTGTGGCTAAGTTAGTTCCCCTTGGCAAGCTCGAGCAATCAGTGAACACCCCACCCTCTGTGGTATTTCTGCTGAAGGGGCAATGGGTGTATTTAAACATCACTTCCCATCTTTCAGTGGCTGAAGGCTGCTGTGGGTGGAGAGTGGAAACCAATGCTTGGTACTTCCAGCAAGGTGGATCCTTGGGGCCAGAAAAAGCCTTTGGGCAAAGAAATAAAGGTGTGGTTGTCCCAGCCCACTTTCACAGTGGTGGCAAAGGAGGCTACANTGACCGACAGTGAGATGCCAGCTTCGGAGGCAGTGCCATGCTAACAGTCATACTTTAAGAGTACAGACGTTAGTGGAGTACAGGAGACAGGGAGGAAGTGAGAAGTCCCCTCATATCTGTTGGGAAGAAGGTAGCCAAAACAATGGATGACACTGAGTCCTATGTACTGTACTTCTGTCTTCACTGTTCAAATCCAGGTTATAGCTTCATTTATAAACAAGGCAGTGATAAAATCTGTAATCCTGCGCCCCCCCCTTCCCTTACACCTCACTGTCCTGCTCTCCCTCTTCTTGTGATATTTGGAGCCAATGACACACCTGGGGGAGGAGATAATGCAAGGTGACTGACAGGCACTGGGGAGGTCAGGCTCCTACTGACCTGGTGACCTGTCACAGGGACCATCCATGATGATCCCCATGGCTGGATTGAGGAGCAGGAGATGCTGACAGCCAGGACATCCTGACAGAGGAAAAGCTGATTTATTCCTGAAGCTGTTCAGAAGAACTGAGACCAGGAGTCCTCTCTTCAACTCATCAGAGCTACTGCAGGAGTCACAGACCTGCAGGGGCCCTAAGGATGATCTGACCCCAGAGTTTTGTCCTTTAATGTGCAATCTGAAACACTTGGGCAAATTTTGNTAATATCCACGTTTCTTCTCTTCTGATATGTGACTCACAAGATCTTCCTATGCCTTACTTGTTTTTGTTTTCAGACAGGGTATCACTATACAGCCTTGGCTGGCTGCTAATTCAGAGATCCCTCTGCCTCTGCTTCCTGAGTGCTGGGATTATGCCCAGCAGTTGCCTTCTTTAAAAAAAAAAAAAAAACTTTATATTTTGTTTATATACAGATGTGTGTCTGTATATGGGTTTGTACATGTATGTGAAANAATGTAGAGTCCAGAAAAGGATGCTGGATTCCCCTGGACCTGGAATTATGGGCAGTTATGCGCTGCCTGACATGGGCGCTGGATGGAACCCAGGTTTAAACACATGGTTTGTTTGCTCAGCGCAGGCTCTTAACCACTGAGCCATCCTCCAGCCCGTTAGCACTTCCTGATGGCCTTCAATCTGTCCTCTCACTTCTTGTCAGGCTTGGCCACGTCTCATACTCTGCTGTACCTGCTCTGTTGTGGATCAGGGTCCCACTTGCTGGCACCTTAGACAAGAGCCTCACTGNTTCACATCTGGCCCCTTGCTCAGTTTCTCCTTTCTCCACAGTCACATCAGCATGCCAGAATGTGGCAGCCGCTTCAGTCACATGTACAGCTTGTTCCTGCCCAAGGCTGCTTCCGAATGCAGGTAACTGTATCCCTCACTTGTGCTGAGTGGCTTGTGGCCACTCATTTCAGGAGATCTCTTGCTGGAGTCTTCGAGCAGGCTCCGTGCCCTCTGGTGTAACATGCTGCCATCAATCAGACCGTATTTTCTGTTCCTGTCTCCACTCAGAAATGCAGTGCACAGTCCACTTTAGCCTAGCACTTTCCACACACCATGGTTGTGATCACATTGGGCTGCTAACTTCTGCAATCTGAACTATGACAACAAAAATAGCCTGGATTTTTTCTTCCTTCTCTACAACTTCATGGACACAGNGCTCCTTCCTACCACACAGTGTTTTTTCTTTTCTTCTTCTACCTTTCCCCNCCCCCAAAGCCCTGTCCAGCTTCCCTTTGGCAGGTCCCACTGTCGGCGCCAGTGTGTGCTGAGGACATCAGTAAGTAAGACACGGGTTGCCTGAACACAAACCTCATGATTCCCCAGCAGGTGAGCTGATAACTAAGACAGCTACTGAGTGATTGATGGGCAAGTGGCGAGCACAGGTGACATGTGAGTAATGCCTCACACTCAGAACAATGTACAATTGAAAACCTATGAGTTGTTCATCTACAGAACTTTCTATTTAATGTTTCTGGAGCAGGGCTCACTGCAGGGAACTAAAACCACAGAATATGGTTTGAAAGGGAAACACCCCTCACAAACTATGTGATTAAACATCTTGTCACCAGTTGGTGGTGCTGTTTTCAGAGGTTGCAAAATGTCAGACATAGGAGGTGTGACAGTTGGGAGGTATGTCCTAGCCNTGCCTATTTCTAGCCAAGGCTCTTTGCTTCCTGATTTGCTGAGATGTGACCAGCTGCCTCATGCCCCTCCCACAAGGCTGTGGAGAGCTATTCCAGTGGCCATGCCTTTCCCACTAAGATGAACTCCATCCCCACACAAACCCAGACAAATGTCTCCTCTCTTGAGCTGCTTCTGTCAGGAATTTGGTCACAGCAATGAAAAGTAACTAATCCACATGGATTGGGGAGGAGCTATATAGTCTAAGCAATAACCGGTGAGGTGGAGAACCATTACTAAAGTAGAGACACAGGAGTCCCAGACCAAAAGGCAGCTTACAGGAGACATTCCTTTCCAAAGGCCCAAAAGACTTTCTGTGCGAACCACCTTCAAGAACACAGCCAACATCCCTACACGCCTGGACCTAAAGGAGACAAAATGGACAGGGAAAGGAAACAAATCTGTTAGACCACACCCTCACAGCAGAGTTCTCATCAAAAAATGTCTGAAACACACAGGGATCTCTATACTGCATCTTAGAATTGCTCTTTTAAAAATTTATTATGTATCGTGTGTGTGTGTGTGTGTGTGTGTGTGTGTGTGTGTACATGCACACACATGTGGAAGTCAGAAGACAACTTGCAGGAGTCAGTTCTCTCCTCCCAGAGGGGCCCTAGGGATCAACCTCAGGACGTCAGGCTTGGCAGCAGGCACCTTCACCCACTGACCCAACTCACTAGCCCTAGAATTCTTCTTGATTTCCATGCATTCATGGTTTGGCACATGCATATTGACTTGTCTGTTCACACCTCAAGCAATGGGATAAACTCCACTTTACATACACTTTGTGTAGTTCCCATAGTGTTGAGAGACACAAACACATTCAAAATGGATGGTATTTCCAAAAAACCCAGTACCAGGTAGCACAGTCATAATGTCACAAGCTAGCACAGAAACAATGCAAATGTCACTGAAGAAGGTCCTCTGGAGCTATTCAAAAGGACCCCAATTAATCAAGAAAAATCAAATTGTAATGTGTACATATATAAAACTATATTAGCTTTTTTCTTCAGAAAACAGTATCCACAAAGCACATGGCCCAGTACTCAGGAAGCTGAGGCAGGAGGATTGCAAGCTCAAGGTCAGCATAGGATANACAGCAAGACTCTTGTCCGAAGCAAACACAAACAACAACAAAAAGGAATTTGAGCCTGGCTGGTGTTTCTCTAACGTCATGAAGTTGATTTAACTTGTATGGCTAGTCCTGTGTCTGAGAAGTTGCTAAACCTGGCCATGAAGCAGGGCAACAGCCTACCCTAGGTCTGAGGGTTGTAGGGTCTGCAGGCGGGTTTTGAGGAGATCCAGAGGCTGGAAGAGGAGGGTGGAGCAGGTCCCACTGATGGAGCCGCAGAGGAAAGCCTTGATCACTGGATGTAACTGCAAGACAAGAGACTGGGGCATCAGCAGGCCTGCCTCCCCACCAAGCCCGGTTCCTTTCCCCACAACTGCACCTGCCACGCTTTCCTGAAGACCTTCAGCCACTACCTGTCACAACCCCCTTCTAGCCTACTTCTAGCCAGGACTCTGCTTTCTGATTTGCTGAGCTGTGACCACTTGCCTCACGCCCCTCTACAACACTGTCAGGGAGCTACTCCAATTGCCACACCTTTCCCACCAACAAGGGAAAGTAAAATCTGCAGCCAATACTGAAATGTGCACAGCAAAAGGGACCTCTCTGGTCTCACCACTTACTGCTANAATGTTGGTTCCACTAGGCAACATGTCCATTCTCACGGCACACTTCCCTATCTGTCCTTATGCTGAGTGTAGTTTTAGCTGTTGCCACCCCAAGCTACCTGGTTGTAGGATGTGTAGATATTTATAGGAACACGTCAAAANCCACGAAAGAATAAGCTTGGCCACTATGTATAGCTTCCAGTAATCCATTAATTTCTGTGCTTAAAACTCTGCCTTTCGGGGCTGGAGAAGTGGCTCAGCGGTTAAGAATCCAGACTGCTCTTCCCGAGGTCCTGAGTTCAATTCCCAGCAACCACATGGTGGCTCACAACCATCTGTAATCAGATCTGGTGCCCTCCTCTGGCCTGCAGGGACACATGCAGACAGAACACTGTATACATAATAAATAAATAAATCTAAAAAAAAACCCTCTGCCTTTCAAGCCAGGTGTTGGTGGCACACANCTTTGACCCCAGCACCTGGGAGGAGGGGCAGGTGAGTTTGAGGCCAGCCTGGCCTACAGAGTGAGATCCAGGACAGCCAGGGATACACAAAGAAACCCTGCCTTGCAAACCTTCTATTTTGGTAATAGCCATATCAGCCACCATCCCTGAGTTCTCCAGTAAGCTGATACCTACAGCAGTAGAGGCTCACAGAGCTGTTTTATGNTCTCTCTCCAGAGATGCCAACTATTCTGCTAAGCAAAGCTCCCTACAAAGCTGTTCCTCCGCCTCACCTGAACCTTTGCAGTGTTGGGGGGTTCAACCTCCTCACATACCAGGTCCCTCTCTTCCTTGGACATCTCTTCTCTGCCTGGAAACCGGCTCCAGAGCCTCTGTTTCCAGTGCTACACTGTGCCGGTCACTCTTCATGCCTCATGCTTGCCACCTAGTCAGAACTCCTCCAGTAAGGCTCCTGCAGACTCACCGGCGCCTGCATATCCCAGGCCCCCTCTTCGGCCCCTGTCCTTAACTTACTTGAACTCTTAAGTGCATTTGATATCAGTGACCACCTCTCTCTCACTGCTGGTTTCTTCCACCTGCCCCACCTCCTGTCTCTTATACACATCTAGATGTGTATAAGAGACAGCCCTCAAGCCCTGCACTGTCACATGCTGGCTTATCTTCTGGTTCCACTTTCCCATACTTCAGTACCTCCCCCAGGCACACCCCAGGAGCCCCGGCTCAGGGTACTGGGCTTCCATGACAGTGTCCCCTTTCTGGAATGCAGCATAATCACCAATAACAATGAACAGACACTGCAAAACTCTCCATCAAACAAGACACTTGGCAGAGCCCATCTGGAGACCTTCTCTTCACCCATTTAGTGGCACCTGTACTCCCCACCCTGGCCCCTCTCCCAAGATTAGACAAGATTAGGTGCATTCCAGGTGACACCGCCATAGACTACGTTCTAAAATAACTGACACATTGTAGCCCTAATGGCTTACTATGATGACTAGGAAGTCTCTGTTACATCAAATTACCGGGAACCCAAATGTTCACCTATTTCAGAGAGAAGACAGCCCACCCTAACTTCTATCAAATACACCTAGAGTTGGTTTCAAGACCACTGGGACTAAGTAAGTTCTGAGAGTTGAATACTGGATGGGACGACAGTCCTGGGGTGCCACAGGGCTCTCAGAAGACAGCAGGCAAACAGGCAGTGTGTGTGTTTCAGCACATCTGTACTGGCAGCCAGTG
>LZPO01044062.1:464844-476391 GCA_001675575.1 Neotoma lepida
CTCACTCACTCAGCACATGAGGCACCTGCAGAGCTGTCAGGTCTAAAGGCCCAGGACCCACAGCCACAAAAGATATCTTCATTCCCTGTGCAGTTCTCCAGGCAGCGGACAATTGGAAGGTGGCGCTTTCTTGGAACTTGTCGTTGTATTATTACTTATTTTAGCTTTTCACAGATCCATATTTTTGTTGATTTTTTAAAATTGGAAGTCAATCAATTAAAGTATTTTCCAAATGGAGAATACTTACATGGCTAAGGAAAAAATCCAAGTGTATGCAGTAAAAACTTAATCTCCTTTTCCCTCTTCAGCCTCCAGAGTTGCCCTCTGGCACTGATGCTCCCAGCACTAGCTGTCCCTCCAGAGAGATTCAGACCCTCTTACACACAACCTCTTCCAACCTCTTCACAAATGGCAGCATCCGTGTCCATGGGGCCTCACGTGGATCTCAGGAGGGTTTTGTCCTGAAGCAGGTGTTTGGTGTTCTGTCTCAGATTCACTGTGGTTCAGTTTGCTTTGTCTGGACTGAACAGAGAGATTCATAAAGGGCATCTTTCTCTCCTTCACTTTCAAAATAAGCAGGAAATGGTGTACTTTTCATGTCAGTGGAAAAAATAATATCTTTAAATACCACATTTCCACAATGCCCAGGATCTGACAATACGTGAGACTCCACAGCTAGCTTGGATGTGTCTAAAGGTTGGAAGGGCTCTGCAAGTGTCTGCTATGAGTAACACATTGGAGTAGGCTCTCTCCTTAGAACAGCTCATGGTCAATCANGAGACTGAACCCCAGTCTTGCAGAGGGACCCCCCTCCAAGACCAAAGGTTCCAAGTTCACCCTCTGTGAGTCCACGGAAGCTATAGGGCTGGAAGACAGATCCCAGGCACATAGAGGCAGAACAGTGTGTCCTGGCTTTGGGCTCCTCTTGGGGTCAGCTTTGCTAACTTCTCACACTGGGAGAAGGAAGAAGAAGGTGATTTCCTGGGGTCCCTCATTTATGATCTCCAAGAGTTTGCTTTCATATTGCCACATGGCCTGTCTTCCCATGTCGGGGAAGATAAGCCTCGTATTACAAGCCTCGTGGGCTAAGTAACAATTCCTGCTTGCTCATCTGTCAACCATAGACATATGAAATTACACATTTTTTAGGGGGAAGGGTATTTATTTATAGACTTACTACCTTATTTTCGAAACAGTCTCAAATATCCCAGGTTGGACTGAAACTTACTATGCAGCCAAGGCTGAGGTGAGGTAACCTTGAACCCTGACCTCCTGCCTCCATCTCCCAGTTGCTGGGAATACAAGCATATCCCAGCAAGCTTCGTTTGTGTGATGGTGCAGACTGAACCCAAGGCTTTGTGCTTTCTAGGCAAGCGCTCTAACCACACACCTTGGTCCTGAGGTGACAGCTCTTGNGCTGAGAAAGCACTGTGAGGCAGTGGCTGGTAATGAATGCCTAGCTCGAATGCTGCTGAGTAAGGGAACAGCAGGGNTTCTCCTCAGAGAAANCGGTCCTGCAGCTTGAAGCAAAGANCACTTATGCTTTCCCTAGAGTTGAGAGCTCCATCACAGCCTGAGGTGGTCCAGGGCAGACAGCCTTGGCCCAGTCCATCACAAAAGGGGCTGGCTGAGATGCAGAATTCACAGGCAGGTGATGCAGGAAGGAGCGTGGGTGGAACCATTTTGAGCAGGGTGCAGTGGGTGCGGAAACTCCCTCTGATAAAAACCATGAGCTTTGCTTTCCGTTTCAATGGGGAAGGAGGCAATGGCATCCAGGAAGTGTGCTCTGAGATGCCTTCAGACTTCTGAGGGTTCTGTCTGTGGTTTCAAGAGGCAGAAGAGGAGGCCCGGAAGAGCAGTATGGAATGAGGGACCAGCACATCCTGGCTGGGAAGCAAACGGGAAGGGGATGTGTTTTATTACCCAACCTGTGGAGAAATGTCCTCTTTTCCTGTTCTTTCCCATAAGGAAATAGGAGAAAGAATAGGAAGTAGGGCTGGGAATATCCCAATAGATTAGCCACTCAAACCAGGAACAACAATCTGACTGAACACATCCTCCGCCTGGGGTCAGGTAGCTCTTCTATGAATACAGAGCCTAGGTTACAGCAATGCTTCCTCTTCACCTCAGGCTGTGAGATAGCCAACCCAGTGCTACTGTGATGAAGGCACACAGTATTAAACCCTAAAGTCCTGGGTACCATGAAACGGGAGTGTGGGACTATACTGGTTATTTTCCTCATGGCTGGTAACCAAATACCNNACAAGAAGCAGCTTACAGGAGGAAGAAGTTATAGGCTCTTCTGTGATGGAGCTCATTCTTGACTCCAGGCTGCAGGCATTTTTCTCTGAGGAAAGNGTCTCTGTGATCTTGGCAACATTCAAGCTGGTCAATACTGAACGCTGCCTGACAGTGCTTTCTGAATTCAACAGGCGTGACCCTTCCTCCCCTAAAGGAGGTGGCTTACAGTTTGGCGGGATTGTTCTGGTAGCAGGTGGGAAGCCAGCCGTGGTGGCTTGGCGGGAGTGTCAGTGGCTCACAATGCATCTGCAAGTTGGGAATCACTATCTCCTTTTCTGTAAGGTTTGGGACCCAGCCCGTGAAATGGCTCCATCCACACTTAGAGTGGGGTGTTTGTTTGTTTGTTTTTCAAGACAGGGTTTCTCTGTGTAGCCCTGGCTGTCCTGAAACTCGCTCTGTAGACCAGGCTGACCTCAAACTCAGAGATCCACCTGCCTCTGCTTCCTAAGTGCTGGGATTAAAGGCGTGTGNGACCACCACTGCCTGGCTAGAGTGGGTCTTTCTCCCTTGTTAAAATCCCTCACATGGGGCTGGAGAGGGGGCTCAGCAGTTTAGAGCACTGGCTGTTCTTCCAGAGGACCTGGGTTCAATTTCTAGCAACCACATGGTGCTTCCCAACCATCTGTAAATCAAGTTTCAGGAAATCCAATGCCTGCTTCTGGTCTGGACATCAGCCACACACATGGNGCACAAATATACATGCCGGCAAAACATCTGTACACATAAAATAAACAAATCTTTATAAAAATTATAAATAAATAAGTAAAATCCCTCACAGTCATGCCACGATATCTGTTTCCATGGTAATTCTAAATCTCATCAGAGAATGGAGAGATGCAAGTACAGTCAGGGTAGCCCCCATATCAGGGTAGCCCAAAACCACTTGTACCTCCAGCTCCAGGGGACCCAATGTCCTCATCAGGACTCAACGAGTACCTGCACTCACACGTGTTCCTTCCCACACACAAACACACACGCACATAATTTTGAATAAAATACATTTTTTCAAAAAAAAAAAAAAAGCAGCCAGTGTGGTGTAGGCTTCACGCCTTTAATCCCAGGACTCAGGAGGCAGAGGCAGACAGATCTCTGTGAGATGCAGGCCAATCTGGTCTATATATCTCATTCCAAGGCAGTCATGGCTGCATATTGAGACTCTGTTTCAAAAATAAAAAACAAATGTTTTAAAAGACAGCATGAGTGAAGATGAAATTTAGTCTGTGTATGTTTCCTCCAGACAGCCAGAGAGAACTGCAATCCTCTAAGGCTAACTCGGTCGTGTTTCCCCTTCCGCTCCAGGACCTCATCATGCCCACCTTCTCCCCCGAATTGGACCTAGAGAACTTTGAGTATGATGATTCTGCAGAGGCCTGTTATGTGGGTGACATCGTGGCCTTTGGGACCNTCTTCCTGTCCATCTTCTACTCTCTTGTCTTTGCCTTTGGTCTGGTGGGAAATCTGTTAGTGGTCCTCGCCCTCACCAACAGCCGGAAGCCCAAGGGCATCACCGACATCTACCTCCTAAACCTGGCCTTGAGTGATCTGCTCTTCGTGGCCACCTTGCCCTTCTGGACCCACTATATCATCAGTGAGGAAGGCCTCCACAATGCTGTGTGCAAGCTCACCACTGCCTTCTTCTTCATCGGCTTCTTTGGGGGTATCTTCTTCATTACTGTCATCAGCATCGATAGGTACCTGGCCATTGTCCTGGCCGCCAACTCCATGAACAACCGAACAGTGCAGCATGGTGTCACCATCAGCCTGGGCGTCTGGGCAGCAGCCATCTTGGTGGCGGCACCCCAGTTCATGTTCACAAAGAGAAAGGAAAACGAATGTCTGGGTGACTACCCCCAAGTCCTCCAGGACATCTGGCCTGTGCTCCGAAATCTGGAAGTCAACATCCTTGGCTTCGTGCTGCCCCTGCTTATCATGAGCTTCTGCTACTTCCGAATCATCCAGACATTGTTTTCCTGTAAGAATCACAAGAAGGCCAGAGCCATCCGACTCATCCTCCTGGTAGTGGTGGTCTTCTTCCTCTTCTGGACACCCTACAACATCGTGATTTTCATGGAGACTCTCAAATTCTACAACTTCTTCCCTAGTTGTGATGTGAAAAGGGACCTGAGGTTGGCCCTCAGTGTGACAGAGACAGTGGCGTTTAGCCACTGTTGCCTNAACCCCCTTATCTACGCCTTTGCTGGGGAAAAGTTCAGGAGATACCTTGGACACCTGTACAGGAAGTGCCTGGCTGTCCTGTGCGGTCGTTCTGTCCACGTCGGCTTCACGGAATCCCAGAGGAGCAGGCAGGATAGTATTCTGAGTAGCTTTACTCATTATACAAGTGAGGGGGAGGGATCTCTTCTGCTCTGAAAGGGTCTTCATGACCCTGACTCCACTAAGAACCCTTGACTCTGTTCTAAGTTCTTGACTCTGACTCCTTGTAATGAGGACAGACTTATTTTCCCTGCTACNTCTTACGTGCAAGAAATATTGAACAAAAACTCCACAGTGTTTTTGAAAATTTTCTGTTCAATTCATGAAAGACACACATATCTCTTACTGTAAATGCTGAACATTGAGGCTTACAAGGGACAAAGGTTCTAACTCAACTAGCATAATTACAAAGGGGTTAGTGAGGGTTGTCCACATGATCATGGGGGTAAGGAGGTGATTAACTACTCAAACTAGGTGGAAATCAAAGATTGAATCTGGCTAGAACGTCACCTCTCTGACCTTCAGATCTTTGAGTAGTGACAGGTCATCCAGGCCCACATTCCATAGCTTCATCATCAGAGAAGGACCCCATCTCTCTCTGATGTCAAGGTCAACACTCCCAGGGAAGGGCATCCATTGCCCAAGTTGTGTCACATCCCATCCCTTGACTAGTGGTGGTATTGAAATAGAACTGATCTAAGATATTGTTGGAAGGGAGACACATCTCTCTAATTTGGAGGATGGGAACAACCCTGATGAGACAGAAAAGGAGTGGTTCATCTGCCTTCCCGTGGGGCTGCCTCAGGCTCTCCCCTCAGTAACTAGCCTGTGTCTACTGCCAGCCCAGCAACACCTCCATCTACAGACCCATATCTGTCTTTCTGCTGTCAATGCAAGACCCANGCTATGAGAGCAGCTTGCTTTCTGTCCCCAACCCTGAAGGCATCATGTATGATCTAACCACAGGAGTGCCTTCACGCCTGCATTTACTGACTCAGGCCTCATTTCTAGTCTGACATTGAGAATTCTGGGACAGTATAGTTTTGTAACTTGCTTTAAAAAAAAAAAAAACACTGGATTCCAAATTGCTCTCTGTTCCGTGTAGCATTGTACTAACCATTTTAGAAGTCTCTCCCAGATGGTGGCCTCATTGAGGAAGTTGTGACATGNGGCTCATTGCGGTGTGTCTGGTATCTCCTTGGCAGTCTACATGTTTGTCTCAAGGATGACAGACTGAGTCATGTCCCTCACAGGCATAGCCAACATTTGACATTGCAACATGATGCTGTCTTCTACAAAGGTCACAATTGAGAACCTCAAAATTGAGTTACCAAAGTGGGGGACTGAAAAGATGGCTCAGTGGTTAAGAACACTGGCTGCTATTCCAGAGGACTGGGTTCAACCCCAGCACCTACATAGTGTTTAACAACNGTNTATAATTACAGTTCCAGGTGATCCAACACCCTCTTCTGGGTTTTGAGAACACCAGACATGCACATGGTGAACAGACATACATGCACATAAATACATTTAAAAACTCTTCTGGTTTCTCAAGATAGGCTCTCTCTGTGTAAGCCTGGCTATTCTGAAGCTCTCTACGTAGACCAGGCTTATCTAGAACTCACAGAGATCCACCTGCCTCTACCTCCCAAGTGCTGGGATTAAAGGTGTGTGCCACCATGCCAGGCTTAGTAAATAATTTCAAAAATATCATGTGTTTTAAGTAAATTTATGACTTGGTGTTGCTCCATAGTCACCACTGTCCTGGGTCACGTGGTTAAATATACCTAGCATGTCTGTTTTACTTGTAATTCTGTCAATAAACATTTGGTTTCCCTCCTGCTTTTAGCAAATACAACTCTCACAGCACTCTAATCTGTGGAGTTTTCTTTCTCCTGTTCAGTTATTTCTGGCAGATAAATTCTTTGCCATGGGAATAACTAGACCAAAGCTCTTCTCTCCAAGTATATACAACTTGATCANAAAGCAAAGCCCACTCACACCTTTAAATGACAACATTCATGAGGCAGAGGCAAATGGATCTCTGTGAGTTCAAGGCCAGCCTGGTCTACAGATCAAGACCCTGACACAAAAAAAGAAAAAAAAAAGTAAAGTTCTATAGGGAAGGCCAACTAATCCTCTGAGTCTAAGGCAGAGGTGACCTATCGGGCACTAATGAAGTCCATAAGTCTGTCAGAGGCAACCATCTGGTCTCTCGGCAGTGCCACCTTGACTGCCAACCATAGGAAGAGCTGTTTCAGCTCTTTTGAAAATGTTTAATCCTGGCTGATTGATGAGTTGTGTGTATACGTGTGTGTGTACACATGACTCAGGTTGTGGGGCTTGGTGGCAAGCATCTTTGTCTGATCAGCCGCCTCTCCAGCCCCCACTTAGTTTTTGACGCATATGACCTCCATTTGATAACAATTTGTTANACTCTCTTTGAAGCACATTTCTACATGACGTAAGATTGTATTTGCTCCACAGAAGTTTCCAAGGCAGTAAGATCATGCCTCTGCCCTCCGTGATTTTATTTTTTGGGATAGAGTCTCACTATGTACCCCTGGCTTGTCTGGAACACAGAGATCTTTCGGCCTCTGCCTCTGATTGCTGGGATTAAAGATGTGCCCACCACACCGGTNGGGCTTGATTTCTGTAAACAGAAGTGGCTTGACTGTGCTTGCTTGCTGTGTGATTAGCTCAGAGATAACATATGACCCTAGACATTAGAGATAAGAGCATCTCTGGGTAAAGAAGGGTCTGTGGTGCCAGGANGGATGGGTATGAATTCCTGTGAGAGCACGAGGCTCTTAGAACATCAGCTAATCGCACAGCTGGAAGGACATTTCTTGGCCTGGTGCTGCTGTTCATGGGGTTGGCTCAGCTAGCAGAGGATGGCGGCTCCCCTCCAGTGTCCAAGCCATCACTCCTTCAATGCCAGGTCCTCATTCCAACTGTTGAGCCATGAGAGTTTTCACTAAAGTTGAACCTGTTTCTGGACTCCCATGTAGGGAAGAATGAACTCTTCTGGCCTGAAAAACAAAAGTAGGCAAACAATATTTTCTTTTCTACAAACAAACAAATTACACTGAGCAAGTGAGATGGGTCAGCAGATAAAGGAGCTTGCAACCAAGCCTGTCAACTTAAGTCCAATCCTCAGGACTCACATAGTGCAAGGAGAGAAACAACTTCCACTTAGCTCCACACAGATGCTGTAGTGCGTGTGCACTCACACACACTTGTGATAAAAATAAAATAATAAATCAGTACCCTGTATTCTTTCATTCATTTTGCTGCACAGGACAGGATGGGATGAACAAACGGAATTTCACTGAAAATCCCCACAGGGCAAGGACACATTTGAAGTAATTGACCGTCAGCACATAATTGGGTCAGACCTACTGTTGCCTTTGAGCTCTGAGTTCCAAAGTGCAGGGGATGGCGGTGCACTCTGGAGGTAGGAGATGCTGACATCCCAGCACACTACCCTAAGGCCTTCAGCAAGCTCCTTACCCTCTCACAGCCTCCATGTTCTTATCAGACAGAAAGAAACAGAGCACTCCCACCTCCTAGGACCGTGAGGGTTACTATGACAACTCTAGATTCCGAACTGGCTTTGAGAGCTCAGGCCAAGTGTGACCCTGTTTTTCCTGGTCCTCCCTTTCTGCAGGATGACACACCTACTAGCTTGTCCTTACCACTTTGTTTTTCTTAGTTCCAGGATCAGAAGTAACTGCGTCCAGATGCACGCTTTGGCTAGGCTGTCTTTTGTGGGGGTAGGTTGGGGCAGAGTGTGTGTGTGTGTGTGTGTGTGTGTGTGTGTGTGTGACAGGTCAATCTCAGGTTTCATTCCAGGAGTCATCCACCTTGATTTTTGAGACAGTCTGAGTTTCTCTCTTAATCGAGTTTCACCAATTAGGCTAAGCTGGTGTGTGTGTGTGTGTGTGACAGGTCAATCTCAGGTTTCATTCCAGGAGTCATCCACCTTGATTTTTGAGACAGTCTGAGTTTCTCTCTTAATCGAGTTTCACCAATTAGGCTAAGCTGGCTGGCCAGGAGCCCAAGGGATCTCCCTGTCTCTGACTCCCCTATACAAGGACATGTGCACACCAGTCTTTTACACTTGGGGTCAAACTCAGGTCCTTGAATTTGCACAGTGGGCACTCTACAGACTAAGTTACTTCTCCAGCCTCCAAACNCACACTTTGTAGCTAAGGAAAAGATGGCCAGTTGGGACCCATGGCAGACTCCTGAAAAGGCAGATCCAAGCCTCCCAGTGTGACCTGCCTTCCTCCCTACTCTTGATCAAGGTACAGGCCATCTGGCCCCTAGGAGCAGAGACCACAGGCAGGTAACAGAAAACTGAGAAAGAGAGTCTGCAGGGGCGTGGCCACACAGAGGCTGAGGCATGTGGCCTAGACTGCAGCTTAATGGAGTCAGTCTGTGTGCACAGGTGTGAGCTATGCTGCAACCCTCAGTGACATCACTATATCTAATGGCAGATGGCATGCACAGAAAGAGTCATCAGTAAAGGACACAGGATGCCCAGAGGCAAATGCAATCAGCAGCCTTGGGAAGGGCCCAGACCTTAGACAGACACGGTAACTGCCAGGGAAAGCTATGCCCAGGTGCTGTCCANCATTCGAGCTGAATGCCAAGTCTGCTCACTTCAGTCCAAGCTCACTCAGGGACGTTCTGCAGAGTGACTCCTCCCTAAGGACCTTAACACTGAGAAATATGGACAGTACATACTTTCCATTTCTGGAAGGAACTTTTGGTTCATACCACGAATTGCAGCTGGGAGGTGTGCATGGTCTCCTGACTTTCCGTGTATCTCTCTGAAGCATTGTCCTTGAGTGTCTAGGGAAAGAGTCTACCTCTGGCCCATAAATGACAGCTACACNTACACACCTGGCAGCTTGATTGAGAGGCCTCTCTTGGGGATACCAAGCCCTAGGAGATCCCATTCCTGTGCTCAGAGACTTTAGGGGGTCTTTTCTGACTCAGAACTTAATTTTCTTCTCCACTGTACCCCCCTCTTTGGCTCCTGGGGACTACTAGATGTGTATAAGAGACAGGTACCCCCCTCTTTGGCTCCTGGGGACTACTGCAGCTACAACTTGCAGCTACTGGAAGATACTGTTTGTATAACTGGCTGAATAGGTAACCTCATTTGGGGCAAGCCCAATGCTGATATAAAAAAGTTGGTCTCGGCTGGGCGGTGGTGGCGCACGCCTTTAATCCCAGCACTCAGGGTGGGGGTGGGGGGCAGCAGCAGGTGGATCTTTGAAAGGATCAAAGAATTAAAGAAAAGGAGGCTTTGGACTCACCACTGGTTTTCTGGAGTCCGTGGCACCACATCCCATATCTCAGTTGGTAAAGTGCTTGCTGACAAAGCATGAGGTCCTGAGTTCAGTCCCCAGAACCTGTGTAAAAGAGCTGGGTGCAGGGCAGGTGAGATGGCTCACCAGGTAAAGGTGCTTGCTGCCAAGCCTGGTGACCTGAGTTCGATCCCTGATACCCATAGAGAAAACTGACTCCCTCAAGTTGTCCTCTGAGCTCATCTGTGCCTGTGCACACATGCATGTACAACAAACAAACAGTATAGAGAGGAGGAAGAGAAAAGCTGTGTGTGATGCACAAGTTTGTAATCCCAGTGCCGAGGGTGTGGAGCAGGTGGATCCCTCAGGTTTCAAACCAATCAGACTAGCCTAATCGATATCAGAACCATGAGAGACCCTGTCTCAAAACACAAGGTGAATAATGCCCAGGAACAGCACCCAAGGTTGTCCTCTGACCTACACACACATACTCACATGCACCTGCACATACATGCACACACACATGCACACACACATGCACACACACATGCACACACACATGCACACACACATGCACACACATGAACACACAAAACAAACCAAGTAATTAAAGTTGCTTTTTAGAACTCATGCTAAGGAAACAGCTAAATGTTGTCTGTCATGTAAGTCACAGACATNTCCCCTGCCTGGTCATCTTTTCTATTACATGAGACAAAATCCTCAATAGGTTTGATTTATTTATTTAGTTAGTTTTTTTGAGACAGGGTTTCTCTGTGTAGCCATAGCTGTCCTGGAATTCACACTGTAGACCAGGCTGCCCTTGATCTCACAGAGATCCACTTATCTCTGCCCCTGGAGTGCTAGGATTGAAGGCACGAGCCACCACTGTCCTACTAATGGGTTTTATTTGTAATTATATTCATCCATCCACTCATTTTCAGTGTGGGGAGGGGTGGAAGGAAGACTCATGATACCAACCTACAGTGTGCATGCAGAGGTCTGAGGACAACTTTTGTGAGTCAATCTCTCCTACCTTCTGAGAGANGGCTCCTCTTATTCCTGCTGTAAGACTCTGGTTATTCTCCTGCCTCTGCCTCCATGTCACAATAGGAGTGCTCCATGTATGGGTGCTCGTGTGTGTGTGTGATGTACAAGGTACCTAGACACTCCTCTGGCCCTCACTGAGCAATGCCCAGAACAAGAGTGTCCTTGTGTCCCACATGGAGTGACAGAAGACAAAGAGAAAAAAGGAAAGTCATCGTTGGCTCCCTCAGACTGTGGCCTTACACTGAGAAGGCCTGAGGAGAGGGCCAGGAGAAGCTGAGGCAGGTAGGTCCAGTTTTCAGGAGGTTGTCAGGTAGTGTTGAGAGCCTGAGGCTGACTCTGGGGCTGGTGGAGACGGAGCTGTGGGAAATGAGGGTTGGGAGGTGCTGTTTGTCAGAGGTCTGAGTGGGAACAGGAAGAGAAGACAGGAAAACAGGTCTAGGAGGGCCCTCAAGTGTGGCCTGCTGTCTTCTGTGCCTCCTTCATAGCCCTCCCTCACTCCTGCATCCACTCAGCACACATCCTCCTGCAGCAGGAGGGTGAGCTTGTGAAAGTGTTAGGGAACACACTTCTTAGGAAATAGGGCAGCTAGGGAGATGTGGGGAGCCTTCAGGTCAGGACTATGTGCATGTTACACAAGCTCTCTCTCTCTCTCTCTCTCTCTCTC
>LZPO01044062.1:477296-492243 GCA_001675575.1 Neotoma lepida
CTCCATCAATTCTCCCAGTGCTGTGGGGGAACCAGTATATATACACATGCAGAAATTCTTCCGCAAAGCAATGAAAGGCTTGAAGTTTTCAGGGTCACAGAGAGATAAGNGTCCACACATAAAGCAATAAATGTCAGCTTCCAATTACTGACCNAAAGGGGAGTGACTAAAGGGGAGTTCTCTGATAGGGTCACCTAAAGGCTAAGATCAATTAGGGAATCTAGGAAGAGCAGCTGGCTATTCCTAGAGGAGGAATTAAAACTTAATTTGCACAAGAAAGCAGCTTGGCACCTATCCCTGGCCTTGGCAGCAATCTCCTTGGGGCAGTGNGAAGTAACTACCTTAACTCAATAACTAGCAAGTGACTAAAACATCATCCCAGGAATGTGAGCAGTAAATCTCTTGAGTTTGGGTCTTGTATAAATAACCCAGGGTGAAGGTAAGGAGTTGAGGATTTAATTGCTAGGGGTTATTTTCTCTTATCTGTAAGTGAGATGAGCTAATGTTTGTCTGCATTTATTCTTGGAAAAAGACTAGCTTAGCTGGAATACTTTTATNCAGAGAATGGCTCTGGCCAGATTTATGTTAATGAAAAAGTAAACACGACTGGGGACAGCCATCCAAATATCCCAAATGTATAAGGAGAGTTGTGCCCAAGACTGAAATGCAATCATGAGATTACATGTACACATAACATGGAGATGCACGGTAAATGGGGAGAATCATAGATAGCTGTTATTGCACAAGAAGTTTACAACAAGAGACAGCCAATGCATTCAAAAGGCAGTCATTCCATAACGCCTTTCGTGATGGTTTCCTCTAACAGAACCCTTAGTTCTGATAGGTTGGCCTTCTGAACTCTAGTTGTCACTGCTGTATACTCCCATGGACTTTTGCTACTAGTGGCTCTCAATAGTGTCTCACCCACAAATGAGTTTCCAGGGACCAAAGAGAAACTGATCAAGAGGAGTTGGTCCAGTGCAAGCATGATGGGACTACAAAGAGCCNTTGCCCTTAGAGGGCAGCTAGTCCCCCAGCCTCTTTTTGTTTTTAATTGAAGAGACCAGGCCCAGGGTGGTGCAGTCTAGGGAATATGCACGCCGGGATGGTACTGATGAACAATGCCAGTATCCATGGTACTGATGAGCAATGCCAGTATCCATGGTACTGATGAGCAATGTCAGTATCCATGGTACTGATGAGCAATGTCAGTATCCATGGTACTGATGAACAATGTCAGTATCCAAAGGACTGAGCCAAAGATGACTCGGTGGTTTGCTGTGTGCGAGAGAGAACCTGGGTTCAGCTCTCCAGCATCCATGTAAAAGCTTGGTGNGGTGGCACACATCTGTAACTCCAGAGATGAAGGATAGAGACAGATGGACACAGCACTTAATAGCTAACCAGCCTAGCAAAGTGGTGAGCTCCAGGTTCAGTGAGAGACCCTGTCTCAAAAAATAAGGTGAAACACCATAGTGGAGGCTGGAGAGATGGCTCAGGATTTGGAGGAACTGGGTTCAATTCTCAGCACCCATGTGGCAGATCACTACTGTCATTAACTCCAGTCCAAAGGGATCCGACATACTCTTCTGGCCTCTATGGGCACTGCATGCATGTGGTGCATAGATTTACGTGCAGGCAAAACCCTCTTACATAAAAATAAATTAATTTNAGAAAAGAGCCATAGAGGAAGGAAGATTTGTGATATCAACCTCTGCCCTACACACACACACACACACACACACACACACACACACACACTATATATATATATATATATATATAATATATATTATATACACATAGACCACACACACACACCTACACACACACATAGACCCACTCACACACACAGACCCCTACACACACGTATACATATATGCAAATACATACATACATAATACACATATACACATATACATATATACTTACATATATAATTTTTTTAAAAGAAAGGAGTAACAGCCATTCATGGTAGCACATGCCTTTAACCGCAGCACTCAGATGGCAGAGGCAGGTAGAGTTCTCTGAGTTTGAGGCCAGCCTGATTTACATAGTGAGTTCTAGACCAGCAAGGCTACAGTGAGACACTGTCTCAAAAACACAAAAGGAAAGGAATGAAGGTAACCTCGGCCAGGTCATCCACAGCCCTTGGTCTGACCAGCGCCCCTACGGTTTTTAAGGAATCAATTAGTCTTTCTAAGTTAGGGTCACACTAGACGACATCAGCTGTGTCATGATAGGTTATCAGAGCCCTGGGGGACAAGTTCAGATTGACAAAGCCAAGCACACAATCTTCCCAAGTGCACTCATTCCCGGACNGTGTCTGTAACTGTTTCCCCCAGCTCTCTAGCTGTCTAGCTGGGAGTATCTCTGGATGGGNTTCCCTAGTGCCTGCTCTGGGGGGCTCTCTCCCTGCTCCTGATGGAGAAGGCTAGGAAAGCACGGGAAAGAGGGGAAGGGGTCACCAGAGACTCATGAGGGTTTCAGACACCCGACCTCAAAGAAAAGGGCTAGCCTTCTGGAATACTCTTGCTGATCCATCCTCTGCTCACACCTCAATTTGAGATCATTTATTGATCATTTATTTCATTTCTTATAAAAGACCTCAAGATTGTGGATTTGGGATGTTTTCTTCAAAAGTTGTCCTTTGGGGCTGGGAATGTAGCTCAGATGGCAGAGTGCTTGCCTAGTGTGCACAAACCCTGAGTTCAATCCCCAGTATTGCACAAACCAGACATGGGGGAGGGGAAAAGTCCTTGCAGGCTTGAAGAGATGGCTCAGTGGGTACAGTGCGTACTGTACACACAGCAGACCTGAGCGCATATCCCCAACACCATATAAAAGACCTGCATGGCAACATACATCTGAAATCTCAATGCAGGGAAAGCAGAGGTAGTCTGATAGCCAGAACCTTCTGGCCAGCCAGTCNAGCGGAATCGATGAGCTCTGGGTTCAATTAGAAGCCCTGTCTGAAAACTAAGGTAGAGAGAGACGAAGGAAGACACCCAACATTAGTTTCTAGCCTCTGCATGTATGTGTAAGTATGTGCACACTTATCAGCATACACACATGAACACATACACACTAAAAGTTGTCCTTGAAAAAAAATGTTGCCACCTAGAATGGCCCAGTCATGTACGGATGACTGTACTGACTTAGNCATGTACACANCCTGCTTAGAGACACCAGGGTTGGTTCTGTAACTCAGCTACAGTGAACACTGCTCTGTGGGTGTCTCCACGGTGTGTTAACTTAGAAGCCTTTGGGCAAGTACCGGGGAATGTCACTGGATATTATTGAGTCAGGGTGACTTGCCCTTTCAATCTCCTGAGGTGTCACCAGCTGGCAATCCCAGCACTCAGAAGACCGAGAGAGGAAGACTGCCAGCAGTTTGAAGCCAGACCCAGTTAAATAATGAGGTCACAGCCAACCAGGGATGCAGAATGAAAATGTGTCTCAAATGCATAAAAATTCACTGGGGCTGGAGAGNTGGCTCAGGCAGTCAAGTGCTTGCCCAACAAGCTTGAGGACCTGAGTTCAGATCCCCGCACTCACATAAAAAGTCAGTTGTAATGACATGAGCCTCAGTTCTTTCTCAGTGCTGGGAAGATGGAGGCTTCCTGGGGCTTTCTGGCCAGCCTGTCAGGCCAAATTGGTAAGGTCCAGGTTCAGTGAGAGACCCTGTCTCAAAAAATAAGATGAAAATCAATTGAGGAAAATGCCCATCGTCAGTCTCTGGCCTACACACTTACATACACGAGCGTGTGTGTGTGTGTGTGTGTGTGTGTGTGTGTGTGTGTGTGTGTGTGTGTGTGTGTGAAAATTAGCTTAGGTGAAGAGTGGTAAAAGACTGTCCCCTAAAAGGAAACCATATGAAAGTCATAGTGGACTCCTGGGACAGTAGCTCAGTTGACAGAATGCTTCCCCAGAATGCCTGAAGTCCTGGGTTCTGTGAGAGCCAAAGTTACATTTTAGGTTTTAATTACTATGCATAAAAGATCCATGAAACAAAAATGCCTCTGATCTGTAAGCCCCTGCCCAAGGACAGACAGTTCCTGAAATGCTGGAGGCTGTTGTTCATGGGAGATAACAGGTCACATGTTTTTACTCCCTTAAACAAGTTTGTTTGACACATCTGTACCAGATGTTCTTGATCACAAGTGGGTGGGAGTTATGTAGGCAGGAAATACATCAGGATGCATGCTTGCACCTGGTTGGAAGTGATGGGAAATGCAATGAATTATGGGTTTTCCTTCTTAAGCCCTTGCAAAAGTTGATTTGGGGCCATTTTTTTCCGGGAAACCAGAGATGGACCTGGCCAGAGCCCATCCACCTGGCCATATTTAATTAAAGCTTGCTTCAAATTTGGCTTTAAATTGTGGTAATGGTCTTATTCTCGACCAGTGGGATTAATAGTTCCATCCCCAGCACCTCATAAACCAGGCATTGGAGTGCGAGCCTGTGATCCGAGCACTTTGGAGGTAGAGGCAAGACCAGGAGCTCAAGGTCATCGGTCACTAGATATTGAGTTCGGGCCCCTGCTGGGGTTCCTCAGGTGGGAATCCACAGTGTCTATCACCGTCTGGCTGTAGTTAAGGAAGCAGGCTTTAGAGAATAAGATGGACACAGAGCAAAGCGGAACCTTGGTGATGCAAGACCCGCAGCACCAGGGACACAGATCACAGACTGGGTCCCATCACACCCAAGCCTCTGACCTTTCCACTATGGAGGTCAATAAACCCCCTTCTTTGTTTATTTNGGCTATAATTGGGTTTCCATCACGTGCATTCTGAAGCATTGGGCAATGAAGCATATGAAATGTAGTGCTGCTCTCAGACAGCTGCTTTAGAGACTAGAGTGGCCCCTCCACCCTTCCCTCAAAAGGCTGATGTTAACAAATGGTTTGTCCACACACCGCACCCATATAGGCCTTGGCCTTCCTGGCTCATGCTCATTTCTTTCACTTTAAAAACAAAGATATGCTGGGCAGTGGTGGTGCACACCTTTAATCCCAGCACTCGGGAGGCAGAGGTGGGTGGATCTCTGTGAGTTCGAGGCCAGCCTGGAGTTCCAGGACAGCCAGAGCCACACAGAGAAACAATGTCTCAAAAGAACAAAAAAAGAAAAGAAAGAAAAGATTTACTTTTACTATTTTGTGCATATGTGTGTGGGTGGCCATGTGGGCATGCAGGTGCCTTCGGAGGCTAGAAGAGGGCGTCAGATCACCTGGGGCTGGAGTTACAACAGTTGTGAGCTGCCCACGTGGGTGCTGGGAACCAAACGCTGTAAGAGCAGCAAGTACTCTTAACTGCTGAGCCATCTTTCCAGCCACACACTTGAGCACACATGTGTGTGTGTGAGTGTGTGTGTGTGAGAGTGTGAGTGTGTATGGGAATGTCTGTATAAGTGCACATTCACATTTGTGCATTTCTATGGAGGTCAAAAGTGGTGTTTCTTTTTTTTTAGTTTAATTTTATTTCATGTATATTGGTGTTTTGCCTGCATGTATGTCTGTATGAGGATCCCAGATCCACTGACAGTTGTGAGCCGCCATGTGGGTGCTGGGAATTGAACCTGGGTCTTCTGGAATAGCCACCAGTGCTCTTAACCACTGAGCCATTTCCCCAGCCCAAATGTAATGTCTTCTTCACTCTCTCTCCACCATATTTTTTGAGACTATTACTCTCACTGAACCTGGAGCTTGCCAATTTGACTAGGNTGTCCTAGTCAGGGTGACTATTGCTGAGACAAAACACCATGACCAAACGCAAGGGGAGGAAAGNATTTGTTTGGCTTACACTTCCACATCACTATTGCTCATCGAAGAAAGTTGGAACAGAACTCAAACAGGGCAGNAACCTAGAGGCAGGAGCTGATGCAGAGGCCATGGAGGGGTGCTGCTTACTGGCTTGCTCCCCATGACTTGCTCAGCCTATTTTCTTATAGAACCCGGGACCACCAGCCCATGGATGGCATCACCCACAATGGACAGGGCCTCCCCATCAATGCTAATTAAGAAAATGCCCTACAGGCCTGCCTACAGTCCAGTCTCATAGAAGCCTTTTCTCAGTTGAGCCTCCCTCCTCTCCAGTGACTCTAGCTTCTGTGCACAGCCAGCCAGCCAGTCCTGCCCTGAGGATCCACCTGTCTCTACCTCCTCAACACTGGGATTACAACCGTATATCACCATTGTCTGGCTTTTTTCTGTGGGTATTGCGTATCAAACTCAGGCCCTCACACTTACAAGGCAAGCACTTTACTGACTAAGCCATTTCCCCAAAGCCTTAAGAGATGCTTCCCATGGCTCAGGTCCACCCTAGTTCATCTGTAGTTATTAATGTGGGTTTTTCCCCCTGAGCCATGAAATCTCAGCAGGGAAGACCGGTCTGTGACCAGAGCAGCCAATAAGATAAACCTTGCAGCTGGAGTCTTCGAATCTTGAAGCAGGGAAGCCCAAGAGTTACTGCAGGATGGGTGGGTACCCTGCAGTGCTCCACCCCAACTCCGCCCTGCCCAGGGTGTGTTCTTCTCACCTCTCAGTGGTAAGTCACACCCACTACTGTTTAGATGTCCTTTCTCAGGAANTAGAACCACTCCCTGGCTTAGCCCCCTTTCAAAGAAGTGCAAACCCACATAATTCAAGCTCGCTAGGCTTACTGCACCCCATTCCTCTAAAAACTGGTTTTTCCACTGATTTTTGCTTGTTTGTTCTGAGACAGGATCTCATAATGTATCTCTAGCTGTCCTGGAACTGGATATGTGAACCAGGCTGGGACTTGAACTCATAGAGATCTGTCTCTTATACACATCTGATTCTCATGGGCCCATCACTCAACTGCTATGGGTCACTATTCTGACCTAGAGAGAGGAAAAAAGGAAAAAAGGAAGGAAGGAAGTGCTATGGGACACAGAAATATGAAGTAGGAATTCAGCTGACTATGGTAAAAGCTAATACCTGAAAGAGTTAAGAACTCTGCCAGAGGATAAAGCCAAGTCTTAAGGAGTCTTGGTGATACTGGCTTTTAAATATTAGCTGTTTCCTGGTATGAATTTCTCGTGTGCTATTGTAGCTTTTAATAGTGTATTTGATCAATCAATCATTAGGCACTATTTCCCTTATACATTTGAGGTATTTGGATACTTCCCCCAACTGTGATACAGGCAAGACTTCCTTTTTCCGGGCTTTTGTTTCACCCTTCTTAGCATTAGAATCAGATGTCTGCCTTCTGTAATTATCTCCCTTAGCAAGTATCCAAGGCCAGGGCCATCTCCCGACAAAAGCATTTTATCTGAGATACCTCTCAACATCCAAGGACCAATGGCAGACAGAATAAGCATCCAGACCACCTGCTAGCTTCCTGAATTAAGGTAAATATCCATATGGAGACACCACCCAGGCCAAGTGGACATTAGGTACATAGCTTTATTTCTTGTGCAAATTAAGCTTAGATCCTCCTTTCTACCACAACCCAAGTGGCACCTCTAGACTTCCCCTCTAACAATACTCAGAACAAAAGGGCCTTTTCATACCAGGTGCATCAAGCTATGATGCAGGCTTCCTAGCTACCGAGCAGATTTGCCCTGCCCAACCAGAGAATGAGAGCCAGAGATTTTCGGATTGTATGTATATTTAAACTGGACCGGAGAGAGAGGAGGGAGGACAATGATGGAAGATGAAGATGAAGGATGATGATGGAGGACCATGATGGAGGATGATGATGGAGGACCATGATGGAGGATGATGATGGAAGNAACTTAGATAGAACAATGAGAGGACAGGAGAGGAAGGGACAGAGAGGAGCTAAGTATGAGAACAGAAATGAAGCTGTGTAGAGAGATTTTGACTTAGAAGAATAAAGTGAATGGACTAAAGAGCTTGGTGTACATAGATTCACTCCTTATCACTCAGCTTAATCCAATGCTGGTAGCGTCTCTGTCTCTTCTGGAAGTCTGGGAGAAAACTAGATCCCAATAGTCTTCGTTAAGGAAGAAAGAGAGAGAGAGAGAGAGAGAGAGAGAGAGAGAGAGAGAGAGAGAGAGAGAGAGAAAGGTGGGCCGAAATGATTGTCTGTAGCCATAGGACCAGGAAAGGGACACCCTTGCCAGACAGAAAGCTTTTAGAGCTGTAAGAAGAGGTTTCTACTGCTTCCCACCAAGGAGGTGCCAGTGAAGACCTAGTGGGAGCCGCAACATTCACACAATAATGAAGAGGTTCCCAGCCCCAGGTAACAGCAAAGTACAAAAGGGAACCTGGACTTCTGCCATCCTCCCTGTAACGAGCAGTGAGCCTCCCTTCCAGGCTGCTGCCAACAGACACCAGCTGAAACAGACGGTCAAGGTGAAGTCAGAGTCTCATACCATAGTACCCAACATGCAAGTTCTACAAGAAACTCACTCATCATGCCGACAGCCAGTAAGGTCTGAATCAGAGAGGACGGTGGCCAGTTTACAGCCCTGAGCTGTTAGAAGGATCCTACCGTTTTAAATCAGCCATTGTAGAAGGGCTTCTACAAGCAGTTATTACTGTGTTGCTTTGTTTTTTAAAGATTTTAAATCTTTAAAAAAGATTTGTAGGCCAGGTGTAGTAGTAGCATACATCTTTAATCCCAGCGCTTAGGAGGCAGAGGGAAGTGGATCTCTATGAGTTCACGTACAGCCTGGTCCACATATGGAGTTCCAGGACAGCCAGAGCTACATCGTGAGGCCCTGTCTCAGACAATAACACAACCACAAGATTTATTTGCTTCCTATCTGTGTGTGTGACTGTGCCTTCTCTCCAACTAGCTCCCTATCCCTCTGCCTCCTCCCTCTGTCTGTCTGTCTCTCTATCTCTGCCTGTATCTCTGTGCTCCTCCTGCCTCCCTTCTTCCCTCCCTCTCTCTCTGAGCAGGGAAAAAACGTCTTTTTATGTAGTCCAGGCTGGCCTGAACCTCTCTGTCCTGGCTAGTTTTATGTCAACTTGACACAAGCTAGAGTCATCTGAAAGGGGGGACTGAGAAAATGTCTCCGTAAGATCAGCTGTAGACCAGGTGGTGGTGGCGCACGCCTTTAATCCCAGCACTCGGGAAGCAGAGGCAGGCGGATCTCTGTGAGTTCAAGGCCATCCTAGTCTACAGAGCTAGTTCCAGGACAGCCAGGACTGTTTCACAGAGAAACTCTATCTCAAAAAAACAAAACAAAACAAAAATCCAGCTGTAGGGCATCTTCTAAGTGATCAATGGGGGAGGGTCCAGCCCACTGTGGACTGGGCTCTGTTGCTGGGCTGGTGGTCCCAGGTTCTACAAGGAAGCATCCAGTAATCAGCACTCCTCCAAGGGCTCTGCAACAGCTCCTGCCTCCAGGTTCCTGCCCTGCCTGCTTTTGATGATGAACTGTTGAATTGAACTGTGAGTGNCATCAGCCCTTTCCTCCCCCAAGCTGCTTTTGGCCATGGTGTTTCATCACAGCGATAGTCACCTTAACTGAGACATCTCTATCCATGGTCCTTCTGCCTCTGCCTCTCAAGTGCTGGGATTGAAAGGACAGGAAACACACTCACGCCTAGTGTCGCTGGCCATCTTAGAGATTTATTTTTAAGCCGTTTCTCTTTCTTAAGCTCCCTCTGAGGCAAAATNCTTAGCAAGCAGTTCTTCATGAAGCAGACAGCAGCCTGGGGAACTAGAAAAATAGGAACCCTCCATGTCCTGTCTGTGCACGTACAGAGCCAGTCAGACAGACTGACCTATTTGTGTGAGGAGAATTGGGAAGTAGCCATTGCAAGACTCAGAAATGCTGCAGCCTTCAGCAAGCAGCTGAAGATAACAGCTCAGAGGTCCTGCACCCAGCCCAGGGAGCCTGAGCTTTGCAGACAGGGTGATTCAAGAAGCCTCAAGCGGCCAGGTCCCTCACCTTGGGGAAAGCAGGTATCCAGCCTTCCCTAGAATCTTGCTTCTCCCTAAGGGCGCCAAATGGNCGAACTCTCCATAGGGCCTCTTCCTCCTGAACCTACAAGCTAGAATGATCTCTCTCTCCTGGTGAGAACAGCCCTAGTGTTTTCTCTGGGCTAGGCCAAGAGTCAATCAGAACTGCGGAGGGCACCTGTGTGGCCTAAGGCGTGTCCTGAACGTGTTTACTGGCTTGATTGCCTCACCCTGACAACCCAGGGAATCCCAGCTCTGCCACTGACAAGCCCTGTAGATAGAGTTGTCCTTTGTGCTCTCTGGGCCTCTGTTTATTCAGGGAGGACACCAAGTCCTGCCTGAACACAGAGGTGTATGCCTATAACCACCCCAGCAATGGGAGGCACAGGCAGGAGGCGGGTTGTGAGTTCCAGGCCAAGCTGGGCTACATAGCGAGACCCTGTCTCAAAAACAAAAGTAAAAGAGGAGATTTTTTTTTCTGGCAAAAATCATTCATCCCTCACTTCAATGTCCCTTATCCATANCCTGCTGATCGCAGGCAGGCTTTGCTAGGTCTCTGCTTCAAGGTTAAGACCCCAGTGGCCGGGTGTGGCACCTCACTGCAGTTGGACTGTGGTCACCCACATGTATTCTTCCCTGGACATAAGCTGAGAAGAAGCAACTACACAAATGAAACTCTCCTTTCAAACAAAACCAGAGAGAGTGAGCGAGAGAGCAAGAGAGACAGAGACAGAGACAGAGACAGAGACAGAGACAGAGACAGAAAGGGAGGAAAGAGTGAGCAAATACAGCATCATACACCTGTAATCTCACAACTCAGGAGGACTGACACAAGTTCAAGGCTAGCCTGGGCTACATAGTAGGTTTCAGACCAATATAGGCTACATAGTGAGACCCTACCTAAAAAGAGAGGAGATGGGGAGAGGAAGGAAGAGGCAGAAAAGAAAGATGAAGGAGAAAAGTAAAGAAGGAAGGAGTGAAGGAAGGAAGGAAATGTGGAGAATTGGATCAATGTTCCCTCCAAACCTGCCCAGGAACCAAAGTGATCCTTAATCTCACTATCATAAAACCCTTACCAAAGGCCCCACTTCTTCAGTCCATTAAAAACGCTCTTGGGTCCAGCAAGACAACCCAGCAGGCTCAGGTGCTCACACCTCCAAGCCTCACAACTTGAGTTCAATCCCTGGGACCCACATGGTGGGAGAACCCACTCCTGTAAATTGTCCTCTGACCTCCACACATGTGCCATGGCACATACAAATGCACACACAGACACACACAGACACACACACAGACACACACAGACACACACAGATACACACATAGACAGATACACACACACATAGACACACACACACATAGACACACACACAGACACACACAGACACACACACACACACACAGACACACACACACACACACAGAGAGACACACACACACAGCTCTATGGGATCTTGACCTAGAAGGCAGCAGATGTATTCTGTGTCTTCTATGTAACTGACACCTTCATCAAGAAAGGGCCTGAAGAGATGGTTCAGTGGTTAAGAGCTCTGCCTACTCCTTCAGAAGGCCTGAGTTCAGTTCCCAGCACCCACATGACAGCTCACAATTGTTTGTAACTCCAGTTCCAGGGTATCTAACACCCTCTTCTGACCTCCTTGGCACCAGACATGCTTGTGTTGCACATATGTCTATGCAGGCCAAACAACCATCCACATAAAATTATAAAATAAATTTAAAAATTAAGAAAATGTTCCATCCTCTCTCACGCCCTCCCGTCCCAGGAGGGGTTTGTAACTATTCCCTTTCTTGGGCAGGATTATTGTCCAGACCGAGGATGAGCCAGTCTGTACTCTGAGACAAGTAGATGAGTCCTATCCCTGTTTGGACCTTGCAAAGGCACCACAGCTGACGGTCACAGACAGAAAATCTTTTTGGTTTTTTTTTTTTTTTTTTTTTTGGTTTTCTGAGACAAGGTTTCTGTATATAATCACCCTGGCTGTCCTGGAACTCGCTCTGTAGACCAGGCTGGCCTGGAATTCACAGAGATCCGCCTGCCTCTGCTTCCTGAGTGCTGGGATTAAAAGCCCACCACCGCCCTTCAAGAATCTTATTAATTAAGCAGTCATAGTTCTGTGTCCCATAAAAAGTAAACAATTACTGGGTTCTTCGAAGGTGGAGGGTGTCCTCAGTTCCTGGCTTTCCAATCCTGGGGCCAATATGAGGGGTGAACAACCCTTGCATGCTTGACATATGTCTTTATCCAGACTACAATCAATAAAAGACTAACACACAAAAATGACACGATTCAACAAATATGTAGGAAATGTGTCATGCTGGGATTCTAGATATGCACTTCCATTTCTATGATGTTGNGGATTGAGCACATAGCTTCCTGAATGCTAGTACCCTACTACTACATACTAGCTACTAGTACTAGCTACAATACTAGCTACACCTCCCACCTCTGATTTCCTAGAATTTGTTCCATGGGTACCTGTTCTTGTTTTACAAACGCAATAAGATCTCTTCCCCAACCCCCGGAATATGTTGATTCTCCTTTTGGTTCTGGATGTTGCCAGTTGAACATTCCACAGATAGGCCAATGTCAAGTCTGCTCAAACTGAACCTCTTACCTTTGCCCGTGAGCCTGTGGGTCCTACAGTCTGTAGGGCACTCTGACCCTGATGGCGTCAGCTTTCTTTCTGAGTGGGGCAGGAGGCCACTGAAGAGCTCTGAGTAGAGAAGGACTTTGTGNAAGGATTGCCCTCGCTATGTTGAGAGTAGCCAACAGGAAAGCATTAGGAGAAGCAGAGTCCACAGAAGAAAGATGACAGCCATCCTGGTTTTCCCAGGGCTACGGGTTTCCTCAGTGCCCAAAGCAAGAGAGAGCCCTTGACCTCATTCTCCTGCACCAGCTTCTCAGAGTGCTGGATTACAGATGGGCACCACCACACACAGCCTGGTTGGTTTGTTAGGTGCATACTTGTTTGCAGATGTGAGTGNTGAGAGATGAATTATGACTCGGGAGATACAGCAGCCACATCCTTAAGGAGAAGCGGATGGACCTGAGTCAGAGCCGAAGGAGCAGGCCACAGCTAAGCTAAAAGTAGAGCTGATTGCTCCACGGTAATGGGAATGAAGATAATATTTGGGTACCAGATAGGAGTGGGACCTTGTGAAGACCATCTTGCAACTCTTCTAGAAGTACCGATGGAGGTGAGATTGCCTGCAGTGAGGTGGGGAGGTGATTGCCTGCAGTGGGNTGGGGAGGGTTCACTGGCCATCTGAAACAGAGGTAAGATGTGGAGCAAGCAACTTCAGTGAAGAGCAGAGGAAAGGCAGGGGAAACAGAAGGCTGACTGCTGACCAGCCACCTGGACCCCCTGAGGTTTCAGAGGCCACAGATTTGGAGGCACTAGTCAGCACTTTCAGACTTTCAGTTCCCTGAATGCTTGTCTCAGTTTTCTGTCCACTCAATTTTTCTGTTGATTTTGCAGAAATATCTGGTGGATCCACGGTGGCCCATGAATGCTTGAAGTGCAGGGCTGGGTTCATTCCAAGACAAAATATCCAACTGGAACACCACATCCCATGCCCAAAGGGAGAAAAGGGACAGATNGGGAGGTACCTACCACTGGGAGCTTCATGGTCAAGTTTCAGGACACCCAAAATAAAGAGGCAATCTCAAAAATCTTCAGCACAGTATATTAAATAAAATTCAACTGTTAGCTGGGTGGCGGTGGTACACACATTTAATCCCAGCACTCAAGAGGTAGAGGCAGGTGGATGGATCTCTGTGAGTTTGAGGCCAGCCTGGTCTACAGAGTTTCAGGACAGCCAGGACTCCACAGAGAAACCCTGTCTTGAAAAACAAACAAACAAAAAATTCAACTGTAACAAAGTTGTTTCAAGGGAAGAGAATAACAACAGAATGTTACCAACCACCTCAGGGCTAGAAGGCAGAAAGCAAATGTTTAAAACTCCAAACTGTGGACCCAGCTCAGTCAGCAGGGCAGCATCGAGGTGTTTCATAAACACATTTGTGAATAAACACACTCTCCTAAGTGCGGTAGTCCCTGTAATTGTCAACTTGCTACAAGCTAGAGTCTCAATGAGGGATTGTCCACAGTAGGTTGTACATGTCTTGGGAGATTGTCTTAAGTTAATTGATGTGGGAAGATCCAGCCCACTGTGAGCGGTACCATGCCCTAAGTGGGGATCCTGGACCATACAAGAGTGAAGAAATCAAGCTGAACACTAGCAAACAAGTGACGGAGACACATATGAGCATCCATTTCCCTCTGCCCTTGACTGTGTTGTCTTGTAACTGGCTGTTTGGTGTTCCTGCCTTTCTTCCCTAAGTTATTGTTGGTTTATTTTTGTTTGTTTGTTTTGTTTAGGGTATTTTACAGCAGCAACAGGTGTGGAACCAGGATACCAAGTGTGTATGATGTTTTGCAACAAATTAAAAGAAGAAATAAAGAAAGACAAGGGAACAAAACGGAGCCTCCATCCCAGCAGGGCGATTAAGGGAAAGACTGGGACAGAGGTTGACTTTTTAAAAATTCTTTGACAGTTTCATACACATGTACCATGAATTTTAGTTGTTTTCATCCCAAACTTCCCCCTCTCATCCTCTTTCTTCTCCGGTAGAAACTCCCCCTTCTCCCTCCCAACGTCTTCCCATTACTTCCTGTCTTGTGTGTGACTCACCGAGTTTAACTAAGGTTGTTTGTGCAAGCACAGGTGAGAGGGTTTTTACTGGAGCATGACAAGTTCATCAGCGGCACACCACTGAAGAAAGTGACATCCCCTGGGGTTCACATTTCCAAAGATTTATTGACTTTATTTATGTACATGCACATGTGTGTACAAAAGGGGATGCTGGGTCCTTTGGAGCTAGAGTTCCTGGCATTTATGAGCCATCCAAGGAGGGTGCCGGCCTCTGAACTCCAGTCCTCTTCTCAAAGGACTTCTCAGGAAGTCCTCTGAGCCACTGAGCCATCTTCACAGCACCCCTGGTGGCTTGCTTGCTTTCTTTC
>LZPO01044062.1:512360-528235 GCA_001675575.1 Neotoma lepida
AAAAGTCGTTTAGAACAGACCTGGCCTGAAGAGCTCCTGAGTAGAGGGGGCCATGGGCATTACAGGTGACCTCACCCTGTCTGAATTGCAGACATAAGCAAAACTTAGAGCCACTTCTTGTAATGCCCATGCTAAAGACCAGACCATGGTTGAGTTCCAGACCAGCTTGGGCTGCAAACTGAGANCACTCTTCAAGAAGCCTCAAGTCCCATCTCCAGCACTCCATAAAACTGGTAGCACCCAGCTTTGATCTCAGCACTGGGGAGACAGAGACAAGATCTGAAATTCAAGATCATCCTTAACTACATAGAGGGTTGGAGGCCAGCAAGGGCTATATAAGAGTGTGTCTCCAAAATAAAACAAACTAACAAAAAAANTAAGGACTTCACATCAGAATAGACCAAAGAAAGTGCTGTGTGCTTACACCACCAGGTGTTGGCTTTATCCCCTTGTCTACACAGTCTTTTTCTACACTTCTGATTTGGAATTGCCTGACATGTGAACTGTTATTTTTTTATTGTTATTGCTTGGTTTTGAGACAGGTCTCTACATAGCCCTAAATGTCCTGGGACTCACAGAGATCCACCTGCCCCTGCCTCCTAAGTGCTGGGATTAAAGTTGTGTGCCACCCCACCCAGCATGTGAACTGCTATTTGCTCTAATAATCTTATTTTTTTTATTGTATTGTGGGCCTAAAGAGATGGTTCAGCAGTTAAAAACACTTGCTACTTGTCTTGGTCAGTGTTCTGTCACTGTGAAGAGACACCATGACCATGGTACCTCTTATAAAGGAAAACATTTAATTGGGACTGGCTTACAGTTTCAGAGGTTTAGTCCATTATCATCATGGCAGGACATGGCAGCATGCAGGCAGACATGGTGCTGGAGAAGGAGCTGAGAGTCCTACATCTGGATCAACAGCAGGCAGCAGGAAGCTAGAGCAAGAGCTGAGAGTCCCACATCTCAATCAGCAGGCAGCAGGAAGAGGGAGTGACCCTGGGTCCGGCCTGAGCATTTGAAACCCCCAAAGCCCACTACCCACTCCCAGTGACACACTTCTTCCAACAAGGCCACACCTCCTAATCCCTGTCAAGTAGTGCCACTCCCTAATGATCAAACATTCAAGTATATGAGTCGATGGGGGCCATTATTCAAACCACCACACCACTCTTCCATAGAACCATAGTTTGATTCTCAGCACACACATCAGTTAGCTTACAACCACCTGTAACCCCAGGGGACCTGATGACCTCTTCTGGCCTCTTGGGGTACTGCACTCACATACACAGACACACAGAGAAATAAAAACAAACTTTAAGACTCACAATCACCGGGCGTGGTGGCGCACGCCTTTAATCCCAGCACTCGGGAGGCAGAGGCAGGTGGATCTCTGTGAGTTTGAGGCCAGGCTGGTCTACAGAGCAAGTTCCAGGACAGGCTCCAAAGCTACACAGAGAAACCCTGTCTCAAAAAATCAAAACCAGGGCTGGAGAGGTGGCTCAGAGGTTAAGAGCACCGATTGTTCTTCCAGAGGTCCTGAGTTCAATTCCCAGCAACCACATGGTGGCTCACAACCANCTGTAATGAGATCTGGTGCCCTCTTCTGTATACATAATAAATAAATCTTATTAAAAAATAAAAAAAAATCAAAACCAAACCAACAAACAAAAACAAACTCTCGATCCTTTTGAATCTACCTGAGTGTTGGAATCACTGGAAAATTTAGACAAGAGTNTGTTTCTAATGATGATTGTGAGGAGAACCCCTCCATCACTCCAATGACGGAACCTGGGAAATTTCTCACAGGAGTTAGCACCTTTGACGCTGTGAAAGCAAGTTTCTCTGCATGCTTTTTTTCCTCTTTTTTTTTAATTACTTTTTTTGAGGGGTGGAGGGGAGGAGGAGACAGGATTTCCCTATGTAGCCCTGGCCAGCCTCTAGACCAGGCCAGGCTCAAACTCAGAGATCCACTGTCTGTGCCTCCTGGTACTGGGGATAAAGGCCTGTGCTACCATACTCTGCTTAATTACATCTGGTTTGTTTGCTTGTTTTCAAAAGAATATTTTGTGTTTGGAGATCACAGGGACCACTTGTAGAACCTGGTTCTCTCCTTCCACCATGTGGGTCCCCAGGGATTGAACTCAGGTCTTGGTGGCAAGCATCTTCACCAGCTTAGCCATCACCCCCGACCTGTGCTTGTGTTATACACATAAACCAGGAGGTTTTATGACACACACTACATGGTAAGCATTCTCCACAGAACTTTTCATGTGACAGTTCAAAGCTCACAACAATCACCCAGGGAGGTAGTCACTTCTGGTTGTAGATAGTCCCGCTTCCTCTGACACATCCTGTGAGGGAGGCTCTGTCACTTCCATCCCTTCTGGGGACCACCAGGATTCTGGGGGGCGGGCAATCAAGGGAGGAGAGAGAGAGAGAGCAAGATGGTATTGACACCATGGAAAAGGTTTGCAATGTCGTCACCCCTGGCATCTGAAGGAACTTGGATTTCAGAAGGAAGACAGAATGCACTCTCACCCAGAGAGGAGCCTGTGTTCCCACCTGGGACAAAAGCCTCTTCCTTCTGTGGCATCCCTCCACACAGGCCTGTGTGCCAACCTAAGTGATGAAGCTTGCCAGGGTTAACTAAGGAGGAGGCAGGTGTGATGTCTGCCACCCCATCTGTGACCATGAAGATGATGACTCCAGGGTCAGAAATAACCCCACAGTCAGCTCCCATGTGTCAGTCTTCCGAGCCATTCCCAGAGAGTCTGGGCCCTGAGTCAGAGCGAAGAGTCCAGAAGTAGCCATGGACCCAGGCCACAAGGCAGGGACACCACAGAACTAGCCTAGAGATTTTTTTTGATAAACAAAGGACTTCAGAGGTCCTATCAGGTTTAATTTCCTTATAACTTCGCAGACCTGGGCTGTGGAGCTGGGTGAGAATAGACAGGAGACAGCCCGGCTTTCTTTCTCCACAGAGAGAATCAGAGGGTAGAGACCTGGGTCTTTTGCTCAAAGATGTCTCTGGTAGAGATGGATGATGAGAAGCCTGGTCCTGTCCTCAGGGAGCCGCCAGGCTCTTGGAACAGTGGCAACAATAGTCTAGCACAGAGAGGAGCCTACAGGATGAGAGAACAGGGACACCCACATGTCAAATGTCCCCTAATTCATCCCCTCAAAATAGTCTGGATGTCTCCATCCATGACTGAGTCACCCACCCCAATCCTGGGGGCAGACTTGGGATGAATGGACCTCTTCCTCCACCCTACCCCTCCTCAGCCCAAAGAACTTGTAACTGATTCCCCAGTATGGAAAACTGACTTCCACAAGCCCTAAAAATAACTGGACCACTTAATACTCCCAACATAGCCTCTCCCCACCCCCACCTCACCCACCCCCAGCCAGCCAGATAAAGGCAGCTGCCCGGCTGGCAGAGAACAGAGACCCAGAGCCAACGTGGAGAGAAGGCGTGGGACCCAGGAACAGAACTGAANTAACGCCAAACAGAGAACCCCAAGGACTGCAGACTCCAAGGCTGTACCCACTAAACACCAGAAAGCACATAGACTCCAGACCAGACCTTCGGTGAGTACCCTCCCCTAGTTCTCTAGGCTGTGGCCTTTGGACCTTGCAGCATGAGTGTCAGGAGTGAGCCTATCGAGAAGATGTTGAGAAGCATGTGGGCACAGGTGTACAGGGTAGGCCCCAAGACAGAAAATCCACCAAGATTTTTCTCTAGAAAGTAGCAAGCATTTGTATGTGTTCAGCAGTTGCTGGGGTTACCACAGGCTGGCCTAAGAAGCAGATTCTCTCTGATCTAGTATAATCCAGAGAGAGTTTCAGGAGGTCACTTGGAGTTTTGATTTTTTTTTATTACATTTTTGTTTGTGTGTATGTGAGTGGGTCTATGTGCTGTAGTGAAAGTGTAGCAATCAGAGGACAGTATTTCCCTGTTTTACCATGTATGTGGATCCCAGGAATGGAATTCGGGTCCTCAGAAATAGGAGGAGGTACCTTTACACTGACTCATCTTGCCAGCCCTGAGTTTTGATTTTTAAAATGCAGCTATGGGCCTGGGACACAGCTTAGTTGGTGATATGCTTTAATCTCAATCTTGGGAGGCAGAGGCANGAGGATCTGAAGTTCAAGGTCATCCTCAACCACTTATTGAGTTTGAGACCAACCTGGACTAGATGAGAGTCTGTCTCAAAAATAAAGAAAAATGCAAATGTGGAACGCCTCTTGCTTCAGAGCTCCCTCCCCAGGAAGCCTGAGGTCAGTCCAGGGACTGCAGGAAAGAGGGACAGACAAAAGCTGGGAAGATAGGGGACCAGGAATAGCAAGAAAGCCAGAACATGGCCTAGGGCAAGCTCAGTTCCCAGCATTGTTGGTGACAATCTTGGCATATATGGCCCCAGCGATTTCATGCCCAAGCTAGCCTGTGAGCAGCTTCCCTTGTGAGGCAGCCTGGGTAGGCTTTGTCCCAGGCCATTGTCTTGCCCAGTGGGAAAGCCCTCAAACTAAGCCTAGGACAGAATGGATGGTCAGGTCTGAAGCCACCCAGCNGTAGGCATCCAGAGCAGGCTGGTGCCAAAGAGGGGTCTAGGGTGGAGGTGGGGGTGGCCCTAAGCAGTAGGTGGTCCTGAGNGGCTGTCTCAGCATAGGAGACCTATGCATGGACTCTTTTTGAAACTTACTATATCTTAAACCTGGCCCCAAACCTGTCNGTAGGAGTCTCAGGCCAGGAGTGGAGCTAAGAAGTCCAGGAGCCAGAAAACTCGCCCCCGCCTTTTCCACCCACTTGTGAGCCTCCACAGACAGCTCCCACCCCAACACTGGGCCTCTGTTTCCCCTAACAACAGGCAATCAGATTCTTTGCCTTCTGAGGATCCTTAAGTCTGACCTCTTTGACCTCTGTGACCCTAGCAAGGATTCTGGGGGTTCCTGGGAGTTGGGGTTGGGTACAGCTGGTGATCTGTATAGGATATCTGCTCGGGCCACCCTCATGATGATCAGATAGAGCATGGGTTTGTGTGTAGTCTCCTCATCAGAGCTCAGAGACAAAGAGGGCCCACTTAGAAGTTTTGCTTGGGGCCCAGGCAGGAAATGTCAGACCTCACCTCCTCAGGACTCTGATATCCATGGGGCCAGGGAGCGGGTGGGGCAAGCAGCCCTCCCTTCTCCTCCCTCTGAGGTAGAAGGACAGGAGGATGGCCTGTCTCTTNCTTGTCACCAGCATTCCTGCTTTGNCCCACACCCTCAGATCTCCTTGAGCNATGGGGATCCTCCAGGTTGGCCTACAGGCCCAATACCTTCACACCTCACAGGAAGCAGAAGTCAGAGTCTCCTAGGAGCCCAAAGTATGGAAGGAGATGACATGGAACATGGGCACACCAGGTCTCCCTGGCTGAGCTGGAACCTTTCTGAGTGTCATGATGTCTGGCCGAGGCACGGACCTCAGCTATATTTAGTGCCAAGTGCAGGGTGGAGCAGTGGGTCAGGGCAGCACATAGTTCACATTCTTCCCCTAATGGGCCACTCTGGGGACTGTCATAACACCTGTCACAAGACAGATAGGACATACATGAAACAGACCCGAAGACGGCTGGAGGGGTGTGAGGCCACTGAGGAGTGAGGAGAGGTAGGGAGAGGTGTGCCTTGGTGGAAGCTGGTTGGGGCAGGGGGAGGGGTCAGGATCCAGATTCTGGCTGGAAGCCCTGCCCTAGAGACTTTCCAAAATATGCTTGCATGTACACAACTGGGGAGGGCTCTCTGTGGGCCAGGGACAGGGCTCTCATGTCCAGAGCTGTTTTGGCAGAAGAGATCTTAATCCCACAATCTTCTACCATACACACACCCTGGATATCACCTCCCAATTCTCCTAGGGGTGCCCATTGAGGACTAGAGGGGCCCCTGCATACCCAACCCTCTCATTTCTTGGGGGTCAGGCCCTCAGTAAGGTCTAGAGTCTCCAAGTCAGCACTGCCTACAGCTCATTCTGCAGGATCTGACTCTGAGCCTCGTGTTTCTCATCCTTAATGGCAAAGAGTTGTGGGGAGAAAAACAACTTAAGATACCATTAGTTCTGGACTGGGAATATGGAACAGTTGGTGGAATGCTTGCCTACCATGCACGAAGCCCTGGGGTCAATCCCCACCACCTAGAGTGGTGGCATATTCCAGTAATCAAATTGCTTGGAAGGTAGTGGTAGGAGGATTGGAAGTTCAAGGTCATCCTTAGCTACGCGGCAAGTTTGAGGCCAGTCTGGGCTACCTGAGACCCTGTCTGTAAAAAGAAAAACCCTGACCTGGAACTCAAATGTTGGCTCTGCCTAAACATGAGCAATTTCCCCTCCTTGGAACTCTGTTTCACCAGCAAGGGCTGTGGACCCAGGGGCCTGGGAAAGAAAGGTTGGTGTGAGTTAGAAAGTGGAGGTTGGAGAAAGGTTTCTGGTCAACATGCTAATTCCGCCCTCTGGTGTTCTGTGAGGGAATTTCACCACCATAGGAAATGAGTCTTCATTTAGGCTTCTAAGACAGGGTTCTTCAGAGCTCCCTCACTTGTGAGTCTCACGGGGATAAATGACTTTGACAGAGGGAGACATAGATGACGCATCCCACTGGAGACCCAGATCCCTTCAGTGGCTGGAAAGAGTCTCNAGGCCAGCTGTGCCCTGCTTGAATCCAGCAACCCAGATGAGACTGGGAAGCAGAGGCTCACAGTGATGGATGGACAGATACACTGGCCATGGCAGAGTGAGCCTCTGGCTAGCTAGCTAGAGAGGTGTGTGTGTGGCGGGGGGTTGGGGTGGGGCTATTAGTAAGAGTCGTACAGTCCCTTGGCCTTTCTCCTGCTATCCATCCCAGGAACTGGCCCTCACTCCACTCCCCTCTTCCCTTCTCAGAAGGATGGCTGATGCCCAGATGCAGGTAGCTCCTACACCAACCATCCAAATGAGGACTGGAAAGGACCTCCCCTACCCTCCTCCCCCAGCCCTGGAGGGTCTGCCATTGCCACCACCCAAGGAATCCTTCTCCAAGTTCCAGCAGCAGCGGCAAGCCAGCGAGCTCCGCCGTCTCTACAAACACATCCACCCTGAGCTTCGAAAGAACCTTGAGGAAGCTGTGGCTGAGGACCTGGCGGAGGTGCTGGGCTCAGAAGAGCCCACCGAGGGTGATGTTCAATGTATGCGCTGGATCTTTGAGAATTGGCGACTGGATGCCATTGGTGACCATGAAAGACCAGCTGCCAAGGAACCTGTGTCGGGTGGCAACGTTCAGGCCACCTCTCGGAAGTTTGAGGAAGGCTCCTTTACCAACAGCTCAGATCAGGAGCCAGCTGGACCCCGGCCAACCGGAGGTGATGTTCAAGCTGCCAGACAGCTGTTTGAGACTAAGCCACTGGATGCACTGACAGGCCAGGAGGAGGCAACAGAGGCCACCATGAAGGAACCTGCAGCCAGTGGAGACGTACGGGGTACCAGAAAGCTCTTTGAGACACGTCCTCTGGACCGGCTCGGCTCCCGCCCCTCTATCCAGGAGCAGAGCCCCTTGGAGCTGCGCTCAGAAATTCAGGAGCTGAAGGGTGATGTGAAGAAGACAGTGAAGCTGTTTCAGACGGAACCTCTATGTGCTATCCAGGATGCGGAGGGCACCATCCACGAAGTCAAGGCTGCCTGTCGGGAGGAGATTCAAAGCAATGCAGTGAGGTCAGCTCGCTGGCTCTTTGAGACCCGACCTCTGGATGCCTTCAACCAGGATCCCAGCCAGGTACGGGTGATTCGGGGGATCTCCCTTGAGGAAGGAGCCCTGCCCAATGTCAGTGCAACTCGTTGGATCTTTGAGACACAACCTCTGGATGCCATCCGTGAGATCTTGGTGGACGAGAAGGACTTCCAGCCATCTCCAGATCTCATCCCTCCTGGTCCAGATGTTCAGCAGCAGCGACATCTGTTTGAGACCCGCGCCCTGGACACTCTGAAGGGAGAAGGAGACGATGGGGCAGAGACTCCACCCAAGGAGGAGGTGATTCCTGGTGATGTTCGCTCTACACTCTGGCTGTTTGAGACAAGACCCCTGGATGCTCCCAGAGACCATGTCCAAGTGGGTCATCTGCAGAGGGTGGGTCACCAGCAGGGTGAGGGGCTTATGACTGACTGTCTGTCTAGAGATGGCACTTCAGCATTGCCTCTGTCTCAGGCTGTCCCCCAGAATGACGGGTTAAAGGGGGACGTGAAAACCTTCAAAAATCTTTTTGAGACCCTTCCCCTGGACAGCATCGGTCAGGGTGAGCATTCAACCTGTGGAAATATAAACAGAGTACAAACAACTGATTCTGCTGAGCAGTCCCAGGGCACAGATTCCCCCGTATATGCTATGAAGGACAGCAGGGGACAGCTCCATGCCCTGAAGTCTGTCAGCAGAGAGCAGATAATCGGAGGTGATGTACAAGGCTACAAGTGGATGTTTGAGACACAGCCCTTAGACCAGCTGGGTCAAAGTCCTAGTACCATCGATGTGGTACGAGGCATCACTCGGCAGGAAGTAGTGGCTGGGGACGTTGGCACCACTCGGTGGCTCTTTGAGACACAGCCACTGGAGGTGATCCATCAACAAGAGCAACAGAAACGGCAGCAGGAGGATGGGAAGGGTCCAGAAGCCCCTTCTTCTGAGCCCTCCCGAAAAGGTGATGTACAGACCATCCGCTGGCTGTTTGAGACCTATCCCATGAGCGAATTGGCAGAGAAGCAAGAATCTGAGGTCATAGACCCTGTGAGCAAGGCTAAAGCACAGTCGTGCACCTGGATGTTTGGGCCCCAATCTCTGAACCAGACAGAAGGCTCTGGAGAACAGCACCTGCAAACCAGCCAGGTCCAGGCTAGAGACAGACAGACAGACAGACATGTCTTTGAGACTGAATCTCTGCAGGCATCAGACCAGCCCTGTGGGAGAAGACCTGTAAGGTATTGCAGCCGGGTGGAGATTCCTTCAGGGCAGGTATCTCGGCAGAAAGAGGTTTTCCAGGCATTGGAGGCAGGCAAGAAGGAGACGCAGGAGGCCAAGATAAGCCCTGGGTCCATCCCCACGGGCTCTGTGCACAAATTCACCTGGCTCTTTGAGAATTGCCCCATGGGCTCCCTGGCAGCTGAGAGCATCAGAGGGGACAACCTCCAGGAAGAACACCCTAAAGGCTCTACAGGTCATGGGACACCAGAGAGGCAGGAGACAGCAGCCGAGAGAACCCTTCAGACTTTGCATGCCACTCCTGGCATCCTGNACCATGGAGGCATCCTCATGGAAGCCCGAGGGCCAGGGGAGCTCTGCCTTGCCAAGTATGTGCTCCCAAGCCCAGGGCAGGGGCGCCCCTACATACAGAAGGAGGAGCTGGTGTGTGGTGAGCTCCCCAGGATTGTCCGTCAAGTGCTGCGCCGGGCAGATGTGGACCAGCAGGGACTACTGGTTCAGGAGGACACAGCTGGCCAGCTCCAGCTCCACCCACTCAGGCTGCCAGGGCCAGGTGACACTGGGAATATTGAAGACATGGATCCTGCGCTCCAACAGCTGCTGGCCTGTGGCCTTGGAGTCTCTGTGGCAAAGACGGGGCTGGTGATGCAAGAGACAGGGCAGGGCCTAGTGGCACTGACTGCTTACTCCCTCCAGCCCCAGCTAACCAGCAGGGCCCCCGAAAGAAGTAGTGTGCAGCTGCTGGCCAGCTGCATAGACAAAGGAGACCTGACAGGCCTTCACAGTTTGCGGTGGGAGCCACCAACAGACCCAAGTTCTATACCAGGCAGTGAGGAGTCCCAGAGGTTTGCCCCAACTGAGAGCATCATACATGTTGCCCCATTAGACCCCACCATGGAGATGGGGCATCTGAGAGTTTCAGGGGCCATGCCCTGCCCACCTCCACCTCGGGCAGTTGGAAAAGTGGTCCTTCCAAATGGGAAAGCTGTAGCCCAGGCCCCATTGCAGGAAGCAAGAAAGCAAACAGATACCAGCCTTGCTGGGCAGACAGGGAAGGCAGCCTTAGGAGGGCCGGAAGGAACCACAGCTTCCTCTCTAGGGTCTGGGACCCCAGATCTCCAGGAAGCCATGCAAAATCTGCGGATGGCAACTGCAGAGGCCCAAAGCCTGCACCAACAAGTTCTGAACAGGCATCCACGGGGCTCGGACCCTGCAGCCACCTCCATGCCTAGCCAAGACGTTCCTCTGCAAGCATCAACACAGCCTGCCACTGGGACTACTCAAGACAGCATCAGGCCTGTGGCCAGAAGTGACGCCAGGATCCTAGCAGGCCCCAGAAAGGTCAGTGGGGACAACAAAGCAGTCCCCAGAGGGCTGTCTGGGGGGCGGGTGACCATACAGGATGGTATCTATGCTGCTCACCCTGTGAGGACCTCTGACCCACCGGGGGCTATCCAGCTTTCTGAAAAAGAGCCCCAGCCAAGGGACAGGGAGAGTGCGCTCTCTGCCCACAACCCCAGCCCACCCCAGACACAACCAGGTCAGAGTCCCAGGCCAGGATATCATGAGCCTGGGGGTCATACACAAAGGGCCTGGGGACCTCTGGGGAAAGTGATGGCCCCAATCTGGCCTGAGGACCTTCAAGTAGCAGATGCCACCCTGAAGACTGTCCCTCTCACTCACCACACTCCAACATCTAAACCCCAGGCAGCAGGTGCCAGCCTGCACTCCCATAATGCCTCTGTTCCTCCCCCTCCTAATCTCCCAGCTGCTGTGACAGAACCTGACCACCCAGTTCAAGGCCACCACCATGAGGATTCCATCCAGCAGGCCTCTGAGCCTCTGCAGGACCCCCTTCTTCACACTCACAACAGACCTGCTGGACAGAAAACCCCTGAGGGGTCAGAGACAAAAAGCTCCAAACCCGAAAGCACCATGTCTCCAAGAAAGAAACCCCCAGTGCCTCCCAAACCTCCACATCTAAACCAAATCCAACCCCCTCATAGGCTGCCCAAGCCCTCAGCAGTCTCTTCTAGCATCTCAGAAGCAGGACAAGAGCACAAGCCAGGTGAGCCAGACACAACCAACCCTCAGTCAGCCAAAGCTCCCAAAACAGCAGGCCCGGAATTCCTGCCTCCAGCCGAACGCTCCAAGGGACAGACCCAGGCCAAGCACCAGCAACTTCTCAGCACCATGGCTTCCAGGCCCAGCAGGGGTCACATACCCAGCGGCAACAGCCAGAGCCCTGAGTCCCCTAAGGTGAACATTCTCAACAATGACTTCACCCCACCACAAAAAGACTTTAGCTCCCCAAAAGAGCAGCCCACGGACTGTTCCAAGCAGGAGACCACTGAGAGCTCAGAGACTGTACAAGGCAGCCATCAAGAGCTCCAGGGCCTCCTAAGCCAAGTACAAGCTCTGGAGAAGGAAGCAACCCACAGTGTGGATGTGCAGGCCCTGCGGAAGCTCTTTGAGGGTGTACCCCAGCTGGGAGGGGACACGGCTCAGGCTCCCACTGCTCCCCACAAGACTGAGGCCTCAATGGAGCAAGCCTTTGGGGAACTGACTCGGGTGAGCGCAGAGGTTGCCCAGCTGAAGGAACAGACCCTAGCCAGGCTGCTGGACATCGAAGAAGCAGTACACAAGGCTCTTAGCTCCATGTCTAGCCTCCAGTCTGAGGCTCACACAAGGGACTATCCACAGAGAATGCCAAAAGATCCCAGTGCACACAAGGTCAATGTCTCCACCAGCAGCAGAGTCAGACCTACAGGCTCAAGCAAGGCCAAAGATCCAAATGTAGTAAAAAATCAAGGCAATGTTGAGAGCCATGCAGAGGAGCAAGGTCAAGCCAAGGTCAGAAATCACACAGAGGCCAGAGGTCAGGCAGCATCGAATGTCCTTCCCTCCAGGAGACTGGAGACATCAAGAGAAGAGTCCAGCCTCCAACAAGTCTCACCATCCTGCAGAGGCTCCGCCTCCTCCCCAACTTTCATCTCTACCCAATCAGCTACAGAGAAGCTTCTGGAAGCTTCTAGCCCTCAGGGAAGCTATTATATCTCAGGGAAAAGCACACACCTAGCTCAGGACCTAGGCCAAGCCCTACTCTACCAGAGAGATATCCAGGACCAGTCTGGGATGGTTATCAAGGGCTCTGCACCCACAGGGCAGCAAAAGAATGTTCTGGAATTGCAGACTGGGTCAGCTAGATCCAAGTCCTATGGAGCCACTAGAACAGTAACTGAACAGTATGAGGAGATGGACCAGTTTGGGAATACAGTCCTCACTTCCTCTACCATCATTACCCAGCAGGCAGAGCCGCTGATGGACCCCAGTCCGCAGTTCCAGCTCCACACTTCTCCCTTGCTAAGGCAGTTCCTACACAGCCCCTCCAGGTTCAGCAGTGATGTGGCAGAGGCCGAAATAGCATAGGTTCCCGGAAGCCACATCCAGCTGGCTGCCCTGTGGGCCCCTCTGTCTCCCACCCATCTTGGGTACCTCCTCCAGAGCTCTAGGACTGAAGCAGGGGCTGGCCTCCAGCACATGTGAGGCAAGGACCAAGAAGCACGGAGCTTTTCAGAGAGCTGATGAGGGCTGTCTGCCTTGTCAGGTCCAGTTCTTGTGAAGGAATCAGACACAGAGTAACACTGGATGGATGGGATGGAACCTGCTAGATGCCTGTGGAGAAGGGAGCATGTGCACATGCTCCCACACACTAGTCCGGCTTACACGTGCACTTGTGAGTCTGCATCTCATTGCCTAGAGCTGGAAAGACACGCCTCCACCGTGTCCCTCCATTGCCAACCTTTATTTCTTTTATTATGGAATCTGGCTGTCTTAATCCCTGGTGAGGACCAGGGCTGACTGGACTGGACATGACATTGGCCTCTGTTAGAGATTGGACAGACGGCTCCAGAAAAACTTGGGTGCCTGCCTCTTCACCACCAATGGTCCAAAGTTCACACAGAAAGAGCTAGCAGTCAACAGTGTTCCTAGAAGCTAAGTACACTGCCCTTCCTGCTCCCATCACTCCTACTCTGTACCCCAAATGGAAAATATATGACCCCAAATAAACCCAAAGGTGATTCTCTACTCTGTGTGTAACAGACTGTGTATGTGCCTGCCCCAGAGTCCACACNGGGAAAACAGTCATGGTCATCAGGTGCCTGTTCTAACATTAACAGTACTACACAGAAGAGCCAGTGTTCCCCCACAGTGTAGGTCAGGGAACAGAAATGTCCGCCCACTCCCCTGTTCTGTGATCTCTGTGTGCACACATATCTGCCACACTCCATATACACACTCAGATACACACACTGTACATACACATACACACAGAGACTACCAACATGTACCACTCTCACACATACACCCACACAGANGTATACCACAGACATGCATACACTATAGACCCACATGCTGCTGCCCCCTTTATCTCTGCTTCCCCCCCTAATGTTCTTCGATGTCATTCTAGGAAAAATCTTAAAATCCTGGCCCAGGGGCTGGAGAGATGGCTCAGTAGTTGGGAGCACTGGCTGCTCTTCCAGAGGACCTGGGTTCAAATCCCAGCACCCACATGGCAGCTCATAACTGTCTGTAACTCCAGTCCTAGGTGGTCTGACACCCTCACACAAACATACATGCAGGCAAAACACTAATACACCTAAAAAAATAAAAATAAATTAAAATAAGATCCTGGCCCAGAATGGGAAAGTAACCCCCATACAAGCAGGGAAGTGGGGGTAGAAACACTCCCGCTAGGATTCTCATGCCCAGAATTGCTCAGCCATTTCTTGGTCACCTGTACTCTTGGTACTATGTTCCAAGGAGGGAGGTGTTCTTAGGTTCGGAAGGGAGCAATCAGATCCTGACTGGAAAATGCAATGACTTGGTGAAAACCTTTTCCCTCTTTCAAAAATCACTGAACATTCTATGCCAGGTCCATTGTAGGGCACAGGGACGACATCAAAATCCAGTGGGGTGCTGCCATCAGGGCACTGGCTTTGCATGAGGACAGGGAGAAACAAGAAAGATGACATCAGAAAGAGGGCGATGTGCCTAACTGGGCTGTCTTTCCACTCAGGAGACATGAGTCATAAGTCATAGCAGTGTGACCATGACAAAGAATAGACTCAGAGAGGTGACAAGTGTGGGCCTCCATAAGGAAGAAACATTTGATATCTGAATGTCAAGAGAGCAGGACTCACAGAGTGAGTGGTGTGTGCATGTCATCTCAGCATTTGGGAGGTGGAGGCAGGAGGATCACAAGTTCAAGGTTATCTTTGGCAACTAGTAAGTTTGAGGCCAGCCTGGGCTACATTAGACTGTCTCAAAACCAAGGGTGTAGGAACCAATTATGGTGGTGCATCCTTTTAATTCAGCACTAAGGAGGCAGACACCAGACACAGCAGATCTCTGTGAGTAGGCCAGCCTGGTCTACACAGCGAATTCTAAGTTAGTCTGGGCTACATAGTGAGACCCTGCCTAAAATAAAGAAGAAAAAACAGAGTGTGGGAGTGGGGATATAGCTCAGCAATGCCTTGTTCAGCTAACNTGTAGAAGGTCCCAGCCAATCAGTCCTCAATACCACAAAGAATAAAATACCTGTGCCAGGAATTCCCACGTTTCTGGGGCCCCCACTTTGTCTCTCTCCTCTACTTTCCACAGGCTCTCACTTGGCCACTGGGCCCAGCAGCCTAACACATGAGTGTCTTCAATGTCCTCATCTGTAAAATGGGCACGGTTGTGGTACCTACCATGCGAAGACTGTAAATTAATAGGTGTTGAGTACTTGAAGCTAAGCCTCTGCCGGGCATTCATTCTTAGTACTACAATTTAGGGGAGGTTTTGTTTTGTTTTTTAAAATTTGAGACAAGGACTCTCTCCATAGCCCTGGATGGCTTGAGACTTAGGATTCAGACCAGACTAGACTCGAATTTGCAATCAGTCTCCCGCCTTCCGCTCAGTGCTGAGGATAAGTGTGTACCACCCGGTCCAACAGCCTTGTTTTGTTTGTTTGTTTTATTTGGTTTTGAGAGTCCAGTTTAAAACTGGATGGCCTCAAATTTGCCCTGTGGCTGAAGATGATCTTGAGCGCCTGATCTTGCTCCTACCTCTCTTGGAATTGTAGACACGTGTCGTCAAGGCAACCTTCTGGAATATTTTTCAGCATCTCCTTTCTCACCTGCAGGGGGCGTGTGCCCNGTGTTGTTCATCTTGGTTACAAGTCAAATGAGCACACAGATGAACGAAACGATTGAGTCAATCTGTGGATTCACGCTACTGGCATTCAACAGCGCTTCGTGCCAGGATCTGTTCAGGGTGCTAAAAATAGCGATGAACAAGGCAGAATTTACCCTTGACCTCACAGGGCTGAGAGAGAAGACAAATATACAAGCAGATTAGGTCATTTTACACGAGAGAAAAACTGTGTGTGAAAAACAAGGTCGATCGGCAAGGGCAGGCTGAGTTTGGGTGGTCGGGGAGGCATCGCTGAAGAGCGTCCCAGGGGCGGAGCGGCGGGTGCAAGAGGCCCCGCCCCGGCTCGCTCACACCTGCCTCCGCACCTGCCCAGGCTCCGCCCCTCTCCACACGCGCAGAGCCCAGACCCCGCCCCCGGAGCCGACGGGGCGTGCTCCCACGGCCGTCGCCAAGGTGACGGTGACGTCGCAGGCTGCTGGGTTCGGAACGTTCAGGCGGTGGCTGGTTGCCAGGAAACGCCCGGCAGGCGTGCTGCCAGGGCTGGCTCCGCGAGCAGACGCCGGGCGCCAGGACGCGCCGTCCCGGCCAGCTCTTGCGCGGAGCCTCCCTCCCGGATTCCAAACGGATGCGGGTTCCGGGGCTCACCCGGGAGGGCGCCTGCTCCCTCCTTGATGCTCTGTCCTTGTCTGTGTCTGGAATTCGTTCTCTGCC
>LZPO01044062.1:533040-544646 GCA_001675575.1 Neotoma lepida
TTGCTTTTCAATGTTGCTTTGTCTATTTAATTGGAATATTGAGGGTGGCAGAGTCAAACTTGTCCGGGTTGCCAGGACCCACNCTGACTCGGGCTCCATTAACAGCCCTGAAGCCGAACATAAACCTGTTAAGTTTCTCAAACTCTCTGCCTGCCTGCTTGTTCACGAAGGGCATCCACTTGATCCTTCTCAAGGCCCCGGAGCCCCTATATTATTTCTCTGCTCTCCCCATTTCCTGTGAGGGTAGCAGCAGGTACCATCCACCTAAGCTCAGGCTCCCAGATGCCCTGCCCCCAGGTCCCAGTAGCAGCCCCAAATCTTTATCCCCCACACCCCTCATCTCTACTGTTGGTCCATGGGCTTGTACTTCACCAACAGCCTCTCTCCTCCGATGAGGTCCCCAAACCATCACTCCTCCTCCCTCCCTCGCCCTGCGGCGCCTCTCTCCACCTTCAAATTCCCCATCTGTGGGCGTTCAAACTCTTCCTGGCAGCTGCTGTTTATCACCCAAGTCCCTGGTCCTTCTAGGGCTTTTGTTATTCTGACCAGGCTGTGTCACACTCTTCTGGTTTGGGCCAGGGCCAACTTACCCTTTCAACCTCATCCTGTTTAAAGCCCGAAATACTTTTAGAGACCCTTGAAAATATAGATTCTTTAAAAATCTGAAGGAGAACAAGGTGTGCATGTGAACTTTTAGGCAAAAGAAAATGTTTCTTATTTTTGTCCTTTATTTTGTTTTATTTAGACCTGGGACAAGGTTTTGCTATGTAGGTCTGGCTAAAATAAGACTCATTTTATAGACCAAACTGGCTTTGAACTTGCAGTGGTCCTCCTGCCTCGGCCTCCCAAGGGCGGAAATTTAAGGTGTGAGCCACCATNCCCAGTAGAGAAAATGCTCATTTTTGAGACAGTCTTGTGTAACCCAGGCAGGCTTCGCTATATTGCTGAGGATGACCTTGATCTTCTGAACCTCCAGTCTCCAGATCCTGAGTGTTGGGATTACAGGCATGTGCCACCACACTGGTTTACAAGGTGCTGGGGATCAAAGCCAGGGCTTTATGGACGCTAGGNAAAGCAGCTACCAACAGAGCACCATCCCTAGTCGTCAAAGAAAATGTTTTAATCTATAGCACTAACNTATTCATCTTTAATTTCCCAGTCATAAAGTACCTAGAGAAAAAGAGACCCCCATGAAGACAGGAGGACTGGGGTCCTGGTTTTGCTTGGGTTGGACCCCACATCCCCTGTTTTGGAAAGCTTGATCTGAAGACTCAGATCTGAGGTCCCCTCTGAAGACTTCAAAGCCATCAGGAATGTCCCTCTTTGGCCCCAACCCTAACCCCCTGAAGTCCTGCCCACTGTGCTGTGGATCCTTCCACCTTGCTCTTTTTTTCCCTCTCGGTACCCTCTCCCACCGACGACCAAAGAGCAGGATTAGACAATTAAACTCAAATGGTTTAGGCTTAACCTGGGCTCGCAGGCAGTTAGGATCCGCTGCCTGGGCGGGCCCTCGGGCGCGCGCTGCGGGAGGGGCGGGTCCAGGGGCGCGCGGCCGAGTCCCCAAAGCTCCGCCTTGCCCAACCTCCTCCCCTGTAAGGTTTCTTACGAAAAAGCGCGGCCGAGAATTCCCAGAAGGTTCCGGATGTGAAGTCACGGGCGTGAGGTCACCGAGAGCGGTTCCAGGAATCTGAAAGTTGTGGGCGAGAAAGGAAAACTCTGAAGAAGGAAACAGGGAGTATTGGAGGGTGAGGGGGTGGTAGCCAGCTGCCGGATCTCGGCTCTTCTGACCCCAGAAAAGAGGACTACTCACTCTGCCATAATTTGGGAAAGGCGAGTTGAACGAAACAAAGTGATACTCATCCCTTTGAGCCAAGAACCAGTAGTCCGAGATGATGACTCGTGTNGGGGCAGATGAGGCAAAAAGAGGGTCTGTCCGCGGGTTTGAAAAACAAATTGAGAATATGACATTTTAAATGAACGTGTCCTTTGACCTAACAACTGCACACGCAAAGGTTTGTCCTAAGGACACAACAGAAGGATAAATGCTTAGGTGGTTTGGGGGCAGNGATTATTTAAAAAGATAATCCATCTGCAATGAGCGTGGTAAATTGGCACTCCATATGCCGAGTTAGGAAGACAACTGGCTGGCTGACCTGTTTCTGCGCACTTGTTTGTTTTAAAGACAGGGTCTCATAGCCATGCCGACCTGGAACACTGTATAGATAGATAGATAGATAGATAGATAGATAGATAGATAGATAGATAGATAGATAGATAGATATAGATAGATATAGATAGATATAGATATATAGATAGAGATATATACAGGGCTATATATCTCTATCTATATATATATAGCCCAGTCTGGCTTTGAACTCCATCCTCCTGCCGCTGCTTCCTGAGTGGATTACAGGCCAAATATCCAAGATGCTTTATAATAAAGCCCAAGAATGCCCTGCCAACATGTTTGCCTACTGTTGTGGTCTAATTGTTTTCTGCAGTGTAGAGGATTGAGCCCAGGACCTTGTGTGTGTAAAGAAGCACTCATCTTTCAAGTTATATCCCCACTGTGGGTTTTTGGAGATAGGGCTTCCGTGTGTAGCTCTGACTATGAGCTGTCTTCCTGCTTCTGCCTTTAATCCCGGCATCCAGGAGGCAGAGGCAGTCACTAGCCTGATCTACATATCAAGCTTCAGGCCAGCCAAGACTATAGTGAGACCCTGTCTCACACAAGACAAAACAGACATACTGAGTACTTAAAAGATTCAGGACAAGACACAGATACTGGCAGAGCTGTGACCAGAGCAAAGGTCTGAGTCCCAAAGCCTATGGAGAGGGGTAATCACAATGCATTNGTGGTAACAAGATGTGGAAAGAAGGAAGGCCTTGTGCACAGATTGACATGTGTGCAGAGACCAGAATGACNTGTGAACATCTTGTGTCTGCCAAGGTTGGAGAGGTGTGAAGGGTGCTGAGTAGGACCCAATGGGTTGGCTTTTATGTCAGAAGAGAAGCCCTTAGAGGATGTTGTTTTGTTTTCTGAATCAGAGTCTTAGTCAGTGTAGTCCAGGCTGGCCTTGAACTCTCTATGTAGGTAGGGGTGACCTTGAATTTATAATCCTCCTGCCTCTACCTCTTGAGTGCTGGGGTTACATATTTGCACTACCACACATAGCTTTATTCTGGATTGAAGGGGCATGCTAGGCAAGCACTCTACCAACTGAATACGTGCCCAGCCCCTTGGTGGGTCTTGAACAATGAAATGACAGGATCTGACAGGTTGTGAAAGATCCCTCTGGCTGCTGAGTGGAGATCTACCCCAGAGGAGATCCAGCCATCAACTCAGTGAGAGACAAACAGAGAGGGAGGAGATAGGCATCAGAGGTAGGCGTCTGGGTGTATTTTGACAACAGGGTTGATAGAATTTGCTGACCAGTAGCCCAGATGTAGGTGTGAGGGGAAGAGGCCCCAGGCCACTGTGTAACCAGAAGCACGAGCCTGTTCTTGACAGGATAGAAGTTGAGTGAGGAAGAGGGAGTGAGAGTTGCTTCCGAGGGCTGGGGTTTCAGGACTGATGGAGACAGGAGAGTATTTGGAATTTGAACAGGCGCAAGTCCCAGAGAGGAACAGCTGGCATGCTTGACTGAGAAATTTGAGGAGGGCTTCATTTAAAAAAGTCAGCTTTTGCGGGGCAAGGGAGTACACAGAAGTCACGAGGGCAGTGTTGGACCCAGGCTCCTGAGCTGGGCACGGTGGTGCAGAGCTATAATCTGAGCATTTGGAAGAGAGTGCAACTGAGGCGGGAAAACTGTCAATTTGAGGCTGGCTACATAGCAAGACCTTGTCTCAAAAGAGGAGAGAGAGAAAGCCAGTGGAGGGAATAGAAGTGAGACATCCAACTTGTGTAACTTCATCCAAGGAAGGGGATTAACTTTTTGCTATACAAGTGTGGATTTGGCCAACTGGCAGAAGCTGAGTTTTGTTGGAGCCTGTCCATGGCAACCCTACAAGGGGAGCACACCTCTGACCTCACTCTACGTCTCTTCTCCAAAGCCCCCGGGAAGTCTGAAGCCATGAAGGCTCAGGGACAGCCTGCAGAGTCAGTCCCCAGTGCAGAGCAAAGACCAAGGTGATGGACGGTGCTGCAGGGAAGAGGACCTGTGCGCAAAGCTGTGATCTCAGAGACTGAACTCAGGTAGAAAAGGAAAGGAGGTCACAGCCCTCCAGCAGCTAGAGATGAGAGAAACCAGAACTGGGATAGGGTCCTCCAATGAGAATGCAGAAGGGAGCCGGAGCCGCGGTGTCTATGGCCAAGGGAAGCAAGAGTATTGTCAGTACAGTATTGCCAGAGGAGGAGGAGGGAAGAAGGAATGGGAACGGGGAGAGCAGGCTGGGATAAACACTCCAAACAGACCAAGGAAAGGGAGGGAGGGAAGGAAGCAGACAGATAGACAGAGACAGACAGACAGACAGACAGACAGACAGAGTAATGTCCATGTAAAAGTCAGGCCTTGGCAGCCTGTGCATGTAACCCCTGTGCTGGGGAGGGACAAGGAGGACAGCTACTCTAGCAGAGAGAGAGCTCTTGAGTCAGTGGGATAGATACTCTCTCCGTTTCAAAAACTGAGATGGAGGGTCTGGACACAGGCATGGGAGAGTGCACCCTTAATACATGCATACACCACATCCACCCACACACAGTAATAAATAAGTAAATAAACTTTCAATTAAAAAAGAGGAAGAGAGAACTTTGGGGTGGTGCGAATTGACCCCTGGGCCTCGTACACACTAGGGATGTGCTTTTCATCTGATCTATCTCCCCAGAACCAAGAGTAGATCCAGGATTTTCTATCAGGCTTTGGTTGGCATGATGGTGAACTTTGGGAAGAATCGGTAGAGTCTGGGACGGGTGGTTCAGACGAAGCTGCTAGAAGGATCTCACTACCCTGGGTTAGTCCAGCCCCTGGCTTTAGGAGCAATGACCTTGGACATCTGGATTAAACCAGGTCCTGCTGTATACTGTGACCCCTCACACTTACTTTTCTGCCCCCAACTGTATCCAGCCCTTTAGAAGAGCTGTTTTCAGACCAGTGTGGTGGTGCACGTCTTTAATCCCAGCACTCAGGAGGCAGAGGCAGGCGGATCTCTGTGAGTTCGAGGCCAGCCTGGTCTAAAATTAGAGTTCCAGGACAGCTAGTGCTACACAGAGAAACCCTGTCTCAAAAAAATAAAATAAAAAAGAAAGAGGAAAGAAAAGAAAAGCTATCTTCATACTTTAGTATCTTTATTTTTTATATGTATCTATTTCTTTTGCATGNGTGTGTGGAAGTCAAAGAACAGGTAGGAGAGCTGGTTCTGTCCTTTACTCTGTGGATTACAGGGTTCAGGCTGGACTCCAGGGCCCTTTTCCTGTTTATCCGTTTCACTGGCCTGACATCTCATTATCTCCTGAGTATTTTATATGTCAGACTTATGTTTTTTATATTTTTGTTTTTGTTTTGACAGGATCTCATAGATATCAGGCTAGTCTCACTATATAGTCTACCTAGCAGAGGCTAGCCTTTGGTAGAGGCTAGCCTTGGACTTCTGAACCAGTTACTTCTGTCTCCCAAGTGCCAGGGTTACAGGCTTATGCCATGCTTAGTGTGCTTTTAGTATTTTTTAATTGAACATTTTTAAGGATTTATTTTATGTATATGGGTATTTTTCCTGCATGTATGTATGTGCACTGTGTGTGTAGTGCCTGAGGAGGCCGGAAGAGGGTGTAAGATCACTTGGAACTAGAGTTACAGTTACTTGTGAGCTGTCACATGGGTGCTAGGAACTTAACTCAGGTCCTCTGCAAGAGTAGCAAGTACACTTAACTGCTGAGCCATCTCCCCATCCTTGACTTTAGTATTTTTAATATTTCATACCAAAAATATATCTCAAAGGCAGGATGGGTGGCATGTACCTGCAATCCCAGCATTTGGGAGATGGAAGCAAAGGAATCAAGAGTTTCAGGTCGTCCTCAGCTGCACAGTGAGTTTGAGGATGACTTAGGGTACCTGAGGTTCTGTCAAACATAAATATCTACCGGGCGGTGGTGGCGCACCCCTTTACTCCCAGCACTCGGGAGGCAGAGGCAGGCGGATGTCTGTGAGTTCGAGGCCAGCCTGGGCTACCGAGTGAGTTCCAGGAAAGGCGCCAAAGCTACACAGAGAAACCCGGTCTCGAAAAACCAAAATAAATAAATAAATAAATAAATAAATAAATAAATAAATAGCTTACTGTGTAGCTGAGGCTGCCCTTGAACTCCTGATCCTCCTGCCTTCATCCAAGTGCAGGGATTACATGAGTTGACTCCATCATAACTCTTCCTGATGAAGGTATACCTGGGACAGGTATTTCTTCCCAAAGAGCACAAAACTATTGTGCTGGGTGGTGGTGGTGGCGCACATCTTTAATTCTAGCACTCAGGAGGCAGAGGCAGGAGGCTCTCTTGTGAGTTCGAGGCCAGCCTGGTCTACAGAGTGAGTTCCAGGACAGCCAGGACTGTTTCACAGCACAGAGAAACCCTGTCTCTAAAAACCAAAAAAAGAAAAAAACAAAAGAAACGCTTTATTGTTTTTCATTTACTTATCAGTCTGTAATCCCAGTATTCAGGAGGCTGAAGCAAGAAGGCAATTAGAAGCTGGGCTTGGTGGTGCACGCCTTTAATCCCAGGCAGAGGCCGGAGGATCTCTGAGTTCGAGGACAGCCTCGTCTACAGAGTGAATCCCAGGACAGGCTCCAAAGCTACACAGAGAAACCCTGTCTCGAAAAACCAAAAAAAAAAAGTGGATCAGTTCAAGGCAAGCCTGAGCAACTTAGTGAGATCCTGTCTCTCAAAATAAAAATGGGTAGGGCTGGAGGGATGGTTCAGCGGTCTGGAGCACCATGTGCTGCTCTTGTAGAGAACTGGAGCTTGCTACTTCCCATCGAGTGGNTCACAACCACCTGCAACGCCAGCTCCAGCCCCAGCTCCAGGCAGAGTCAACTCCCCTAGCCTGCTTGGACACACTTGTATACACACACGCACACACACACACAAATACACACATATGTACACTTAAAACAAATAAATATGTCTTTAAAAACAGAAATAGAAAGAGACCAGATTATAAATTAGTGGTAGAGTACTTGCCTAGCATACATAGGCCCTAAGATCAACCTCAGCATTGGGGAGTGTACCCAAAGTTTCNTTTCAATTGTGGGTCCTAAGGATGAATACTCCAGTGAGGTCCCCACTGCAACCAGCCAGTCAGGAGCCACAGGCAGATGGGGAGTGAAGAGGAGTAGGGAGGCTAGGGGAAAGTAGCCCCTCCCTAGGCTACCTCCTTGGGTGGGGAGGGGGAATTTCCAAACAGACTCAATGCTTTCCCTACAAAGGGGTTTCCCAAGAGATAAGGGTCAGAAGAGGAAAGGGATCCATTGNCCTACCTTCCCTCTTGGACTTAACATGCTAAGGTCAGTGTGGGCCCTATTTCCCTCTCCATCAGTTACCTTGAGAATAATTCCAAGTCTCCATATGCCCTATACCCAGAGTCTTCCTACAAAAGGAATACTTCAAGCCGGGTAATGATGCATACCTTTAATCCCAGCACTCACAATTGGGAGGCAGAGTCAGGCAAGCAGATCTCTGTGAGTTTGAGGCCAGCCTGGTCTACATAGTGAGTTCTAGAACAGCCAGGACTACACAGAGAAACCCTGTCTCGAAAAAACAACAACAACAAAAAGAATACTTCACAAGACCAGGCAGTCTGGTAGTTATCAAATGAGTGTCAGCCTGGCATAGTTCAGTAAGAAGAAGGATGGATGGATGATGTCCTATGTAGGGGAGCATATGTGTCAGGCAAGCTCTCTGCTTCTGAGCTACACCCTCATCCCTCTTCTTTTTTAATTAATTAATCAATTTATTAATTAATTTTATTGAATCAGGCAGGGTCTCATATAGCCTANGATTTCCTTAAACTCACTCACTATTTAGTGACCATGACCTTGAACTCCTCTTGTCTCCACCTCCCAACAGCCAGGATTACAGGTGTCTGCCACCACACACCAAGCTTACTTTTTGTTTTGAGCCAAGGTCTCACTGAATTGCCCAGGCAGGCCTTGAACTTTTAATCCCTGTCTCAGTCTCTGGAGTAGCTAGGATTATAGTCCTGGGCTTGTGTGTGTGTGTGTGTGTGTGTGTGCGCGCGCGCGCACACGTGTGTGTTCAGGTGCCCATGGGTATAAGAAGAGGGACAGGGGAACAAAACCAACAAAGATGGTGGGTGTATTGCACTGACTACCAGAGAGGATAACTGCAGCTCATTTCACCGAGACCTCTGAGATAGTATCTGGAACATTCTTCACCCTAGCCCCCTGCAGGTTAAGGGCTACATTCAAGGCCACTTCCATCCTGCCCTCTGGGTAAATTGAACTGGGTTTGGATGGACAGAAAGATTGCCCCAGGCCACGAGTCAGCTGTTTGCAATGATAAGCTAGGCACGTGTGAGGCCCGTGATTGCAGCAGGGCTGGGGCAAGGATTGCTCTGCAGGCAGGTGTTTTGTTCAGTACATCTCAGAAGTGTGAGATCAAGATAATATCCATAGAAATCACTGTTTCTGTAGTAACTGTCCTGTGCTGCTGAGCCACCAGACTGGAGTTGGCCAGTTCAATCTAGCTCACATTCAGTAAAAACAAGGCCACCAACTGCAATCCAACTGGTTAAAATATGCCCAAGGCATTTGCACATTCCTGTTTAGTATTGTTATGTTTATTTTCATTTTATTGTTGTTGTAACGTGGCAGCCTGGCTTCAAACCTTAAAGATGTATCAAGGAAAAAAGATAATCCTTGCCTGGAATGGTGGTGCACTTCTTCAGTATCAGCACTCAGGAGATATAGGCAGGCAGATCTCTGTGAGTTTGAAGCCATCCTGATCTATACAGTGAGACCCTGTGTCAAGAAGAGGAGGAGGAATGAGGGCACAGACATGAGTATATGAAAATGATGTCTGTTTTGTTGTTGAGACAGGGTCTCATGTAGCCCAGGTTGATCTTGAACTCACCATATAGCTAAGGCTGACCCTGAATTCCTGATCCTCCTGCTTTTACTTCCCAAGTGCTGGAATTACAGGTATGTATCCCCAAGCATAGTTTTATGTGGTGCTTGAGGGTGGGACACAGGGATCTGTACATGTTGAGCAAGCTCTGTACCAACTGAACTACATCCCCACCCCATATTATGAAATCTTGTGAAATGGTGGTATGGATCCCACTGGGGCCCTATTAGCAGTTAGATAACCAAGTTTGTTTCCAGAATATGGGTAAAATTAAGTCTAGTGTGATGTTCACGAGTTTTCCTCAAAGAGAGAAAAATAAAAAATGAAAACCCTTGAAGCATCATTGAAATTGTCCAACTTGTGCTGAAAACTGACACAATTCATTCCGTGGCTTATCAACTGAGCCACAGGCTACTGAGAGATACTATGATCAGAGAGAAAGCAGAGCGCGCTCTTGGTAAAATGAGTTGATCAAACAACCCATTTGGATGACACACAAAATCAATAGCACACACTGTGAAGGAGTGACTGCACCCCCAGCGAGTGCCAGCAGACAAGAGCTGCATTGTCCAATGAAAGCCCTGGAAGCCAGCCTCACACAATGTCAATGGTGAATTCAGCCCTTCCCTTCTTTTTTGATAACAGAGCCTTAGTTTTGATCCATGGACACATTCTCCAGGCCCAGGCAAACAAAGTAATCTTAATCAATCAAGACCATCCCATTCCCCACTTTGCTAATCTCCCTTGCTGCTGCTGTAGAAGAATTCCTGGCCAATGAAATAGGATGAGATGTCTCCTGGGGGTCCTCCTGCAAAAATTTTTATTATAATTTTGTCAACAGTGTTTCATGTAACCCAGGCTGGTCTTTAACCATGTAGGTGAGGGTGACCTTGAACTACTTGCCTTCTCCTCCAAAGTGAATGTGCTGGGATTACAGGCTTGTGCTAAGGATAAAACCTAGGGCTTCATGTGCATGCTAGTCAAACACTCTACCATATAGGTGTGTAACCCCACCCTAAACTTTCATTTCTTAGTAAATTAGGTGTATTTGTAGATTCCTGCAAGTTGTCCTCCGACCTACACACAAAACAAACAGGAAGGAAATGTACTTGATGACATTTCGATCTGTTTGTCACTGGATTCCCTTACAGGGTGTGAGATGGGGAGATGGTGCAGTGGGTATAGCGCTTGCCACTCAAGCAGTGAGGATCAGGTCTCAACACCCAAGGAAAACTGGACCTGGAGGGGTGTATCTGTAATTTCAGCCCTGGGTTGGGGTAAGGATGGAGATGGATCTCCAGACAGCAAGTCTAGACAAAACTTTGAGCTCTAGGTTCAGAGATCCTGTCTCAAAAAATAAACTGAATAGCAATAGTGGAAGGTATCTGATGTGGGTCTGACACGCTCTGTGTACACAAGAGTGAGTGCCCCTACACACACACCCCCACACACAAAGATTAGGGTTAAGCTGGGGGTCTTGGCACACACTTTTAGTCCCAGCACCTAGGAGGCAGAGGCAGGCTGATCACTGAGTTCAAAGCTAGCCTGGTCTACATAGTGAGTTCCAGGGCTGCCAGCTACATTATGAAATCCTTTCTAAACAAAACAAAAGAAACAGAAAAGTATTAGAGTCACACTCTGTTTTCCAGGTGGCTCTGCCATGAGTACCCCAGCAGGGATAGGGATGGAGGGGAGGGATTGGAGAACCCCTTCTCGTGAGTCACTACAGCTTATGCCTCCACTCCTGCCAAGAGAATGCTATGGGTTCTCTCCTTTCTGCAGATGTCCCCTGGTTCCCTCCTTTGCATTCTCCCTACCTATCAGTGACAGCAGCTCTGTGGGTGCTGGTCCTCTGGGGATCACCTGAACCCACTTTTGTAAATAAGCCTTCTTTATTACCATCCTATTTGAAGTGTGTGTTATTTTTTGGTATGCTGACTGATCCAACATCAATTCACAGATTTAGAACAAAACAAATCCTGCACGGGAGTGTCAATGCACATTACTCTCCTCACAGAGACTGCAGTCAGGTGACAATCTGGAGCCTCATCTCAGAATNCAGAACAATAAAAGCCAATGGTCTCCACTCATGGCCTCTGGGTGTTTTCAGAGCTCTATGTGAAGTGGCTGCTGGCTGCTGAGGAAAAGAGGGTGTTGTTGTCACTTGCTTTTGGTCATCCTGAGACCCTCATGCGTACTAGGCAAGTGTTCTATTCTTGTGCTACACACCCCATCTTTTTTGTACTTTCTAAAATTTTTTATTGTATTTAGTGGGTTTTGTGTGTGTGTGTGTGAAAAAGTAGAAGCCCTATGTAGTCCTGACTGGCCTGGAAAGCAGAGTCCAGCTGCTTCCCTCCCCAGTGCTGGGATTAAAGGTGTGCACCATCATGCCTAGCCTGTACTTTTTTTCTCTTCAAGACATGGTTTCCCTGTGTAGCCCTGGCTGCCCTGGAATTCACTCTGTAGACCAGGCAAGCCTCAAATTCACAGAGATCCTCCTGCCTCTGCCTTCTGAGTGCTGGGATTAAAGGCGTGC